>OZ019977.1:28110483-28440483 GCA_963970395.1 Ephialtes manifestator | reverse complement strand
ATATATAAATATATATATATAAATATATATATATATATATATATATTTTATATTAAAATATATATATATATTTTTTTGTCACTTTTATTAAAAATATATTTGAAGTATATTTTGCATAAAAATATTTCGTCTTAAAACTTCACCGAGAAAAAAAAATCATAATTTTGGCAATCAAAATTAAGGATAAAAAAATTAATACCGAAAAATTCGAATTTTCATAAAAATTCGTTTTGTAGCGCCAAAGAAAAAAATACGTTTTTCAAAATACTTTCTGATAAAAAATTGTTAATTCAGATGGAATGCCACAAATATATTCTCAAATCTCATATGCATTTTATTTCCATTCAGATATTTATAATAAAATTTAATAAATCGGTTAGTAATTTTGAATTTATTGTCTCCTTTGTTTTTTAGATCTTTAGCAAGCAAAATCTTAGACTCATATAGGAAGTCCGTCGCATTATTGTCGGAAGAGAATCAGAAACGAGACTGACAGTCTGAAAATATGCATCCGTTTCTAGGCCAACAACGGCAACATATTCAAGCAGTGAATAGATGATTGTAACTTGGTAGTTGCTGCGAACAAAGTTGAATTTACTCACGTGAATAGGATATTCACGTGAGAATCGTTATATTCACCAGCGAATGCAGAAGTTGCAACAGTGAATGGAGAAAGAAAGAGCGAGGAATGCAAGTCTATAAAGAGTAGAACCAACGACGACCTCTTTAAATGATGCGGATGAGAACGATCGAGTCTCGATTCCATAGAACTCCTAGTCATAATTGATCCGTCCTCGATAAATCCAGTAGCAAAACGATTTCTATTATCTATCGACGTCGTCGAAAAAAAATCTTAACAATCTGTTATTATTATGCTGCTAAAATCTTTCAAATTTTTTTTTTAATTATATGTAAAATTTCGTAGCGTTAGTTATGATATTTTACAAATAATCTAAAAATTTTTGGAAGTTTGAGTAAAATCAAATTTTGTATTTAAAAAATTTGAATCGCCATAAAAATTGAACCGCTGGATAGATTAATGCCAAATTTAATACTAATTCTTGTCTCATGATAGTTTACTTGTAAACCAAATTTTAGCCCGATGTATAAAAAATTGGCGAAATTGGAGTGAGAAGAAAATTTTTTCAAAAAATTCATAATGCCAGAAAATTTGAACCCCTTAATTAATTCATTTCAGATTCAATTTAGGATATTCGAAAATGAAAGTCTACAAGTGGTTTAAATTTGAGGCCGATATTTTGAAAAATTGTAGAAATTGGAGTGAGAACAAAATTTTTTCAAAAAATTTGAAATGCCATAAAATTTGAATCCCTTAACTAATTTATGTCAAATTCTATCTCACGCATTCTTCAAGGAAAGTCTACGTGTCGTTTAAATTTAAGACCGATATTTTGAAAAATTGTAGAAATTGGAGCGAAAACAAAATTTTTTCAAAAAATTCAAAATGCCATAAAATTTGAACCCCTTAACTAATTCATGTGAAATTCAATCTCATGCATTCTTCAATAAAAGTCTACGTGTGGTTTAAATTTAAAACCGATATCTTGAAAAATTATGAAAATTGGAGCGAAAACAAACTTTTTTCAAAAAATTCAAAACTGCAAAAAATTTGAACCCCTTAACTAATTCATGTCAGATTCAATTTCGTGCATCCTTTAATCAAAGTCTACGTGTGGTTTAAATTTGAGGCCGATATCTTAAAAAATTATAGAAATTGGAGCAAAAACAAACTTTTTTCAAAAAATTCAAAATGTCATAAAATTTGAACCCCTTGACTAATTCATGTCAGATTTAATCTCACGCATTCTTCAATGAAAGTCTACGCGTGGTTTAAATTTAAACCGATATCTTGAAAAATTATGAAAATTGGAGCGAAAACAAACTTTTTTCAAAAAATTCAAAATGCCATAAAATTTGAACCCCTTAACTAACTCCTGCCAAATTCAATCTCATACATTCTTCAATAAAAGTCTACGTGTGGTTTAAATTTGAGACCGATATCTTAAAAAATTATGAAAATTGGAGCGAAAACAAACTTTTTTCAAAAAATTCGAAATGCCATAAAATTTGAACCCCTTAACTAATTCATGACAAATTCAATCTCATGCTTTCTTCAATGAAAGTCTACGTGTGGTTTAAATTTAAGACCGACATTTTGAAAAATTGTAGGAATTGGAGCGAAAACAAACTTTTTTCAAAAAATTAAAAATTTCATAAAATTTGAACCCCTTAACTAATTCATGTCAAATTCAATCTCACGCATTCTTCAATCAAATTTTACGTGTGATTTAAATCTGAGGCCGATATCTTAAAAAATGGTAGAAATTGGAGGGAAAACAAACTTTTTTCAAAAAATTCAAAATGCCATAAAATTTGAACTCCTTAACTAATTTATGTCAGATTCAAACTAACGCATTCTTCAATGAAAGTCTACATGTGGTTAAAATTTAAGACCGATATCTTGAAAAATTGTAAAAATAGGAACGAAAACAAAATTTTTTCAAAAAATTCAAAACTGCATAAAACTTGAACCCCTTAACTAATTCATGTCAGATTCAACTCAGACATTCTTCAATCAAATTCTACGAGTGATTTAAATTTGAGGCCGATATCTTAAAAAATGGTTGAAATTGCAGCAACAACAAACGTTTTTTTAATAAATTAAAAATGCCATAAAATTTGAACCCCTTAATGTATTCATGTTAGATTCAAATTTTTACGTCTATGATGAAGTGAGAAAAAAAGAACTTTTTATTTAAATCCCGTTATGAAAGAACTCGTGTTGTGAACTGTTGGTTGTGAGATTTTTTGTGAGCCAACGTGTATTCCGGTCGGACCAGATGGGCACAAGGGCAGCTGCTGGTGATGCTGACCATGGTGAATCCTTGCCACTGCGATGCAACGTAAAAAAAAGGTGGACAGTCGAGCTGGAATCTCATTTGGCTTTGCAGTCCGTTGGTTGGCTCAGATTCCTTCTTTTCCTTTTTTTGGTGCTGAAACCTGAAAGACAAACCATATTTAGAGAGTGAATTGGTACGAAGGCTAAAGACATTATCCAGAACTTATTAAGGGGATTAAAACACCTAAAAAGGTCACGAAACATTTTTAAAAAAAATTGATATTATAATTTCTTTTTAATTTTGTATTTAAAATAAATTAATATTATAATTTGTTTTTAATTTTGTATTTAAAATAAATTGATATTATAATTTCTTTTTAATTTTCTATTTAAAATAAATTGGTATTATAATTTCTTTTTAATTTTGTATTTAGAATAAATTGATATTATAATTTCTTTTTAATTTTGTATTTAAAATAAATTGATATTATAATTTCTTTTGAATTTTTATTTAAAATAAATATATGAACCTTTTCATTGCTAATTTTGTAGTGACTTTGAACTTTTCAGTCAATTGTGATATTCGCATGTTAATTTTTTGTTAACTCCAGTAATTAACAACAAATATTGTTTGAAGCTGTTTTTAGGTGATTTAAAACTATTAAAAGGACTTTATTTCTTTAGCTTTATTTAGATTTATTTGAAAATATTGATTCCAGTAAATAGTCAGTCTAATTTATAAATTCACAATAAGTAAATAAGCAAATCCGGCTGGAATCTCATTTTGGCTTAACAGCAGCTCAGATTTTTTTTTTTGGTGTTGCAATCTGACAGACAAACCATATTTAGAGAGAGAATTGGTCCAAAGGCTAAAGGGGATTATCCAGAATTTATTAAGGGGTTCGAAATACCTAAAAAAGACATGCGAACATTTTTATTGTATTGATACTATCACTTAAAAAAGTCTTGCGTTTAAAACTCTTAAAATACACACAATGTATTATTAAAGTGCAATTTTATGCCGTCGTAAATGCACCTTAATGGGTCAAGAAAAAAAAATAAAAATGTTCACTTGTTGCAACATTTTAAGCTTAAGTATTTTGTATGGCTCTAAAAAATTGCAGATGTGCAATGTTTAATATGCATTTTTAAAATGCAATGCAATTTTTGTTTCTTAAAATATACTTTCAATTATTTTCACTGAATTATCCTCATAATTTATAAATTATAATATCGAACGAAAATTTTTTTTTTCGTGCCTATTTTAATTTAAATAATTATTCTCAAAATATTTTGAAATGCAAAACAATGAGTAGAATTTATTTGCTAATATGCAAAATGCAGTATATTATTTTCACTGAATTATTCTCATAATTTATAAATTATAATACCAAGTCAAAAATATATTTTCTGATGTCTATTTTGAATTAAATAATTATTCTCAAAATATTTTGAAATGCAAAACAATGAGTTGAATTTATTTGCTAATATGCAAAATGCAGTATATTATTTTCACTGAATTATTCTCATAATTTATAAATTATAATATCAAGTCAAAAAATATATTTTCTGATGTCTATTTTAAATTAAATAATTATTCTTAAAATATTTTGAAATGCAAAACAATGAGTTGAATTTATTTGCTAATATGCAAAATGCAGTATATTATTTTCACTGAATTATTCTCATAATTTATAAATTATAATATCAAGTCAAAAAATATATTTTCTGATGTCTATTTTAAATTAAATAATTATTCTCAAAATATTTTGAAATGCAAAACAATGAGTTGAATTTATTTGCTAATATGCAAAATGCAGTATATTATTTTCACTGAATTATTCTCATAATTTATAAATTATAATATCAAGTCAAAAATATATTTTCTGATATCTATTTTGAATTAAATAATTATTCTTAAAATATTTTGAAATGCAAAACAATGAGTTGAACTTATTTGCTAATATGCAAAATGCAGTATATTATTTACACTGAATTATTCTCATAACTTATAAATTATAATATCAAGTCAAAAATATATTTTCTGATGTCTATTTTAAATTAAATAATTATTCTCAAAATATTTTGAAATGCAAAACAATGAGTTGAATTTATTTGCTAATATGCAAAATGCAGTATATTATTTTCACTGAATTACTCTCATAATTTATAAATTATAATATCAAGTCAAAAAATATATTTTCTGATGTCTATTTTGAATTAAATAATTATTCTCAAAATATTTTGAAATGCAAAACAATGAGTTGAATTTATTTGCTAATATGCAAAATGCAGTATATTATTTTCACTGAATTATTCTCATAATTTATAAATTATAATATCAAATGAAAAATATTTTTTTTCATGCCTATTTTAATTTAAATAATTATCCTCAAAATATTAAAAAATGCAAAACAATGAGTTGAATTTATTTGCTAATATGCAAAATGCAGTAAATTATTTTCACTGAATTATTCTCATAATTTATAAATTATAATATCAAGTCAAAAAATATATTTTCTGATGTCGATTTTGAATTAAATAATTATTCTCAAAATATTTTGAAATGCAAAACAATGAGTTGAATTTATTTGCTAATATGCAAATTGCAGTATATTATTTACACTGAATTATTCAAATAATTTATAAATTATAATATCAAGCGAAAAATATATTTTCTCGTGCCTATTTTAATTTAAATAATTATTCTCAAAATATTAAAAAATTCAAACAATGAATTGTATTATTTTGTGTTAATTTACAAATTGTCATTTGCAAATTCCAGAAGTCATTAAAAATGCTTGCATCGACTGTAAAAGTAAATCAAGCAAATTTACTTAATTTTCTCAATGTACGTTTATTGCAGAATATTATTTTCACTGAATTATCCTCATTAATTTATAAATTATATTGTTAAGCCAAATTTAGGCACGTCATTGATCCGAAAGCGAAAGGAGATTATACAGAACGGAAGGAGACTCATATGGAATATGTAATTATAGTTACCGAGAGGATATCGAAGAAAGTCACCGCTCGATATAGTCGAAGAATAGTAGTGCAGTCGATAATTCTAAGTGCATATTAGTAAAGTTGATTTCTCTCGTTGATTTTCCGACGAGCATTTTCCCTGTATGATATATATATATATATATATATATACTCTTGGTATTATATTTTTTGTTCCCCTTCGGTGCTCGAGTCTGCGTGACTCTCTCATTCAATTTTTTTTTTACGTCTGTTCGATCGTTCTTGGATATGAAAAATAAAGAGAGAGAGATAACGATCAGTCTTAAAAAAGAGTATTTTTAACGTCGAATCGCAAACCCTTCACAATTAATCATTGTCGACTTTCTAGATTAAAACATTTTTCTCATTATTTAAGAGATTCCAGGCAATTTACACTTCGACAGACTCTTTAAGCGTCGATGCTTTTGGATATATGAAACAAAATATATTTACAAGCTTTTCTAGCTTGTAAATATATTTTATTTCATGTATTCACAATTTGTAAAAATAAAAATATGAAATAAAATATATTTACAAGCTAGAAAATTTGCAAAATTAAAAACATGAAATAAAATATATTTACAAGCTAGTAAATATATTTTATTTCATGTTTTTAATTTCACTTAATTATAATTCTAAATTACAATAATTTAGAATTTCAATTAATTGTAATTCTAAATTATAATAATTGTGATAGGAATAATTGCAATTCTAAATTATAATAATTGCGATAGGAATAATTGTAATTCTAAATTATAATAATTGCGATAGGAATAATTGTAATTCTAAATTATAATAATTGTGATAGGAATATAATTGTAATTCTAAATTATAATAATTGTGATAGGAATAATTGTAATTTGTGTTGGCAATTTTCGTTTCGGCAAAAAGTTTTATTGAAATTTTAATTTCAATTATATTTTTCAGCCAAAAGTTGCAGATGGAAATTATTATTAATTTATATGCGGATTATACTAAAATGCATTTTTAATATATGGGTGGGTATTTTTCTTTTCCATGAGGGCATTGAACGCATCATCGATTGTTTGACTAACGGACATCGATTTTATCATCACACAAAAGAGACACGTAGAAATGTTGCTTCCCACGAAACGTACAATCTACACGTTTGTGCTACGAGAAACGAGTAACGGAACGCATACATGATAGTGTAATACGACAAAGTCCCTACAACACGTAGAAGTGACTCCATAATTGCAGCTCCGATAATACATAGTGAGAAAAAAAAAAAAAAACACTAGTATGACTCAACAGTTGTACTTAGCTTATCATCCCTTACATTGTATAATAAAAACCAAGTAAATAAACGTCACTTTCACTCCAATATTAGCAACGTATTTTTTTTAATTTTATTAAATTATGAAAACTTTTAGTAAATTAGAATTTCAGCAGGATAAAAACAATTAATGCTATTGAAGATACACAATATTTTGATTAATCCTAATGCCAAAAATTTTTAACGAAACGAAAATTGCAAACACAAATCACAATTATTCCTATCACAATTATTATAATTTAGAATTACAATTGTTCCTATCACAATTATTATAATTTAGAATTACAATTATTCCTATGACAATTATTATAATTTAGAATTATAATTAAGTGAAATTGAAATTGTTATAATTTAGAATTGCAATTAATTGAAATTGAAATTATTGTAATTTAGAATTGAAATTGATTGAAATTGAAATTATTGTAATTTAGAATTGCAATTAATTGAAATTGAAATTATTGTAATTTAGAATTGCAATTAATTGAAATTGAAATTATTGTAATTTAGAATTGTAATTAATTGAAATTTAAATTGTAGTAATTTAGAATTGCAATTAATTGAAATTTAAATTGTTGTAATCTAGAATTGCAATTAATTGAAATTTAAATTGTTGTAATTTAGAATTGCAATTAATTGAAATTGAAATTATTGTAATTTAGAATTGCAATTAATTGAAATTGAAATTATTGTAATTTAGAATTGCAATTAATTGAAATTGAAATTATTGTAATTTAGAATTGCAATTAATTGAAATTTTTTATTATTGCAATTTAGAATTACAATTAATTGAAGTTTTAATTATATTTTGCATCTTTATTTATTTCGCATGGAAAATATTTCTTTATATATTTTTTAATTTTTTTTTTATGTCTCATTAATTTTGTGTATTTTTTTTTTTTTTCGTGTCCTTGACAACTCGCTAAATTACGTGTAATAATCAATAGGAGACCTCGAAGCGACCTCAGTTACTGTATTGAAATCTGGAAAAAAAAAGATACGCCTTCTTAATTCCACTGTTGCGAATTCCGTTGTTGCGAAATTTCCAGCAATGGAAATTCTCAGGAGAAATTCGAGGGTCGTCCCTTTTGGAACGAAACGCACTAGACTATTACACAAGAATTGTCGTGACTATTACGCGTGTCCCCGGGAGTCTATTGCCGAACCACGAAACGTTACGGTACGTTAATTCTTGCGGCGACGACTGCTGCAGAGAATCGCCGCTATGACCTCTCACTATTTTTCCCCTGTAACAATACGACTGTAAAATCAAAAGTTTAATAGAGCATTTTTGCTCAACATATAATTTGACTTTTTTTTTCACTCTTAAGGTCGTCCTCGTATTTTAATGATTCATCAAAAAATAATAATCTAGTTTAGCAATCGTTATATAAAGTTATTAAAATTGTGCCAGAAATATGATAAATTTTTTTTTTTTAATTTTGCCAATATTTATTAAAATATGATTTGGGATTTTTTTATTTATTTTTATTATGAGGGAAATTAATGGTGACTGAAATCGTTGTAACAAGTCCGTAGAATTTTTTTAGTAATAAAAATATTAATCATTTATTTGCAAAGAAAATTTTTTTTTATGTCAGCATAAATATTTTAATTGTAATTTTTTTTAAGCTGTCTTTTGCATTAATGATGAATCGAATAATATTCTTTGACATTGTTTTAATGAATTATTAAAAGCGTCACTCTACAACAAAAAAAAATAGTTTTAAACAAAATTTAAAAAAAGTTAATTTTTTGCCATCATCTGAAACAAATTCCAATTTGTTTAAAATGTTGTAATTCGATTTTCCGAAAAATTGTTTCTATTGTCATTCCACAAAATATCTTTTGTACATAAATTTATTTTGATACTTCTAATTTTACAAAAGAAATAATTTTTTTAAATAATTTAAAAAAGTAAAAAAAAAATGGAATTTTTTTTTTAATTTGTAAAAATTAGACTTCACGAAAAATTAAATAAAAATTCCTTCATAATTAGTTCGTCAAGAATAAAGGCATAAGAAACAAACGGTACGACGGGAAAAGAAAATATCTAACCAAGTAACCGAAGTGAAGGAAACTGAGGCTGTTAGGGTGAAGATTTTTCGTGCGATAAAGATCTCGTGAAAATTAATCACTTGCCATTGTCTGAGGCAGATTCCGTTGGCACGTGAGGCTCCGACTTTTCCTACTTCCCGTTTTACCGACTTCTTAACTCCTCCGCAATTCGCAATAGTATTACCGTTGCACGCGCACACACACAAGACACAGAACTGTGTCTTTAACCACGCGAGTCCTCCCGGATCCCGTACAACTTCTCCTTGTATATTTTATTCGAGTTCCTTTGCGCTCTTGCCAAGGTAGATGCGCCCGTGTGTTTTTTTCTGCCTTGTTTTTATTCCTATTTCATGGAAGAGTGTACGTACGAGTGCACACAAGAGAGAGCAGCTAGCCAAAGGATATATTGCAATGCTGCTGCTACGTGCTGCCAGTTTATGCTTCGTGGGTTCACTCTCCAAACGAGCGTGAAGATGGACTTTGAACTTGCACTACAATTGCCGATTAATTGAAGTTATATTTACGATTTTTACTACCGATTAACAGCAGGACTAAAATACGAGAATTATTTTATAATTTTTATAATTGATTAATTTATTAAATTTGTTACAATTATAATGTAATTCTGAAATTTTGGCAAACTTTAGAAAATTTTAGAAAATTTTGAAATTTTGGCACATTTTGAAATTATGGCAAATTTTGAAATTTTGACAAAATATTGAAATTATGGCAAATTTTGAAATTTTAGCAAATTTTGTAATTTTAGCAAATTTTGTAATTTTAGCAAATTTTGAAATTTTAGTAAATTTTGAAATTTTAGCAAATTTTGAAATTTTAGCAAATTTTGTAATTTTAGCAAATTTTGTAATTTTAGCAAATTTTGAAATTTTAGCAAATTTTGAAATTTTAGCAAATTTTGAAATTTTAGCAAATTTTGAAATTTTAGCAAATTTTGAAATTTTAGCAAATTTTGAAATTTTAGCAAATTTTGAAATTTTAGCAAATTTTGAAATTTTAGCAAATTTTGAGATTCTAGCAAATTTTGAAATTTTAGCAAATTTTGAAATTTTGGCACATTTTGAAATTATGGCAAATTTTGAAATTTTGACAAATATTGAAATTATGGCAAATTTTGAAATTTTGGCAAATTTTGTAATTTTAGCAAATTTTGAAATTTTAGCAAATTTTGTAATTTTAGCAAATTTTGTAATTTTAGCAAATTTTGAAATTTTAGCAAATTTTGAAATTTTAGCAAATTTTGAAATTTTAGCAAATTTTGAAATTTTAGTAAATTTTGAAATTTTAGCAAATTTTGAGATTCTAGCAAATTTTGAAATTTTAGCAAATTTTGAAATTTTAGCAAATTTTGAAATTTTAGCGAATTTTGAAATTTTAGCAAATTCTGAGATTCTAGCAAATTTTGAAAGTTTAGCAAATTTTGAAAGTTTAGCAAATTTTGAAATTTTAGCAAATTCTGAAATTTTAGCAAATTTTGAAACTTTAGAAAATTTTGAATTTTTAGCAAATTTTAATAAATTTTAGCAAATTTTAATAAATTTTAGCAGATTTTAATAAATTTTAGCAAATTTTAATAAATTTTAGCAAATTTTAATAAATTCTGGCAAATTTTAATAAATTTTAGCAAATTTTAATAAACTTTAGCAAATTTTAATAAATTTTAGCAAATTTTAATAAATTTTAGCAAATTTTAATAAATTTCAGCAAATTTTAATAAATTTTAGCAAATTTTAATAAATTTTGAAATTTTAGCAAATTTTAATAAATTATGAAATTTTAGCAAATTTTAACAAATTTTAAATCTTAGCAAATTTTAGCAAATTTTAGCAAATTTTGAAATTCTAGCAAATTTTTTAAAATTTTGCAATTTTGGAACTTTCAGTCATCCCGATAAGGTTAGCCACTCCATGAGGTTAGCGACTTCGTAACCCTAGCCACTCCGTGACCTTAGCCGATCGACTAATCCTAATATAGAGAGATAAATTATATTATAATATATTAAACAAAATTTTATAATTACAATTTTAATTGGCAGTCCCGCCAGGATATCCTAGGCTGGGAAAATAGCCTAATAAAATAATATGCCTAATAAAGTAGCTTTTTCGCATTAATTTCGTTGAAAAAAAAAAAAAAAAGTGACGTGGATGAATCGTGTGTAAAATTCGCAGGAACGAAAGAAAACGAGTGAAAGCTACTTTGACAATAAACTGCCACGCACGGTTGTCCTACTAAAGCGTAATGTCTTGCAGCTCTTCACCCGGTAGTATACATATATATATAGTCTGTTCCTTTTTCGAGGAGAGCGCAAAAACAAAAATGGCATCTCTCTTAAGACTCGTCTCGTCTTTTGTAACAAGTTACGGGAACGAATATGTCAACAACATTGACCAAATGCGATAGCTAATTACGTTCATCCGGATTATATCTACTCGAGGTATATGTTAAAGTAACAGGCATGTCTGCATATGTAATGAAGCCTTTGCCGGTTCTACTGACGCGATTATAATTGCTTGCTGAAGGATTCTCATGCATGTTCACGTAATGCTACGACTCTCTATCGCTGGATCATTATTCCAGTGTCGTGGACAACTAGGCAAACGTTCGTTGGCCCTCAACGCGCATTCACTTATAAACAAAGCATTAATCAAACGTTTCCGGTTTTGTCACCCTTCGACGATTCCTCACGCATCCATCGGACGTCCGATTCTCGCTATTGAGATGTTGTATTTATTTCCTACGAATAATTGCGTGAATTAAAAAAAAATAAAAAAATTGCCGGAGATAAGCGTCATAAATTTTTTCTTTTTCATAACTAATTTTTTAATTTGTATTCCAATTTAATTTCATAAAAATAAAACAACCTTTTAAAACAAAAGTTATTATTAATAGTGGAAAAATAAACTATTAATATATTTTATGATTCGAAAAATTATTTTCCGGAATTTAATAAGAATAATAGTCTGTTTTTATATTTTTAAATATATTTTTTACAAATATTATCGGTTTTTTTTTCTAAAAAGTAAATACCTGTCGTAAATGATGACAAGGCATTGTAGGTTTTAACGAGGAGAATGTTCGCCCTCGCTTTCGTTTATTTTTACAAGTGCTTCCGTAATTGAGAAACAAACAATTAAAACATATTAATAAAATTAATAAAAGTTAATAAATAAAAAGGGAAACATAAGCTGAGTTTTAGAGTGACTACTTGAAGTCAGCAGTCACTTATTAGAAGAAAAAATTCACTTATGGGCAGTAAATTTGTTAGGGAGGGCAATTTATGTTAAAAGAATATTTTATTTAAGTTATTTTTTTATATCTATATTTATACTCTTTGAAAGAACACAATTTCAAGGGAAATCCTGACTTATGGACAGTCAGGTGAATTCTGTAAGAAAAGAAATTACTTAAACAGGAACCTCGGGTTAATATATTTACTTATGAGCAGTAAATAGGACAAAAATTAGGAATCGTACATAGGCAGCACTATTCCCGGATCCTTACCTCCTGCGGTCGTCTCTACTGGGAGAAACGGGCAGGAAGTTTCGGATCAAAAGCTCTGAATCTTCGCTGCTTATATGCACGGCCGGGACTCCTGTCTCTTGCGGGAGAAACCGCATCGTCGTTGGCCATCTGTCGGCCGAGCGGGAACTACGGGAGCTTTCGCGAGCTCAGGCGCGGATCGTCAACTCGAGGGGCCCGGGCCGTTAGGGAAATTTTATTTCACTTTAGGACGCGGTTTTATTTTACAGGAAAAAAAACTGTAAGCCAGGAGGCAAACAGTTTGACCGCTTGCGGACAACATACCGATAATAAATCAACTTGATTTAAAAAGTTTAAAAACTTTAGAAAAAAAAAACATTATTTTTTGAATTTGATTTCCTAAAGATATATGAAAAAAATGCACTATTTTTTATCAGTTTAATAACGTGTTTAAAATTTTATCTTTTAAGTTTACAAAAAGAAAAAACACATTTTTTGTTGGTCGTTTATTTAAAAAAAGATTAATACTAAAGAACCTAATTGTTGAAGAATTATTATCGTTTAAGTACAGAAAAGTCACCATTTTTTTTTCAGTCAGTTTAATAGCTGGACTTCTTTTTGTAGTTTTTATCCTAGAATATTCGTGTTAATTTTACTGCCCAGAAATTTAATCCTTATTTCGTTCGGGAGCGAGTTTAATTAACGCAGGTATTTTGCGTGGGCGAGCGAATCCCGTAGAACTCGGAGGTAAAAAGGCATACACTCGGTGAATCGAGACGTTCTCAGCACTATTCCCGGATCCTTACCTCCTGCGGTCGTCTGTAATGGGAGAAACGGGCAGGAAGTTTCGGATCAAAAGCTCTGAATCTTCGCTGCTTATATGCACGGCCGGGACTCCTTTCTCTTGCGGGAGAAACCGCATCGTCGTTGGCCATCTGTCGGCCGAGCGGGAACTACGGGAGCTTTCGCGAGCTCAGGCGCGGATCGCCAACTCGAGGGGCCCGGGCCGTTAGGGAAATTTTATTTCAGTTTAGGACGGGGTTTTATTTTACAGGAAAAAAAAACTGTAAGCCAGGAGGCAAACAGTTTGACCGCTTGCGGACAACATACCGATAATAAAACAACTTGATTTAAAAAGTTTAAAAACTTTAGAAAAAAAAAAAACTTTATTTTTTGAATTTGATTTCCTAAAGATATATGAAAAAAAATGCACTATTTTTTATCAGTTTAATAACGTGTTTAAAATTTTATCTTTTAAGTTTACAAAAAGAAAAAACATATTTTTTGTTGGTTGTTTATTTAAAAAAAGATTAATACTAAAGAACCTAATTATTGAAGAATTATTATCGTTTAAGTACAGAAAAGTCACCATTTTTTTTTTCAGTCAGTTTAATAGCTGGACTTTTTTTGTAATTTTTTTCCTAGAATATTCGTGTTAATTTTACTCCCCAGAAATTTAATCCTCGACTCGTTCGGGAGCGAGTTTAATTAACGCAGGGATTTTGCGTGGGCGAGCGAATCCCGTAGAACTCGGAGATAGAAAGGCATAGACTCGGTGAATCGAGGCGTTCTCAGTGAGAGACGGTGAACCAAGAGCGAGGCGAAGAATTAGTATCGCGAGACTGGAATCTGCGATTTTTTTCTTTTTTTTCTTCTTATTTTTATTATTCCTCGGTGTACCACAAGTCAGCCACGCTTACCGCTCTTGGATGGGAGAGAGAGAGCTTGGGATTCTATAGCGGGATCGTGGGAAGCACCTGATATAAACTGCCAGCGAATTATTAACCCCGTCGTTCGAGTTTCGCGATTATGAGAAGGGAGAAAAAGGAAGCAATTGCGCTGCGAAAGTTAGTAGAATTTTCTTGCCGATCGATCCACGTTAAAAATCCATCGATAAACGCGTATTCTTATCTTGATTTCAAGATTTTTAACGGAGGCTTACAATTCTACCCCTTAAATATTTAAGTATTTTAAATACATTTTTTTTGTTGTGGGTCACGATTATATTAAATATATATTTTTTGTTGTGGGTCACGATTATATTAAATATATTTTTTTGTTGTGGGTCACGATTATATTAAATATATATTTTTTGTGGGCCACGACTATAATAAATATATTTATTTTGTGGGTCAAGACTATATTAAATAATTTTTTTTTTGTGGGCTACGACTATTTTTAATATATATATTTTTTTTGTGCCACGACTATTTTCAATAAATCTTTTTTTTGTGGGCGACGATTATATTAAATATATTTTTTTGTTGTGGGCCACGTTTATATTAAATATATTTTTTTGTTGTGGGCCACGTTTATATTAAATATATATTTTTTGTGTGCCACGACTATAATAAATATATTTATTTTGTGGGCCAAGACTATATTAAATATATTTTTTTTGTTGGCCAAGACTATATTAAATATATTTTTTTTGGGGGCCACTATTATTTTGAATGAATCTTTGTTTTTTTTTTGTGGACCACGACTATATTCAATATATATTCTTTTGTGGGTCACGACTATTTTCAATAAATCTTTTTTTCTGGGCCACGAATATTTTCAATAAATCTTTTTTTCTGGGCCAAGATTATTTTGAATGAATCTTTTTTTTTTTGTGGACCACGACTATTTTCTATAAATCTTTTTTTGTGGGCCAAGATTATTTTGAATGAATCTTTTTTTTGTGGGCCACGACTATTTTTTAAAAATCTTTTTTTTTTTTAGAGCCACGATTATTTTAAACTAGTGGTTTTTTTTGTGGGCCACAACTATTACAAATTTTTTTTTGTATATTACGACTATACTAATTTTTTTTTGTAGATCACGACTATTTTGAATACATTTTTTTTTAATCATAAGTCATGAGTATTTTAAATAAATTATTCATTGTGGGCCATGATTATTTTAATGAAATCTGTTTTTTTTTGTGAGCCACGACTATTTTGAATAAAACTTTTTTTTTAAATTATAAGTCGCGACTATTTTGAATAAAACTTTTTTTTTTAAATTATAAGTCGCGACTATTTTAAATAAAACTTTTTTTTTTATTAAAGGTCACGACTATTTTAAATAAATCTTTTTTTTAGAGCCACGATTGTTTTAAATTAATTAAATCGTGGTTTTTTGTGGGCCACAACTATTACAAATTTTTTTTGTATATTACGACTATACGAAATTTTTTTTTTGTAGATCACGACTATTTTAAATAAACCATTCATTGTGGGCCATGATTATTTTAACGAAATCTGTTTTTTTTTTTGTGAGCCACGACTATTTTGAATACATTTTTTTTTAAATTATAAGTCACGACTATTTTGAATAAAACTTTTTTTTTAAATTATAAGTCGCGACTATTTTAAATAAATCTTTTTTTTTAGAGCCACGATTGTTTTAAATTAATTAAATCGTGGTTTTTTGTGGGCCACAACTATTACAAATTTTTTTTCGTATATTACGACTATACGAAATTTTTTTTTGTAGATCACGACTATTTTAAATAAATCATTCATTGTGGGCCATGATTATTTTAACGAAATTTGTTTTTTTTTGTGACCCACAACTATTTTGAATACATTTTTTCAAAATTATAAGTCACGACTATTTTGAATAAAACTTTTGTTTAAATTACAAGTCGCGACTATTTTAAATAAATTTTTTTAAAAATTATAAGTCACGACCATTTTAAATAAATCTTTTTTTTTCGAGCCACGAATTTTTCTAATAATTTTTTTTTGCACCCCTCAATTATTTTAAATATTGTTTTTTGTCGTTGTACTTCAATTATTCGAAAGAAGTGAAATTAGAACGAAGAGTATCACACAGATCAGGTGCTCCGCGCCCTCAACATATTTCACCGCAGCTGCCTACGCAGTTACATACATAATAATAATAATAATAAGACTATAGAGCGTGGATTACGGAATCACACATGTAATGCGAATAGCCGCAAGCCTCACGATGTAATGCCTCGCAAACCGATCAAGTGTGGAAACACAAAGATACGGAGCATATAAAGCAGGTAGAATACATATAATAAATATATATATATAGATACTTTCTGCCCTCTTGGGAAGTAAATCTCTTTATATGTTAGACGTCCTCGTTCATGGGAAGCTGAACAGTCATTCGATATTGAGTTCGTCGGTGCATAGCCTGGATATATGATATTACATCCATGGAGCCTTCGCTGTAACTCGCTACTAATTTTTCTGTCACGACTTATCGCAGTAGCAAATTCCTAAGAAAAATTTTATCGTTTGAATAACTTTCATCGGCTGCAAAAAATATTTGATATTATTTTAATTCTTAAAATTCTGTATGGAATTTTGAATATGTAAATAATTTTTTTAATTAGAGTTCTTATTGAGATTTTTGGTATTTTTAATAGAATTTTTTTTTTTTATTATATAGTATTTTTTTATGAATTATTTTTTTGAATGTTGGTAGATTTTTTTGAAAATTTTTACTATATTTTTAACCAATTTTCTATGCATTTGTGATAAAAAATAAATTATTTATCACAACAATTTTCATAATTTGAAAAAAAAATTTGAATGATTGTGATTTTTTTCAAATTTTTTAATCAAAATTAGGTCTAAAAAAAAAGACAGATAATTTTTTAACTATTGTCATCCTAATTTAAAAAAAAAGAAAAAGTTGCAGTTTAGAGTGAGAATATATGAAGTTGTTATTTTTATAATTAAAAAAAAATTAAATGTATTTGCGACAAAAACATATCATAAAAATAAGTTTAAAAAATTATGAATTCTATTAAGCTACTTATTGAAATTTTTTCATACTTTTATCAAAACTACGTTTATTCGAAAAAAGGCTTAAATAATTTTTTGACTATTCCCACGTGAATAAAAAAAAAATTAGCGTCTTAGAGTGAGAAAATATAAAGTTATGATTTTATTTATTTTTTTTATTTTTTTTTTAAATGCATTTACGACAAAAACATATAAAAATAATTTTTTTTAAATTTTCAATTTTATTAAGCTGCTCATTGAGATTTTTTCATAATTTTTATCAAAATTAGGTTTATTCGAAAAAAGGCTTAAATAATTTTTTTACTATTGCCACGTGAATAAAAAAAAAATTAGCGTCTTAGAGTGCGAAAATATAAAGTTGTGATTTTATTTATTTTTTTTATTTTTTTTTTAAATGCATTTACGACAAAAACATATAAAAATAAAAATTTTGAAAATTCTGAATTTTATTAAGCTGCTCATTGAGATTTTTTCATACTTTTTATAAAAATTAGGTTTATCCAAAAAGTGAGAAAATATAAAGTTGTGATTTTATTTTATTTTCTTTAATTTTTTTTTTAAATGCATTTACGACAAAAACATATAAAAATAAAAATTTTGAAAATTCTGAATTTTATTAAGCTGTTCATTGAGATTTTTTCATAATTTTTATCAAAATTAGGTTTATCCAAAAAAAGTCGATATTTTTTTTTTTTTTTTTGCTATTACCACGTGAATAAAAAAAATAAAAAGTAGCGGCTTAGAGTGTGAAAATATATTTCGGGCCTTTGGATACTATAGAGAACTGGCGTGGGCGTTCTTGTTGATCATTTCTGATATGTTTGGGAGATAGAAGAAAAAAAATGTGGAATTTCGAGAGCAAGAGGGAAAAAAAATTCTGGGCCAATGAATACTTGCGTTGGATTTAAAAATATCGTCGAACACGAGCAAGTTAATCGTGCGGAGTGTTGAAGAAAAAGTTCTTGCAACGTTTTGACCCAGATAGATAGATAGGTCGAGGGTTGTGCAATCAATGTTTGTTTCTACGTTTAGATAGGTCGAAAATCGCAACATAAAAAAAAATTTGCCCAATAACCAGAAAAATGGATCCTATTTGATTATTTGAATAAAATTGACTCTTCGAATCAAATAAAATAGTAAATCATTAAAATTCACGTAACTTTAATTTAAAAAATTCTATTTGATTCAAATAAAATTTTATTAAACCGAAACTTGAGATAGTAAATTTATTTAATTTATGAAAATAAATTTTTTACATTTATGGAAATTAATTTATTCAATTTATAGAAATAGAATTGTTCCATTTATGGTAATAAATTTATTTAATTAATAGAAATAGATAATTAAATAAATTCTATTTGATTCAAATAAAATTTTATTAAACCGAAACTTGAGATAGTAAATTTATATAATTTATGAAAATAAATTTGTTACATTTATAGAAATTAATTTATTTGATTTATAGAAACAGATAATTAAATAAATTCTATTTGATTCAAATAAAATTTTATTAAACCGAAACTTGAAATAGTAAATTTATATAATTTATGAAAATAAATTTATTACATTTATAGAAATTAATTAATTTAATTTATAGAAACAGAATTGTTACATTTATGATTATTTATTTATTTAATTTATAAAAATAGAATTGTTCCATTTATGGAAATAAATTAATTTTATTTATAGAAATAGAATTGATCCAATTATAGAAATAAATTTATTTAATTTACAGAAATAGAATTGTTCCAATTATAGAAATAAATTTATTTAATTTACAGAAATAGAATTATTCCAATTACAGAAATAAATTTATTTAATTTAAAGTACTCTTTTTTTTGTGATTAGCCTTATAGAATTTATTTAATTTGCATAAACCGATTAGAGCAATTTCTGTGGATCCATATATAGATCACTAATGATCCCAATTTCGATCTAACTGCTCGTGGCTGAAAAAAATAAAATAAACTGACACGATAAAGACATAATTTGCGACAACCATTGGATTATGCTAATTCCCTGACATCTCGGCTTACATATAAGAGCAAGTAAAAAAAAAAGAAAAAAAAGAATTGGCCGCACGAAGCTAGTTTGAATAGTAGATTATTTGTCAGTTGTGGTAACCAACTATGATTGCAATCTTACCTAACCGATTGCTGCCGTTCGATTGTCACCAACGAATCAAATGGTAACCTCAAACCATTCGATTTGTCGTCATGATTACGTTTTCAAGAGCCCCTCCTTTATAAAAAGTTCACAGTATTTGTAACGTTTTTTTTTTTTTTTTTTTCGATCACTGTGAAATGGTTTTTCTATGGTGAAATATTCGAATAGTGAAGGCCTAAAATTCCATATATTGAAGACAAGTAAATATCGAGGTTTATTTTCCAACCGAAAGTCGGATCTGTGAATTCTGAAATCAGAAACGGCCAAAAGTTACTTTGTTTTCAAAATCATAGTAAAAATGTTTGAAAGTAATGTTTTCTGTGGTAAAATATACGACTTAAGAACAATGGTGAAGAACAAAATTCGATATATTGAGAAAAAAAAAATCGAGATGAATTTTCTGACCGGAAGTCTGAAATCGGAAATTATGAAATATGATGTGGACAAATTTCACTTTTTTTTAAATCACGGTAAAAAGGTTTGAAACTGGTGTTTTCTGTGATAAAATATACGACTTAAGAACAATGGTGAAGACCAAAATTCGATATATTGACAAAAAAATATCTAGCTGAATTTTCTGACCGGAAGTCTGAAAGCGGAAATTCTGAAATATGATGTGGACAAATTTCACTTTTTTTCAAAATTACAGTACAAAAGTTTGAAACGGGTGTTTTCTGTGGTAAAATATACGACTTAAGAACAATGGCGAATACCAAATTTCGATATCTTGAGAAAAAAAATTCAGCTGTATTTTCTGACCGAAAATCGGAAATTCTGAAATATATGGACAAATTTCACTTTTTTTCAAAATCACAGTAAAAAGGTATGAAGCGGGTGTTTTCTGTGATAAAATATACGACTTAAGAACAATGGTGAAGACCAAAATTCGATATCTTAAAGAAAAAAAAATCCAGTTGAATTTCCTGACCAGAAGTCTGAAATCGGAAATTCTGAAATATGATGTGGACAAATTTGACTTTTTTTCAAAATCTAAGTAAAAAAGTTTGAAACGGGTGTTTTCTGTGGTAAAATATACGACTTAAGAATAATAGTGAAGATCAAAATTCGATATCTTGAGAAAAACATATCTAGCTGAATTTTCTGACCGAAAGTCTGAAATCTGAAATGGACAAATTTAACTTTTTTTTAAATCACAGTAAAACGGTTTGAAGCGGGTGTTTTCTGTGATGAAATATACGACTTAAGAATAATAGTGAAGACCAAAATTCGATATCTTGAAGAAAAAAAATTTAGGTTCTTTAGGTTGGATTTTCTGACCAAAAATCGGATCTGCAAATTCTGAAATCAGAACCGACCAAAAGTGACTTTTTTCAAAATCATCATAAAAAGGCATGTAACAGATACTTTCTGAGGTACAATATGCGACTTGAGAACGATGGTGAAGACCAAAAATCAAGATCTTGAAGAAAAAAAAATCTAGTTTGGATTTTCCGATCAAAAGTCGGATCTGCAAATTCTGAAATCAGAACCGAACAAAAGTGACTATTTTAAAAATCATCGTAAAAAGGCATGTAACAGATACTTTCTGAGGTACAATATGCGACTTGAGAATGATAGTGAAGACCAAAAATCGATATCTTGAAGAAAAAAAATTTAGTTTGGATTTTCTGACCAAAAGTCGAATCTGCAAATTCTGAAATCAGAACCGACCAAAAGTGACTTTTTTCAAAATCATCATAAAAAGGCATGTAACAGATACTTTCTGAGGTACAATTTGCGACTTGAGAACGATAGTGAAGACCAAAAATCAATATCTTGAATTTAAAAAAATCTAGGTTGGATTTTCCGATCAAAAGTCGGATCTGCGAATTCTGAAATCAGAACCGACCAAAAGTGACTTTTTTAAAAATCATCGTAAAAGGCATGTAAACAGTACTTTCTGAGGTACAATATACGACTTGAGCACGATATTAAAGACCAAAAATCGATATCTTAAAGAAAAAGAAATCTAAGTTGATTTTCCAACCGGAAGTCGGATCCGTGAATTCTAAAATCAGAAACGGCCAAAAATAACTTTTTTTTAATCCCAATTAAAAGTAAAAAAAACGGGTATTTTCTCTCCCCAAGAAAAGAACGATAGTGAAAAAAAAAAATGTTAAGCTTTATTTTCCGACCGGAAGTCGGATGTTTGAATTCTCAAATCAGAAACATAAAAAAAATAGCTTGTTAAGACGAAGCAACAATATATACATATATATCTGGCGGATCGAATATCGGCGCCTCACAACGACACGATCAATTCGTGGATATCGTTGGCTGACGGGTAATTAGAGCGTGCGACGACAGCCAACAGAGTGACTTGATGCTGACGACTTGAATAGCATTGAACCACGCTGAGAATCCTTCGAGTCTAAAAAGAAAAGAAAAATGTGTTATCGAGGAGTTCGACAAAGAATTTGCTGGCTCTTTGTGGTTTTATAACGATTCCCGTTCGATTTATTATTTGTATTATTTGTTTTTTTTTTACCGTATCGTCGTAGCTCTGGTTATAACGTTGTAACTGAGCGGAAGTTCTGTGAGCCGAGGCTGTGAGATGAGGAGCTCCCGCAGCCTCCGGCGGATGCCACGCGTGGACCGTGACGCGAACCAACAACCACCATCACATGCCAGACACTCGCTGCGCTTCACGAGTCTTCAAACATTTTCTTTGCTGACTGAATTTGCTATTCGCAGCAACCAACCGCTTGTTAAGACTCGGCAATAGCTTTAGAATATTTTTTGGCAAATTTTTCAAATTTTTCTTTCTCAAAAAAGAAACTTTTTTTTCTTCATGCAAACATTTTTTTTTTATTCGAGATTTTCATCCCTGTTAAAAATATTAAAAAAAATAATTTATGTATTGGCAATAGCTTTAGAATAGATTACAATAATTTTTTGGCAAATTTTTCAAATTTTTCTTTCACATAAAAGAAGCTTTTTTTTCTTCATGAAAACATTTTTTATTATTCGAGATTTTCATCCCTGTTGAAAATATTTTAAAAAATAATTTATGTATTGGCAATAGCTTTAGAATAGATTATAATAATTTTTTTCAAATTTAAAAAAATTTTCTTCATGAAAACATTTTTTTTATTCAAATTTTTCATCCCTGTTAAAAATATTAAAAAAAATAATTTATGTATTGGCGATAGCTTTAGAATAGATTACAATAATTTTTTGGCAAATATTTCAAATTTTTCTTCCTCATAAAAGAAACTTTTTTTTCTTCATGAAAACATTTTTTTTGTATTCGAGATTTTTATCCCTGTTGAAAATATTTAAAAAAATAATTTATGTATTGGCGATAGCTTTAGAATAGATTATAATAATTTTTTTCAAATTTAAAAAAATTTTCTTCATGAAAACATTTTTTTTATTCAAATTTTTCATCCCTGTTAAAAATATTTAAAAAAATAATTTATGTATTGGCAATAGCTTTAGAATAGATTACAATAATTTTTTGGCAAATATTTCAAATTTTTCTTCCACATAAAAGAAGCTTTTTTTTCTCCATGAAAACATTTTTTTTTATTCGAGATTTTCATCCCTGTTGAAAATATTTAAAGAAATAATTTATGTATTGGCGATAGCTTTAGAATAGATTATAATAATTTTTTTCAAATTTAAAAAAATTTTCTTCATGAAAACATTTTTTTTATTCAAAATTTTCATCCCTGTTAAAAATATTTAAAAAAATAATTTATGTATTGGCAATAGCTTTAAAATAGATTACAATAATTTTTTGGCAAATATTTCAAATTTTTCTTCCACGTAAAAGAAGCTTTTTCTTCTTCATGAAAACATTTTTTATTATTCGAGATTTTCATCCCTGTTAAAAATATTTAAAGAAATAATTTATGTATTGGCAATAGCTTTAGAATAGATTATAATAATTTTTTTCAAATTTAAAAAATTTTCTTCATGAAAACATTTTTTTTATTCAAATTTTTCATCCCTGTTAAAAATATTAAAAAAAATAATTTATGTATTGGCAATAGCTTTAGAATAGATTACAATAATTTTTTGGCAAATATTTCAAATTTTTCTTCCACATAAAAGAAACTTTTTTTTCTTCATGAAAACATTTTTTTTTTATTCGAGATTTTCATCCCTGTTGAAAATATTTTAAAAAATAATTTATGTATTGGCAATAGCTTTAGAATAGATTATAATAATTGTTTCAAATTTAAAAAAATTTTCTTCATGAAAACATTTTTTTTATTCAAATTTTTCATCCCTGTTAAAAATATTTAAAAAAATAATTTATGTATTGGCAATAGCTTTAGAATAGATTACAATAATTTTTTGTCAAATTTTTCAAATTTTTTTTTCCTCATAAAAGAAACTTTTTTTTCTTCATGAAAACATTTTTTTTTATTCGAAATTTTCATCCCTGTTAAAAATATTTAAAAAAATAATTTATTTTTTGGCTTTAGAATAGATTACAATAATTTTTTGTCAAATTTTTCAAATTTTTCATCCTCATAAACGAAATTTTTTTTTCTTCATGAAAACATTTTTTTTTTATTCGTGATTTTCATCCCTGTTAAAAATAAATTATAGAGACTGATGCAGATCGATAGAATTTGAATGGGATTTAATTGTACATTTTTTTAAATATTTAATAAATTAATATATGTATTGGCAATAGCTTTAAAAGAGATTACAATAATTTTTTTTTTTAATTTTTAATTTTTCTTTCTCATTAAAGAAGTTTTTTTTTCTTCATGAAAACATTTTTTTTTATTCAAGATTTTCATCCCTATTAAAAATAAATTATAGAGATTGATACAGATCGATAGAATTTGAATGGGATTTAATTGTACATTTTTTAAAATATTAAAAAAATTAATATATGTATTGGAAGTCTTATTGCAGATACGGTATTCAAAATTAAGTTTAATTAAAATTATTAAATTACTATTATAAAAAATATAAATTATTTTTAAAAAATTAAATTTCATTCAATATACAGATATGTTGTGGAATTCTAATAATTGTACAACAATTTTTATATATGACACAATTTTTTATCATTTATACAATAATTTCACGCTAATTGACTCATTTCTCTTTTCATCGTTTAGCACCTATAGGAAGTCTGTCATAATGAATCTTGAATATGATAAATATTTGAATGCAAAGATTTGTGGATGAAACTTTTTTTTTGTTATAAAAAATTTAATATTATTAATATTACTTCTACGTGCGTGTATTTTTATTATTAAATTTAATACAAAAATTATATTATTTATAATAATATTATAGGTCATGGTCGCACTAACTTTTGTAAAATTCAGTCTATTTTGCTAAATAGTTCTTTATAAGAACTGGTGTACTTAATTATTTAATTTGCGAACTACTAGAAAAATCTTTTTTCAAAAAAAGTTTTTTTAGTATTTAATGAGCAGCAAAACTAGCATAAAATAAAAAAAAACGAAATAACAATATGGCATAAAAAAAATACTTATAAATATAAAATAGCCAATAATTTTATACCTCAGCTTAGGTTAACACTTTATTAAAAAAATTTTACAAATATTTTGATAACACAATAAAAAATTTAGAGTAAATTTTTAAAAATTAAAATTTATCATAAGAAATGAATGAATTTAATAAATGAACATTTTCGTTGATTATACAGTGACAAATGTAGATATATTAGCTGGAGCCAAGAGTGAAACATATTACAAAAAAATAAAAATAAAAATAAAGAAATGTGACATTCGAATAAGAAAAGCTTAAGGTGAGTCTGCAGTACATGCAATTCACGGATCGTAGACACCACGAAGTGTAGCACAACGCACGGTCCTTAACTCCGATTGGTCTGGAATGCACCAAAAATAAATTCGGGCGTCGCGACTCTCCCTCGTTTGCGTTCCCACTTCAACGCGCCTCTTTTTGTTGTTTCCTTTCCGCTTTGGCTCGCTCCGTTTCCAGACACAGATTCTCCAAGTCTCTTTGCCGGGCAAAATGCGGGGAAAGCGTGACGTAGCACATTGCCGTTGGCCTCTACGAGCAAACTTCTAGCATTCGATCTTCGGGTCGTTTTTATTTTTCTTTTCTCAAGCTTAAACTTATTTCCCATGGCAAAATGCCAATATTACGAGTAAAATAGTCATACGCCCGCTTTTAAATTCACTCGTCGATGCAGAAATCCAAAATACACTATAACAAAAAAAATCGACTTTAAATTGAATGTACAAGCACTGGAATTTTTAATAGTAAATTTAATATACATGTGCGATGTAAAATTAATTAATGGTATTATAAAAATACTTTAATTTTTATAATTTTTATAAATTATAAAAATACTTTAATTTTTATAAAATAAATTTTTATAATTTTTATAAATTATAAAAATACTTTAATTTTTATAAAATAAATTTTTATAATTTTTATAAATTATAAAAATACTTTAATTTTTATAATTTACTGTACAAGTACATTAATTTTGGATCTTAATGATACATTGAAATAAAATTTATCACACTGTAATAATTAAATGCCAATTTAGTTATCAATTTGGTTAACAATATATAATAAATTATAAAATAATATATAATAATAAATTAATGGTATGGTAAAAATGCTTTAATTTTTATAATTTACTGTATAAGTGCATTAATTTTTGATCATAATGATACATTGAATTAAATTTATCACACAGTAATAACTAAATTGGTATTTAATTGTTACAGTGTGATAAATTTAATTCAATGTATCATTATGATCCAAAATAAATGTACTTATACAGTAAGTTATAAAAATTCAAGCATTTTTACAGCAAACTTCTAACATTCAATCTTCGGGTCGTTTTTATTTTTCTTTTCTCAAGCTTAAACTTATTTCCCATGGCAAAATGCCAATATTACGAGTAAAATAGTCATACGCCCGCATTTAAATTCACTCTTCGATGCAGAAATCCAAAATACACTGTAACAAAAAAAAAATCGACTTTAAATTTAATGTACAAGCATTGCAATTTTTAATACTAAATTTAATATACATATGCAATGTAAAATTAATTAATGGTATTATAAAAATACTTTAATTTTTATAAAATAAATTTTTATAATTTTTATAAATTATAAAAATACTTTAATGTTTATAAAATAAATTTTTATAATTTTTATAAATTATAAAAATACTTTAATGTTTATAAAATAAATTTTTATAATTTTTATAAATTATAAAAATACTTTAATTTTTATAAAATGAATTTTTATAATTTTTATAAATTATAAAAATACTTTAATTTTTATAAAAGAATTTTTTATAATTTTTATAAATTATAAAAATACTTTAATTTTTATAAAATAAATTTTTATAATTTTTATAAATTATAAAAATACTTCAATTTTTATAATTTACTGTACAAGTACATTAACTTTGGATCGTAATGATACATTGAAATAAAATTTATCACACTGTAATAATTAAATGCCAATTTAGTTAACAATATATAATAAATTATAAAATAATATATAATAATAAATTAATGGTATGGCAAAAATGCTTTAATTTTTATAATTTACTTTATAAGTACATTAATTTTGGATCGTAATGATACATTGAATTTAATTTATCACACAGTAATAATTAAATTGACATTTAATTATTACTGTGTGATAATAATATGCTATTATTATGTTACACAAAAATGATGGGTCAATATTTTGTATATTTATTTGACGAAATATTGTCTGTCATTTTAATACAAGAAAATATTAATTTACGTCGACACTATGTTTATTAATATATTAATTTTTTTGTAAGTATTATTTTGATATGATGTTATATTTTCTGTAAATTCTACAAACTTTTTGTCACTTTCTTTTTAACACATAACAATGTGGAAATTACAAATATCTTCTGTAAATTTAACATACAATTCGGAAACAATTATTACGTACACAATTATTATTATTATTATCTTAATTCTTATAATTTCCTTTAATCTAACTGTAAAAAGTTCATTTATTTTACATCATAATTGTACATTTAATTAAATATAATGCATAAAATCGTATATAACTGTAAAAAGTTTATTTATTTTCCATCATAATTGTACATTTAATTAAATATAATGCATAAAATCGTCTGGTAATGCTAGAAAATGGTAAATGAACCGTACACTGGGGTAATAAATTACCCCACGGATTTCCGGCGTCCGGATTTTTTTTGTTGCGCTATAAAAATGTTCGGAATCTGACAAACGTCGAGATCCAATGAGGAAGAAAAATTGATATATAATTTAATATCGATTCGATGAATTTAAGGTAGTGAAAATGAATTTTGAAGCCGTTAAAATATCTGTAAGATCGTTAAAATAGAGGTTAACGACTTATTCGAGGGTAACAAGATATCGGCTATGGGATTATGCGACAAAAGTGCACTATGTGGCTCAGGCCGCTTTAATAGTCGTTTTAGAAATTATTAGTTTGCTCGTGGGCGCTCGCCGTAACGGCAGTCGTGACTTTTTTTCCCTTCTCTATGTACTTTACGGTTCGAGGCGTTCGTATCTTCGTCTTTCAAAGTTCAACTCGCTTGTGTTTCTTCGATGGTATGAAAACCCCGCGCGAATCTTGTCTTCATAGCGGAGCTCGTAGCTCTTGTATCGCTCGTGAGCGAAACAGCGAGAATAGTCGAATTAGATTTTATGGATTCGTTGACGCCGAGCGCTGCATTCCACGTAGCTATTTTCTAGCAAAAACATGAACAGCTATGTTAGTGATAATATTTTCATTTTCCCTTGAAAAGTAAAATATCATATTTTTTATTGATACCAGTAATATTGATACTTGGCTTCATCGAAATTCATCGAAATGAAAGAAGAGAAAATTTTATTTTTTTTTGTCTTCTTTATTGTCTATATAATATAAAATGGTATAAATATATACTTATATATATAGGGCGATAAAAAGCCGTGGGGTAATTTACTCCCCCAGTGTCCTCTTGACGTATAATAAAACTGCAAATCTTGTTTACAATTTTACAAATATTTTAGTATTTAAAAAGTAACTTTCGCTACTTTAAGTTAATCAAAAAAAGAGAATGCATCAATCTTGTTCTTATTAAAAGGAAAAAAAGTTTGCAAACTTTTAAACGTTTTTTCTGCTGCGAAAACAAAAAATGGGAAGCGCAAAAGGCTTTGGGGTAATTTATTACCCCAGTGTACCGTTTATACCATTTTTTTTTTGATACCAGTAATATTGATACTTGGCTTTGAAAATTAAGATTTTTCAAATCTTATATAGAATTCATCGAAATGAAAGAAGAGAAAATTTTCTTTTTTTTTTGTCTTCTTTATTGTCTATATTCTATATAATACAAAATGGTAGAAAAAATATATATATATATAGGGCGATTAAAAGCCGTGGGGTAATTTATTACCCCAGTGTCCTCTTGTCGTATAATAAAACTGCAAGTCTTGTTTACAATTTTACAAATATTTTCGTATTTAAAAAGTACTTCTTGCTACTTTAAGTTAATCGAAAAGAGAAAATGCATCAATCTTGATCTTATTAACCACGAAAAAAAGTTTGCTAACTTTCAAACGTGTTTTTCTGCAGCGAAAACAAAAAATGGGAAGCTAAAAAGCCTTGGGGTAATTTATTACCCCAGTGTACCGTTTATGCCATATTTTTTATTGATACCAGTAATATTGATACTTGGCTTTGAAAATGAAGATTTTTTAAAATCTTACATAGAATAAGTTCAAAAATACTTTTGACTACCTTAAATTCATCGAAATGAAAGAAGAGAAAAAGAAAAACAATGTAATTATTGTCTTAGAAAAAAGTTTGTCAGGTTCCAAAGATTCTGACGACGATAAAAAATATTTATATAGGGCGATAAAAAGCTGTGGGGTAATTTATTACCCCAGTGTCCTCTTGTCGTATAATAAAGATGCAAGTCTTGTTTACAATTTTACAAATATTTTAGTATTTAAAAAGTACTTCTTGCTACTTTAAGTTAATCGAAAAGAGAAAATGCATCAATCTTGATCTTATTAACCACGAAAAAAAGTTTGCTAACTTTCAAACGTTTTTTCTGTAGCGAAAACAAAAAATGGGAAGCTAAAAAGCCTTGGGGTAATTTATTACCCCAGTGTACCGTTTATGCCATATTTTTTATTGATACCAGTAATATTGATACTTGGCTTTGAAAATGAAGATTTTTTTAAATCTTACATAGAATAAGTTCAAAAATACTTTTGACTACCTTAAATTCATCGAAATGAAAGAAGAGAAAAAGAAAAACAATGTAATTATTGTCTTAGAAAAAAGTTTGGCATGTTCCAAAGATTCTGACGACGATAAAAAATATTTATATAGGGCGATAAAAAGCTGTGGGGTAATTTATTACCCCAGTGTCCTCTTGTCGTATAATAAAACTGCAAGTCTTGTTTACACTTTTACAAATATTTTAGTATTTAAAAAGTATTTCTGGCTACTTTAAGTTAATCAAAAAAAGAGAATTCATCAATCTTGTTCTTATTAACGAGAAAAAAAAGTTTGCAAACTTTCAAACGTGTTTTTCTGCAGCGAAAACAAAAAATGGGAAGCTAAAAAGTCTTGGGGTAGTAAATTACCCCAAATATACCTGCAAGTTATTGGATAAATCTTCAATGTATTTACGGTTATCAATAAATCGTTAATCACGATATTTATTTCTGAATGACGTTTCACTCCCTTAAATTCATCGCAACAAGAGAATTTATCCACAAAACTCTTTCTTATTTGCCACAAAAAAAAGTTTGTCAATTTAAAAAAATGTTAACTGCACCGATCAAAAAATCTGAAGCTAAAAAGCCTTGGGGTAATTTATTACCCCAGTGTACCGTTTATGTGTACGCCCAGGATGTGTTTACCGTTTTAAGGATAATACCACACATTGTACCGTTGACGCAATGGAATTCAAGTCGATATCCGACAGATTTTCAGGAAAGAAACAAAACAAAGCGAATAATTCGAACCGCAAACGGTTTCTCTCGACGTGACGTTGCGTCGTCGATCCAGCTTCTGGTTTTAATAAAAATTTTGCGAGCCGCACCGCTAGAAACGAAGGAACCCTGAATAATCGAGGCAGTGACCGTAGCGCAAATGACGTCACTGTAGTATTCAGCCGGTGGACGCACGGTTCAAGCTGAGCAGCCGCGCGGAACCCCATCCGCTCCGATGGCCGTCCGACTCCCCGCTTGTCCTGAGTTTCTACGGAAAGCTGAAAACTTCAATGGGTTCTAAGCGTGAGCGACTAAAACTGTCTCAAGGAAAAATCGCCTCTTGGTTATTATTCCTTCTTCAAGCCACTTTAGCTCAATGAAAATGAAGCAAATAGCAAAAGAGGGGGAAAAAAACCATGGGATTCTGACTTATCGTCGTGACTCATACTTTTGTATACTTTTTGTACTTACATGTAATTCTTATACGTAGAAATGGTAACTAGAGTCTTGTTTTACCATTTTTTGCTACGATTCTAAATCGAAACGCCATTTTTACCATTTTTATAATTTTTACCATTTTTACTATTTTTACCATTTTACCATTTTTATAATTTTTACCATTTTTACTATTTTTACCATTTTACCATTTTTATAATTTTTACCATTTTTACCATTTTTATCATTTTTGCAATTTTTATAATGTTTACCATTTTTACCATTTTTATAATTTTACCATTTTACCATTTTTATCATTTTAACAATTTTTACCATTTTTACAATTTTTATAACTTTACCATTTTTATCATTTTAACAATTTTTACCATTTTTACAATTTTTATAATTTTACCATTTTTATCATTTTTACAATTTTTACCATTTTTACAATTTTTACCATTTTTATAATTTTTACCATTTTTACCATTTTTACCATTTTTATAATTTTTACCATTTCTATCATTTTTACCATTTTTACCATTTTTACCATTTTTACCATTTTTACCATTTTTACCATTTTTACAATTTTCACCATTTTTATAATTTTTACAATTTTTACCATTTTTACAATTTTTACCATTTTTATCATTTTTACCATTTTTACCATTTTTACCATTTTTACCATTTTTACCATTTTTACCATTCTTATAATTTTTGTAATTTTTATAATGTTTGCAATTTTTATAATGTTTACCATTTGTACAATTTTTATAATTTTACCATTTTTGTATACGATATAAATCGGAATGTTCTTTTTACCATTACCGATAAAAATGGTAAAACTATTTTCGTTAAAAATGCAAAACAAGAGTGTTTTACCATTTTCCTCAATAAATGGTAAAGCGAGAGTATTTTACGATTTTACGATACGCTCATTTTACCATTTTTCGATACGCTAGGTTAACCATGTTTCGATACGATATTTATCTTGGTTATTATTCGTTCTTTAGGTTCTTAGCTCAATGAAAAACGAAGAAATAGTAAAAGAGAAAAAAAGAAATAAGCAAGGCGTTCTGACATATCGTGACTCATACTTTTACGTACTTACAGTACAATACAGTACGTATGCTTCCTATAGGTAGGGACGTTAACTAGAGTCGCGGCAGATTCTTTCGTCAGAGTTGTATACGCGCGGCCCGGATTTTCTTATCGGCCCGAGGAGATCGACGGATATCTTGCAACCCGTTGATTCCCTCTACGCTGTTCTCTCATCTTCTGAGTTGCACTCGGAAATCCTTGGGGGAGATTAAGTTTCCCGCAGCTCTTCACCTGGGAACGGCGAGAATTTATGTTAAATCAAAATGTTGCCTTGCTATGGATAAAATTATAATGACCCGATTTAATTGATTTTGAACACTTGTTAGATTTCTTATATTGGTCGAGAGAAAATTTTGTAGGCGAAGTTTAAAATAGAGACGATTATTAGTACTCTAATAATACCCGACTTTTAGTAATATACACTGTAAAAAAGTTCTAATTGAAATTTAATATAGTAAATTTAATATGAAATTACGATATAAAATTAATGTGTGGTATTAATTTTGCATTATGATTGTACATATAAAATTGAATTTATTAGACAGTAAAAAGTAAATTGAAATTTCTGTCAATTATCGCTCGACTTCTGAATTGAGCGAGAATCAGAATCGTGGGTCGTGGGTCGTCGACTAGGCGTATCCGCGTGCGTTAGTGCAAGTGAAAGGCCTTTGTTCGACCGTCAGTCCAGCAAATTCCTACTCCCCGTGAAAGTCGCTGAAAGATCGAGCCAAGTCGCGTGCACATGCGGTCGAGATCACGTTTTTTTGTCTTTTTTGCTTCTCAATTTCAATTATGGATCATACCAAAACAAAAAACCACCACTTATGTGTATCATTTTTCGATATGATATTTATCGATACGCTTTTGTTACCAATTTTCGACACGATATTTATCGATACGATATTTATCGATACGATATTTTTCGATACGATATTTTTCGATACGATATTTTTCGATACGATATTTTTTGATACGATATTTATCGATACGATATTTTTCGATACGATATTTTTCGGTACGATATTTTTCGATACGATATTTTTCGATACGATATTTTTCGATACGATATTTTTCGATACGATGTTTATCGATACGATATTTTTCGATACGATATTTTTCGATACGATATTTTTCGATACGATATTTTTCGATACGATATTTTTCGATACGATATTTTTCAATACGATATTTTTCGATACGATATTTTTCCATACGATATTTTTCCATAAGATATTTTTCAATACGATATTTTTCGATACGATATATATTGCGTTTCGCTTACATTACAATTTTTCTTTTTTTCTTTTTTTAGCAATGTCAAACCCTGACGGAAGAGAATCGAAGACTTGCCGAATCCCTGCAAGCTAATCAAATGCCGCGAGTTCAAGTGATCGACAATGTCTTTCTTCAGACGCAGATTGACACACTTCAGTGGCAGCTCAAACAGGTTTGTAAAAGTTCTATCTTCGCCAATCTGATGGGCTTCAATCACCGTGTAAACTAAACGGTATATCCTTCGGCTCTGTTACACAATCGTAAAGTTACACAAGCTGTGCATTAAATACAATACAAAAATCTATTTTGCATTTTCCCCACTTTAAAACTTTTAATTTTCAACAAAATTTAGCAAAAACGAATCCCGCAGTTTAACAACAAAAAAAATACACATTTTCAATAATTTTCCAAAAACTTGTTTTCATGTTAAAAAAAATTTACTCAATCGAAAATTCTGTTATTATCAATATTTTGTCCAAATGTAACTCTTGGAAACCAAAACTTCTGAAGCATTTAGAGACTAGTTAGAAATTCGAGTAAAAATAATCCAAAATAAAAATGATTTTTCTATAAATTAGAATATCCTTGTGTTTTTCTGTTAATTTTTGTTAATATTACAAATTTCAATATAATATATTCCATGACAATATTTTCAAGAACTCCAGCTTAAGAAATGAATAGAAAAAAAAATAAAATCTTATAATCATCGCAACATCTTTAAATAATTAAATTTCTCCGAGTTCAATAAGTCACAAAGATGCTAAAACGTTGTATACTACACTTTTAAAAAAATTTTGTTTTAATATTAATATACAGTTTATAAAACTCGGATGCATATACCTACCGTTATATTAATTTTCAGATGCATTCGTCATTGGCAAATACGATCTTTGTATATTAAAATAATCACGTACTGTAATTTTCAAATACCAGTATCGGAGAATTCTTATACAATTCTTAAATTTACAATAAAAATATATTAATATGGAATTCATATACCCGTTTCGTGAATCTCATTTCGTTTTCTACCTTAAATTCTATTTTCTATTTTCTACATTAAATTTAACAGTGTACACTGTAAAAAAAATCTACTTGAAATTTAATGTACAAGTACTGGAAGTTTTTATGCATAAACTGGTATATTAAATTTAATATAAAAATGTGATGTAAAATTAATGTATGGTAGAACAAATTGAATAATTTACTTAAATTTAACAGTAAAAGTACTTGAATTTTAATAAAATTGTTTAATTTTGCCACAAAAGTACATTAATTTTACAACACAGTTGCACATTAAATTTAGATGACGAGTTTATGCATTTAAATCTTCCAGTTTTTGCTAACAGTGTATATCTCGTAATATTTGCAGATGAATCACTGTTGACCTTTATTTTCTGTTAACTTTGCAGACTGAAGCGAACAGACAGATGTACCGTTCACTGATGGGTCAGGTTGTTCGTTTCCTGGAGCGAGCCCAGAAAAGCCTTGATACTCTTCACGAGAAGAGTAATCCAAAAGGCAAAAATTCGCGAGTCCCACGAAGCAGAAGCGTTCACGGGGTCGACCAAGTTATAACGACGAACAACAGAGATAGCATCGTTGACTCTTCTTCGTCGAGTAGCTCCAACGTTGGAAATTCCAGATTTGCAAGGGCCAAATCAGTCGCACAAATCGCAGCGCCTCAAACCTCCGGTTGCACCGGTTTCAGGGATTTTACGTGGTCGGTACTGCGACGAAATGATCCGTCGCATTGTACACCACCGCGGAATAAAACTCCAGTGGGGCTTCACGATCTCAATCAGACACACGAGGGTGTCGTTTATAGGAGACCGAAGCAGCAGGTCGAAGTTGATCCGGACAGTGTACCACCGGAGAAATTGTCTCAGGAAGCTTTTCGGTAAGTTCGAAAGTTCCTGTGGTAAATTACTTAGGATCTGAAATTAAAAAAAAACATTTGCAGAATTAAAAAAACATTTGGTTAATTTTTTTTTAATTTTTGGCTTTGGAAATGAGTCAATTAGTATGGTTTAGTTTTTTTTGGCTTCTACCAGAGAAACTTCCTCTGGTATAAGCAAAAAAAAGGAAGTTCGAAACTTCATCTGGTAGAAGCAAAAAAAAGTAGTTCGAAACTTCATCTGGTAAATTAGTATCTGAAATAAAAAAGATTTGGTTAAATTTTTGTTTGCCTTTGGTAATGAGTCAATTAGTATGGTTTAGTTTTTTTGCTTCTACCAAAGAAAGTTCGAAACTTCCTCTGGTAGAAGCAAAAAAAGGAAGTTCGAAACTTCATCTGGTAGAAGCTAAAAAAGGAAGTTCGAAACTTCATTTAGGTTAAATTTTTGTTTGCCTTTGGTAATGCGTAAATTAGTATGGTTTAGTTTTGATTTGCTTCTACCAGAGGAAGTTCGAAACTTCTTCTGGTAAATTAGTATCTGAAATTAAAAAGATTTGGTTAAATGTTTTTTTGCCTTTGGTAGTGAGTAAATTAGTATGGTTTAGTTTCGATTTGCTTCTACCAGAGGAAGTTCGAAACTTCCTCTGGTAAATTAGTATCTGAAATAAAAAAGATTTGGTTAAATTTTTTTTGCCTTTGGTAATGAGTAAATTAGTATGGTTTAGTTTTTTTGCTTCTACCAGAGGAAGTTCGAAACTTCCTCTGGTAAATTAGTATCTGAAATAAAAAAAATTTGGTTAAATTTTTTTTTTGCCTTTAGTAATGAGTAAATTAATATGGTTTAGTTTTTTTTGCTTCTACCAGAGGAAGTTCGAAACTTCCTCTGGTAAATTAGTATCTGAAATAAAAAGATTTGGTTCAATTTTTTTTTGCCTTTGGTAATGAGTAAATTAGTATGGTTTAGTTTTTTTGTTTCTATCAGAGGAAGTTCGAAACTTCCTCTGGTAAATTAGTATCTGAAATAAAACCATTTGGTTAAATTTTTTTTGCCTTTGGTAATGAGTCAATTAGTATGGTTTAGTTTTTTTTTTCTTCTACCAGAGGAAGTTTCAAATTTCCTCTTGTAAATTAGTATCTGAAATAAAAACATTTGGTTAAATTTTTTTTTGCCTTTGGTAATGAGTATATTAGTATGGTTTAGTTTCTTTTGCTTCTACCAGAGGAAGTTGCAAACTTCCTCTGGTAAATTAGTATCTGAAATAAAACCATTTGGTTAAATTTTTTTTTGCCTTTGGTAATGAGTAAATTAGTATGGTTTAGTTTTTTTTTCTTCTACCAGAGGAAGTTTCAAATTTCCTCTTGTAAATTAGTATCTGAAATAAAACCATTTGGTTAAATTTTTTTTTGCCTTTGGTAATGAGTAAATTAGTATGGTTTAGTTTTGATTTGCTTCTACCAGAGGAAGTTCGAAACTTCCTCTGGTAAATTAGTATCTGAAATAAAAAAGATTTGGTTCAATTTTTTTTTGCCTTCGGTAATGAGTAAATTAGTATGGTTTAGTTTTTTTTGCTTCTACCAGAGGAAGTTTCGAACTTCCTCTGGTAAATTAGTATCTGAGATAAAAAAGATTTGGTTAAATTTTTTTTGCCTTTGGTAATGAGTTAATTAGTATGGTTTAGTTTTGATTTGCTTCTACCAGAGGAAGTTCGAAACTTCTTCTGGTAAATTCGTATCTGAAATTAAAAAGATTTGGTTCAATTTTTTTTTGCCTTTGGTAATGAGTCAATTAGTATGGTTTAGTTTTTTGTGCTTCTACCAGAGGAAGTTTCGAACATCCTCTGGTAAATTAGTATCTGAAATAAAAAAGATTTGGTTAAATTTTTTTTTGCCTTTGGTAATGAGTAAATTAGTATGGTTTAGTTTTTTTGCTTCTACTAGAGGAAGTTTCGAACTTCCTCTGGTAAATTAGTATCTGAAATAAAAACATTTGATTACATTTTTTTTTATCTTTGGTAATGAGTAAATTAGGATGGTTTAGTTTTTTTTGCTTTGGTGATATGATAAGTACATTAGTATGATTTGATTTATTTTTGCTTCGATAATGCGTAAATTAGTATGGTTTAATTTTTGGGCTTCATATCATTATTTTGAATATGATAATTAAAGAATTTGTTTATTAAATTATATTAATATCCATCCAGTAGATTTGAAAATAAGAAAAAAAATTCTGTGTCAGTAAAATAGTATCTGAAAAAGAAATTTATTTTTTAATTTTTTGGCTTTGAATGATTATTTTGAATATCATACTTGATTAGATAAGAATTTGTTTATTAAAATAAATTATCAAGCACTGCAGATTTGAAATTAAGAAAAAAAATTTGTGTGAATAAAATAGTATCTGAAAAAGAAATTTATTTTTTTATTTTTTGGCTTTGTATAATTATTCTGAATATCATTGTTCATTAGTTAAGAAATTGTTCATTAAAATAAATTATCAAGCACTGCAGATTTGAAATTAAGACTAAAATTCTGTATGAGTAAAATAGTATCTGAAAAAGAAATTTTTTAAAAATGTTTTGGCTTTGTGTAATTATTTTAAATATCATTCTTGATTAGTTATAAAATCGTTCATTAAAACAAATTATTAAGTATTTGAAATTAAGACAAAAATTCTGTGTGAATAAAATTCGTATCAAAAAAAGAAATTCCTTATTTTGTGGCTTCGTATAATTATTTCAAATATTTTACTCAATGATTTAACAAATGCTTCATAAAAAAAAAGCTTCCTCTATGAGGAAGCAAAATCATTACGCATTGCAGATTTAAAATAAAACAAGAATGCAAATTGCTTTCGTGAAACTGGATATAATTTCTGTACGAGCATAACTGCATGTAATAACGGTAATTTGTATACAGACCGCGTAACTTAATATTAAGTTGCTAAGTGGAATATCAACGAAATTTATGGCCCGGCAAAACAGCAATAAAACAGTAGACAACGTAATTAAATAGTGCGAAATTTCCAAACAACAATTACCAAGATTTAGAAGCAATCAGTTGATAATATCAAGAAGCGAATGATATTTAAAAAACAAACCACATATTTATAGTATATAATCATTTGACAAATCATATATTACCATACACACATTTTAAAAAAATATTTCCATCCACCATTACTTTTATTATTTTTTATTAAAATTATTTTTAATAAATTTTATATTATATATAAAATTATTAAAATATTATTAAAATTAATAAAAATATTATTAAAAATTAATAAAATTAAAATATTAATTATAAAAATTATTTTTTATTAAAATGAAAAAGTCATTTATTGCTTGAATTCCAATAAAACTTGCTTAATAAATTTTATATTATATATAAATATAAAATTTTTATTTAATTTTATTTTAATAAATTTTATATTATATATAAAATTATTAAAATATTATTAAAATTAATAAAAATATCATTAAAAATTAATAAAATTAAAATATTAATTATAAAAATTATTTTTTATTAAAATGAAAAAGTCATTTATTGCTTGAATTCCAATAAAACTTGCTTAATAAATGTTATATTATATATAAATATAAAATTTTAATTTAATTTTATTTTAATAAATTTTATATTATATATAAAATTATTAAAATATTATTAAAAATTAATAAAATTAAAATATTAATTATAAAAATTATTTTTTATTAAAATAAAAAAGTCATTTATTGCTTGAATTCCAATAAAACTTGCTTAATAAATTTTATATTATATATAAATATAAAATTTTAATTTAATTTAATTTTAATAAATTTTATATTATATATAAAATTATTAAAATATTATTAAAATTAATAAAAATATTATTAAAAATTAATGAAATTAAAATATTAATTATAAGAATTATTTTTTATTAAAATAAAAAAGTCATTTACTGCTTGAATTCCAATAAAAGCTTGCTTAAATAAATTTTATTTTCCGTTTGCAGATTGATGAGGACCGTCCAATCATTGCTAGCAATGCGAGAGCCTGATTTAGCGTTGGTATCCTCCTCAACGGAAGAAGAAATGTCATCATCCCCATTGGAGCACGAGACTTCATCGCTGCGAAGCAACAATTTCGCCAATTCAACGACTCTCCACGACACAATTTCCTACAACGGCGGTTGTTCTTCCAGCGACCGTGGCAGTACCGAATCCGGCGCTGAAAGCGAGAGAATAAGTTTTATCAAATCATCCTCCAGCGTTATGGAAAGTTCTATGAGCAGCAGCAGCACTTTGCAATCTTTGCTGCCAGGAGCGAGACGATCGCTCGATGTTGCTTCGTTCAATTCCAATCACGGCAGCAGCAAAACCACCGAAGAGGAAGAAGAGGACGAGGAGGACACTCGGACCAATTCCACAGCCTCCAGCGCCTCAATTGTCTCCAGGGATCGTTTTACCACTAGAGAAACGTGCCCAACGTCAACGCCCAATCGTAGAGCAGCTAAAAAATTTGAGAAGAAGCACGAAAGCTCTCGATGGTTGAGATCCAAAGCAAAACCAGCAAACAGCGTGAGCAGCGCTGAGGACGAAAGTGGATTTTCTTCCATGAGCTCCTTTCAGGAAGTTGGACTTCCACTTCCATTTGCAACGCCCCTCAGCCCAATCAAAGGCTGCCATACGGAAATTGGACTGCCGGAAGTTCCTCTGGACAAAGTTCGACACAGAAGATGGTCCTCGACTCCTGTGGAAATTCAAGCCATGTTCAAAAGGCACAACACACATTTTTCCAACACCTCCAGCAACTCCGAGTCACTCAGCGTTTGGGTTTAGCCACGAATCCGTGAAAATTAAACCTTCCAGTGATTCTCTCTCTTTTTTTTTCACTCTCGCTCCGCTCGCTTTTTTTTGTACATAAAAACCAACAACTTTTTGTAATTTATAGCTAAGAAAATGTTCATCCGATCGATCGTTCAAGTGTCATCCACTTTTCTGTCTCTCTCTTTTTTTCGGTTAAGGAGGATGAAAAGCTTCGCACTAGGCAAATCAGTGCTAAAGACTTTTCTAACGATGATTTATTTTTTTTTTAATGACGTTTTTGGGGCATTTTTTTACAACAAAAATACGTTGTTTTGCGCCATTATTAATTTGGCAAATATGTTTTTTTTAACCCGAGAATTTCCTACGAATTGAGCCGACAGATATTTGATCGTTTTTTTATTTAATTTTTGATATTTTATTATGAATATTCAAATTAAATTATAATACAATTTTTTATATTTGTTTATAAATATTAAAAATAAATTAATAAAATAGATAAACAATGAATTGCCATTTAAATACAATCAACTCTATCAAATATTTAAAAGGCGAATTCGCAGTAAAAAATAAATGACTCGCTTAAAATTCGTTACGATGTTACGAATCTTGAAAAAAAAAAAAAAAAAATATCAACGAAACTGCTGGAAATGATTGAATACACAAATTGAAATAACACTGAAAAACCATAATTTAATGCATAAAACTTGATTTTAAAAATGATAACCAAATCATCTTGTATTGAAAAATAATAAGGCAAAATTTCTTGTACATTTGAAATATATATTTTTGTATGTTTGCATCGAAATTATAGTATATTAAAAAATTGAATAAATCTGCCAATTATATTTGGAAAGATATATTTTCAAATTATATTTTCGTAAACTTGTATAATTTTCAAGATATTTGCATTTTTATGAGGATCAAAGCTGATTTTCTTGGTATTAAGGGATTCAACCTCCTTAAATAACCAAATGGTTACATTCTTAGACTAGTTTTTAGACCCATGGTACAACAGTAATTGATAAGTCTCTTAAGCAGTCCTCGAAATCGCACGATTAATGTAAATTAATATTTTTTTTTTATATAAGCAATATTGTATAGCTATATATTCTATAGCTGCCGATTAATGATGATGATGATGAAAATATTCGAGTGACAAATTTATCGCAACCTCGTACTTTGTTATTACTTAAGTTCGACGTAAGCTTTTAATCGAACAGAAGACAACGTAAAACAGGACGAAATTTTTGTGCGTCTCTGTTAATAACAGAGCAAATTGTTTAAATTCCAATGTAATTAATTTTGAAATCGAATTTTATCCAAATTTAAATTGAACACCGGTTGTGTTATTTAATAAACCCTTTTTAACCCTCATCGGCTATGAAATCTCCTAAATTACCGACAAATCGAAATGTAGATGTTATTAACGTCTGTAAGTAAATAACCGACTAAGCATTGAGTTATTTATCAGTTTCAAGCAACGATTTAGTCAAAAAATATATGAATTTTTATAATTATCTTCATATTAACAATATTTTCGATCCTACGTTTTTTTTAAATTCGTTGCAATATTTTAGCTAAGTTTGAAGAAATTTTTACACTATTCTGGATCCAAATGATAAATGATTTACAGCTTTTTTACCGGCAGAACAGAAGCGTGTCATAAAAAAAATTATAGCCAGTTGTGATTTTTGAAAAATCTTTTTTTACTTTCTAATATTTTCGCCCACTCTGAAAATTTTTCTATATATTCGGTGTATACTAAATATTGGTTATATAAAATTAAGAGCAAATAAAAAGTGTCTGATTGAGTAAAAAAAATATTAAGAAAAAAATGGCGGATGTAACGTAGAATGCATTAGATTTTAATTTTGAGAAATATTTGGAAGTTAAAAAAATCGAGATCTTCGAAAAGAATATTTAATTATAATCACAAAGATCTCCAAAGTTATCTACTTACTATAAGTTCCAACAAAAGGCAAAAAAAAGTTTTCGAAATAACTCGATTTGTGGTCGATCGTTGATGACGCAAATCTTGCAATGAATCATCAATAACCAGCGTAAAAAAAGTGTAAATCAAATAACCAGTAAATCAATCTCTAATTACAATTTTTAAAAAACACACAGTAGTGATCATTTTTCCTTATAAATATATGTCGATAAGGTAGATTTCTAAAAAAAATTCCAATACCTTCTAAACAGTGTGAAATAATCATCATCAAGATCTCCAAAGATATCTCATAAAGCCGTACATAAAAATTATAACAAAAATGCAAAGAGTTCAATATTATTAAAAAAAAAAAAATAAATAAAAAATGATTATATACAAACAAAAAAATTCATTTTTCGATTAAAAATTCTGCAAAATATTTGACGAAAGTGGATTTCTAATAGAAATGCATCCAACATTTCATTTCTATAAAACAAAATCGTGTTTACCAATTTAAAAATGTTGAAAAATGCATTTATAAATAATAATAAATAATAATTATTTATAACTACGTTCCTTATTATCCGATTAGATCATCGATAAGGTAGATTCCTAAAAAAAATAATTCTAGTACCTTATAAAAAAATTAATAAATAAAAAAGGATTATTTTCCCAAAAAATCTTTTCAAATTTAGATTTAAAAATTCTGCAAAACATTTGCCGAAAGTGGCTTTCTATTAGAAATGTATCCGACATTTCTCTTCTATAAAACAAAAACGTGTTTAGCAATAAATAAAAATGTAAAAAAATGCATATATAAATAAATTTATAAATACTTATAAATAATAATAAATAACAATTATTTATAAATACGTTCCTTATTATCCGGTTAGATCATCGATAAGGTAGATTCCTAAAAAAAAGAATCCTAGTACCTTCAAAACAGTATGGAATAATCATACCAAAATCGCAAACAGCTCAACATTATAAAATAAAATAAAAATAAATAAAAAAGGATTGTTTTTCAAAAAAATCTTTTCAAACTTAGATTAAAAAATTCTGCAAAATATTTGCCGAAAGTGGCTTTCTATTAGAAATGTATCCGACATTTCTCTTCTATAAAACAAAAACGTGTTTAGCAATAAATAAAAATGTAAAAAAATGCATATATAAATAAATTTATAAATACTTATAAATAATAATAAATAATAATTATTAATAAATACTTTCCTTATTATCCGGTTAGATCATCGATAAGGTAGATTCCTAAAAAAAGAATCCTAGTACCTTCAAAACAGTATGAAATAATCATACCAAAATCGCAAACAGCTCAACATTATAAAATAAAATAAAAATAAATAAAAAAGGATTGTTTTCCACGAAAATCTTTTCAAACTTAGATTAAAAAATTCTGCAAAATATTTGCCGAAAGTGGCTTTCTATTAGAAATGTATCCGACATTTCTCTTCTATAAAACAAAAACGTGTTTAGCAATAAATAAAAATGTAAAAAAATGCATATATAAATAAATTTATAAATACTTATAAATAATAATAAATAATAATTATTAATAAATACTTTCCTTATTATCCGGTTAGATCATCGATAAGGTAGATTCCAAAAAAAGAATCCTAGTACCTTCAAAACAGTATGAAATAATCATACCAAAATCGCAAACAGCTCAACATTATAAAATAAAATAAAAATAAATAAAAAAGGATTGTTGTCCAAAAAAAATCTTTTCAAACTTAGATTTAAAAATTCTGCAAAATATTTGCCGAAAGTGGCTTTCTATTAGAAATGCATCCGACATTTAATTTCTATAAAACAAAAACGTGTTTAGCAATAAATAAAAATGTAAAAAAATGCATATATAAATAAATTTATAAATACTTATAAATAATAATAAATAACAATTATTTATAAATACGTTCCTTATTATCCCGTTAGATCATCGATAAGGTAGATTCCTAAAAAAAGAATCCTAGTACTTTTAAAACAGTATGAAATAATCATTCCAAAGTCGCAAACCGCTCAACATTATAAAATAAGATAAATAAATAAAAAAGGATTATTTTCCAAAAAAATCTTTTCAAACTTAGATTTAAAGATTCTGCAAAATATTTTACAAAAGTGGCTTTCTATTAAAAATGCATCCGACATTTAATTTTTATAAAACAAAAACGTGTGTAGCAATAAAAAAAAATGTAAAAAAATGCATATATAAATAAATTTATAAATACTTATAAATAATAATAAATAACAATTATTTATAAATACGTCCCTTATTATCCCGTTAGATCATCGATAAGGTAGATTCCTAAAAAAAGAATCCTAGTACCTTCAAAACAGTATGAATTAATCATACCATAATCGCAAACAGCTCAACATTATAAAAAAAAATTATTTATATTAAATAAAAAAGGTTTTTTTTTGTTCAAAAAAATCTTTTCAAACTTAGATTTAAAAATTCTGCAAAATATTTGCCGAAAGTGGCTTTCTATTAGAAATGTATCCGACATTTCATTTCTATAAAACAAAAACGTGTTTAACAATAAAAAAAAATGTAAAAAAATGCTTATATAAATAAATTTATAAATACTTATAAATAATAATAAATAATAATTATTAATAAATACTTTCCTTATTATCCGGTTAGATCATCGATAAGGTAGAGTCCTAAAAAAAAAGAATCCTAGTACCTTCAAAACAGTATGAAATAATCATATCAAAACCGCAAACAGCTCAACATTATAAAATAAAAAAAATAAATAAAAAAGGATTATTTTCCAAAAAAATCTTTTCAAACTTAGATTTAAAAATTCTGCAAAATATTTTACAAAAGTGGCTTTCTATTAGAAATGCATCCGACATTTCATTTCTATAAAACAAAAACGTGTTTAGCAATAAATAAAAATGTTGAAAAATGCATTTATAAATTTATATATGTATTATTTATAATTATAATAAATTTATAAATACTTATAAATAATAATTATTTAGGTTCCTTATTATCCGGTTAGATCATCGATAAGGTAGATTCTAAAAAAAAAAGAATCCTAGTACCTTCAAAACAGTATGAAATAATCATACCATAATCGCAAACAGCTCAACATTATAAAAAAAAATTATTTATATTAAATAAAAAAGGTTTTTTTTTTCAAAAAAATCTTTTCAAACTTAGATTAAAAAACTCTACAAAATATTTGCCGAAAGTGGCTTTCTATTAGAAATGCATCCGACATTTAATTTCTATAAAACAAAAACGTGTTTAGCAATAAATAAAAATGTAAAAAAATGCATATATAAATAAATTTATAAATACTTATAAATAATAATAAATAATAATTATTAATAAATACTTTCCTTATTATCCGGTTAGATCATCGATAAGGTAGATTCCTAAAAAAAAAGAATCCTAGTACCTTCAAAACAGTCTGAAATAATCATACCAAAATCGCAAACCGCTCAACATTATAAAATAAGATAAATAAATAAAAAAGGATTATTTTCCAAAAAAATCTTTTCAAACTTAGATTTAAAAATTCTGCAAAATATTTTACAAAAGTGACTTTCTATTAGAAATGCATCCGACATTTCTCTTCTATAAAACAAAAACGTGTGTAGCAATAAAAAAAAATGTAAAAAAATGCATATATAAATAAATTTATAAATACTTATAAATAATAATAAATAACAATTATTTATAAATACGTTCCTTATTATCCCGTTAGATCATCGATAAGGTAGATTCCTAAAAAAAGAATCCTAGTACTTTTAAAACAGTATGAAATAATCATTCCAAAGTCGCAAACCGCTCAACATTATAAAATAAGATAAATAAATAAAAAAGGATTGTTTTCCAAAAAAAATCTTTTCAAACTTAGATTTAAAAATTCTGCAAAATATTTGCCGAAAGTGGCTTTCTATTAGAAATGTATCCGACATTTCTCTTCTATAAAACAAAAACGTGTTTAGCAATAAATAAAAATGTAAAAAAATGCATATATAAATAAATTTATAAATACTTATAAATAATAATAAATAATAATTATTAATAAATACTTTCCTTATTATCCGGCTAGATCATCGATAAGGTAGATTCCTAAAAAAAGAATCCTAGTACCTTCAAAACAGTATGAAATAATCATATCAAAACCGCAAACAGCTCAACATTATAAAATAAAATAAAAATAAATAAAAAAGGATTATTTTCCAAAAAAATCTTTTCAAACTTAGATTTAAAAATTCTGCAAAATATTTTCCAAAAGTGGCTTTCTATTAGAAATGCATCCGCCATTTCTCTTTTATAAAATAAAAACGTGTTTAGCAATAAAAAAAATTTTTGGAAAATGTATTTATAAATACTTATAAATAATAATAAATAACAATTATTAATAAATACGTTCCTTATTATCCCGTTAGATCATCGATAAGGTAGAGTCCTAAAAAAAAAAGAATCCTAGTACCTTCAAAATAGTATGAAATAATCATACCAAAATCGCAAACAGCTCAACATTATAAAAAAATAAATAAAAAATAAACAAGGATTATATTTCAAAAAAATCTTTTCAAACTTAGATTTAAAAATTCTGCAAAATATTTTCCAAAAGTGGCTTTCTATTAGAAATGCATCCGCCATTTCTCTTTTATAAAACAAAAACGTGGTTAGAAATTTAAAAAAAATTTGGAAAATGCATTTATAAATACTTATAAATAATAATAAATAACAATTATTTCTAAATACGTTCCTTATTATCCGGTTAGATAATCGATAAGGTAGATTCCTAAAAAAAAAAAAGAATCTTAGTACCTTCGCACCTTCAAGATCTCGAAAGATACCCCCAAGCCCTTACCCAAAAATCGTCCCAAAATCGCAAAGACCTTTTTAGAATAACATACAACCCGCTCGTTTCTATTCTCAATGACGTAAATCTCCAGCAGCCTATCAGAAAGAATAATTGTGAAAGTAGTGGGAGACAGTGAGTGAGAAAGAATAATCACTTCAGTCGCTCCTCATCGTATCATGCTTAAAGAGCGCCACGGCTGTTTGAAAAATAAGTAAGCGCTTCTTCCCCCCTATCATTCCTTATCACTGCATTGCTGCGCTCGCGGGTGCAACGTTCGTCCATAAGATCGCGCCACTGTACGAGCCACTTTTAGATTGATTTTCAAGAGCACCGTGCACCACACAAACCAGCAGCTCAAAGTGCTCAGCAGTTATTTTAATGTGCCACAGCGGGCCGTGGGTGACTCGAGCGATACGCGGTGCGGTTCGTGTGCGGTTCGGGTGTGCGCGCGGCCCTCTCCCCTGCCGGCGGGCGGAATTTCTATCTATCGAATTTGAGTTGTCGCGAGGACCGCGTGCGACCGGGTCACGTTGACCACACCAACACGACCACCACAAGAAAAGGATACGGTGCCGTGTGATAATAATAATAATAATTAAAGTTTGTAATAATCAGTGTAATATCGTGACGCAGTGCGTGAAATGAGTGAAAAGGACCGTTCATCTCCCACCCTCGTTGAAACAGCCTCAAGTCTCTTCTCGACCAGCCCAGTATTTTTCCGCTGATCGGTGAGTATCGCACATACATATAGTGTTCTAATGTATATATGTGCTCTCGTTCATACTTACCGCGCGTGTCTCTTTTTAATTCTCATTTTTTACGTCTGTCGGTTCGATTCGGCAATAATTTCTAATGTTATTATTTTTATTAGGGATTAATAAGGGGAACCGGGCCAGCCGCTAGCTTGTAACAGGGCCTAAGTTGGGATAGCATTTTTCTCGTTCTTCTTCACTATGTGGTACTAATTCGAGGATTTTTTTTTCCGGAGAATGTACATTGGTTTTAGTGATTCGACGGTCATTAAATTTAGTCCTGAGCACTGCTGATGTTTGGAGGATCTTTTAGAGATGAAACTTGTGCGAGGTCGCGAACGATCCGCAACGTGCGGACGGCTGTGCCGCACTGCTCGCGAATACCTCTTCGAATATCGCGCAATGCGGCCAAAAATGCTACCGCAGCGCTTACTAGCGGCGATTCTGGGGCTTTAGTGAAAATCGACGGATTACTGGAGGTTATTAAAGTATTTTAAAAAATACTAAAATACAGTTAAAAGTTATCATAATGTGTGTATAAATTTTCACGGTTATAAGTTGAAAGGTCTTGAACGGAAAAATTCGTAAAAAATCGATTTTTAGTCGCTGTATAGAATTCTTTAATGTGGATTTTGTGCATTTCCGGAGAGAATAATACTCTGGGAATAGGAGAGTAAGAAGCTTTTTTTAGTGGATGCTGGAAGTTTTGAACGTTCTTTGGCCTCTGTACGAACCAGACAGTCACTCGATTAGTCACGTATTGATAAAGCCAGTTGAAAGAGGATAGGGGAAAAGAGTATATTGGAATTGTGGAGGATGGAACGATATCACACGTGTGTTAGTTTGTCTGCAGCGTCGCGCCGGCGCTTCGCTCATGATTAACCTCGTTCGCAGTCCGATGGTAACCACGTGACGGAGCCACGCTCGGAGAATAACCTAACCCGAAGGATTTTGTACTACACGATGATGCTAAACGATATGCCGCACCTAACTCACTCGAATGTTATATATATGGGGTATTCCGTACCAACTTGATCAACGCACGATCCTCAACTTCTCAAATATGATTCGAGATTTTTTTTGTGTTATTCTTTCACATTAAAAATACATATTTTTTTAACTAAAGAAAAAACGACATTGTTGAAAATATATATAGTGAAGATATATATGGGGCATTCCGTATCAACTCGATCAACGCTCGATCCTCAACTTCTCAAATATGATTCGCGATTTTTTTTGTGTTATTCTTTCACATTAAAAGTACATATTTTTTCAAATAAAGAAGAAACGACTTTTTTGAAAATATATATATTGAAGATATATATGGGGCATTCCGTACCAACTTGATCAACGCACGATCCTCAACTTCTCAAATATGATTCGCGATTTTTTTGTGTTATTCTTTCACATTAAAAATACATATTTTTTCAACTAAAGAAAAAACGACATTTTTGAAAATATATATAGTGAAGATATATATGGGGAATTCCGTACCAACTTGATCAACGCACGGTCCTCAACTTCTCAAATATGATTCGCGATTTTTTTGTGTTATCCTTTCACATTAAAAATACATATTTTTTCAACTAAAGAAAAAAACGACATTTTTGAAAATATATATATTGAAGATATATATGGGGCATTTCATACCAACTTGATCAACGAAGAACCTCAACTTCTCAAATATGATTCGCGATTTTTTTTGTGTTATTCTTTCACATTAAAAATACATATTTTTTCAACTAAAGAAAAAACGACATTTTTGAAAATATATATAGTGAAGATATATATGGGACATTCCGTACCAACTCGATCAACGAACGATCCTCAACTTCTCAAATATGATTCGCGATTTTTTTTGTGTTATTCTTTCACATTAAAAATACATATTTTTTCAACTAGCGAAAAAACGACATTTTTGAAAATATATATATTGAAGATATATATGGGGCATTCCGTACCAACTTGATCAACGCACGATCCTCAACTTCTCAAATATGATTCGCGATTTTTTTGTGTTATTCTTTCACATTAAAAATACATATTTTTTCAACTAAAGAAAAAAACGACATTTTTGAAAATATATATATTGAAGATATATATGGGGCATTTCATACCAACTTGATCAACGAAGAACCTCAACTTCTCAAATATAATTCGCGATTTTTTTTGTGTTATTCTTTTAGATTAAAAATACATATTTTTTCAACTAAAGAAAAAACGACATTTTTGATAATATATATATTGAAGATATATATGGGGCATTCCGTACCAACTTGATCAACGAACGATCCTCAACTTCTCAAATATGAATTGCGATTTTTTTGTGTTATTCTTTCACATTAAAAATACATATTTTTTCAACTAAAGAAGAAACGACATTTTTTAAAACATATATATTGAAGATATATACGGGGCATTCCGTACCAACTTGATCAACGCACGGTCCTCAACTTCTCAAATATGAATCGCGATTTTTTTGTGTTATTCTTTCACATTAAAAATACATATTTTTTTCAGCTAAAGAAAAAACGACATTTTTTGAAAAATAATGCGATAAATAAGAATATTTTTGGTCCACAGAGTGCAGACATTTTTTATCTATTTTATTTTTTTTTATTTTATGATTTTTTAAAAATAAATATATATACACAAAATCCTTAAAAATGTTCAAAATTTTGAGGGAAAGACTATTATGAAAATTAAAAATGGTCATCATTTTACTTCGGTCTCTATGAGCTATTTATTACGAATTTATGAGACATAGGGCGCATTTCATGCCAACTCGATTATCCGAAAAATACAATCAATAACAAAAAAAAAATGCAGAGGAAATTATTTTTACATTTTCGTTCGTGGATTAAAATTTTGTTGTTTATAGTAGTATTTTAAAAATATTTATTTTGGATTTGTAAATTGGGGAGTCATTTGTTTCGCTTTAAATATTTATATTTGAAAAATTCCAATAAAAAAATCGGAAAAAATTCTACTTGCATTTTTTTTATGTTGAAGAATAACATTAAAAAATCGCGAACCATATTTGGTTAGGTTAGGTTCAGCTTATGGTCGAGTTGGCATGAAATGCGCTCTATGTATCATAAATTTGTAATAGATAGCTAATAAAGCTTGATGTGAAATAATTACCATTGGTATTTTTCATAACTATCTTTCCATCAAAGTGTTGAACATTTACAAAGATTTTGTGCAGATGAATTTATTTTTAAAAAAATCATAAAGTAAAAAAAAAGCAATAATTTTTTCTCCACTTTGGCTTGTGGACCAAAAATTTTGTTATTCATCGCAGATTTTTTTTTTCTAATATTGGATTTGAAAAAATGGCGTTTTTTGTTTAGCTTTAAATATTTATAATTAAAAAACGACGTTAAAAAAAAATCTGAAAAAAATTCTCCATGCATTTTTTATGTGGAAGAATAATATAAAAAATCGTAAGCCATATTTGGGAAGTTGAGGATCGGCTGTTGGTCGAGTTGGTATAGAATGCCTCATTTAAAAAAAAAAAGCAATAAATAAAAAAATAATTTTTTTCTCCACTTTGTCTTGTGGACTAAAAATTTTTTTATTCATCGCAGTATTTAAAAACAAATTCAGATTTTATAAAAAATGGCGCTTTTTGTTTAGCTTTAAATTTTTATTAAAAAACGACGTTAAAGAAAAATCTGAAAAAAACTCTACATTCGTTTTTTATGTGAAAGAGTAACATTAAAAAAATCGTAAAACATATTTCCGTAGTTGAGGGTCTGCCATTGATCGAGTTGATATAGAATGCCCCATATTAAAAAAAAAACATCATAAAATAAAAAACAGAAAAATAGAAATTACAGATTTAAAAAAAATTGCTTTTTTGTTTAGCTTTAAATATTTGTAATTAAAAAACGACGTTAAAGAAAAATCTGAAAAAAATTCTACATGCATTTTTTATGTCGAAGAATAACATAAAAAATGGAGAAACATATTTTGGTAGTTGAGAATCGGCCATTGATCGAGTTGGTATAGAATGCCCCATATTAAAAAAAAACATCATAAAATGAAAAACAGAAAAATAGAAATTTCAGATTTAAAAAAAAAAATGCATTTTTTGTTTATCTTTAAAAATTTGTAATTAAAAAACGACGTTAAAGAAAAATCTGAAAAAAATTCTACATGCATTTTTTATGTCGAAGAATAAGATAAAAAATGGAGAAACATATTTTGGTAGTTGAGAATCGGCCATTGATCGAGTTGGTATAGAATGCCCCATATTAAAGAAAAAACATCATAAAATAAAAAACAGAAAAATAGAAATTTTAGATTTAAAAAAAATGGCGTTTTTTGTTTAGCTTTAAAAATTTGGAATTAAAAAACAATGTTAAAGAAAAATCTAAAAAAAATTCTACAATCATTTTTTATGTCGAAGAATAACATTAAAAAATGGAGAAACATATTTTGGTAGTTGAGAATCGGCCATTGATCGAGTTGGTATGGAATGCCCCATATTAAGAAAAAACATCATAAAATAAAAAACAGAAAAATAGAAATTTCAGATTTAAAAAAAAATTGCGTTTTTTGTTTAGTTTTAAATATTTGTAATTAAAAAACGATGTTAACGAAAAATCTGGAAAAAATTCTACATGCATTTTTTATGTCGAAGCATAAGATAAAAAATGGAGAAACATGAACATCGGTAGTTGAGGATCGGCCATTGATCGAGTTGGTATAGAATGCCCCATATTTAAAAAAAAACATCATAAAATAAAAAATAGAAAAATAGAAATTTCAGATTTAAAAAAAAAATTGCGTTTTTTGTTTAGCTTTAAATATTTGTAATTAAAAAAACGATGTTAAAGAAAAATCTGAAAAAAATTCTACATGCATTTTTTATGTCGAAGAATAACATTAAAAAATGGAGAAACATATTTCGGTATTTGAGAATCGGCCGTTGGTCGAGTTGGTATGGAATGCCCCATATATATGAATATATGAAGAATACAGACGCGCCACTTTACGAGTCGCTCAACAGCTGAGCGTACCATGAGGACAACGTGCAGTGGAGATACGGCGAGGCACAACCATCAGACATTAGCATTCTCATTAACGCTTTGGACTATTCTTGAACTTCTTGAAACTTGAACGGAAATCTTTGGCTTCGGGACATTCGATGTATTTGAGGAAAGCTATTCGCGGTTCGTAATATTCCGGGGGAAGAATATGAATGGCATTGTTTCCTTGAGCCTCGATGCAATGTTATAATTATTTTCTTTATTCTTCAAATTTTCACCCTTAAGGAATCAATTAATCTTAAAAAAAAAAAAAAAAAAAAAAAACGGGCGTGAAATTTATGTTACGGATATTATTTTTTTTTTATCGAACCAGGAAAATTATTTTTTTTTTGCCTAGATTTAAATCCCCGACAACATCAAAATATTATGACTAAAAATATTTTGTTAACGAGTGAAACTTGAACGGAAATATTTCCCTTCGGGATATTTGACGTTTTTCTTCAAATTATTACGATTAAGGGATCGATTGGTCTGAAAAAAACACGGGCGTGAAATTTCTGTTATGGATATAATTTTTTTTTTATCAAACCAGAGAAATGATTTTGTTTTGCCTGGATTTAAATCCCCGATAATATGAAAATATTATGAATTACAAATATTTTGTCTCAAGCTCCGAGCCTTTGCAACGCGAACGCCGTACACACTATTATTTTCTTTATTCTTCAAATTTTCACCCTTAAGGAATCAATTAATCTGAAAAAAAAAAAAAAAAAAAACGGGCGTGAAATTTTTGTTACGGATATTATTATTTTTTTTTATCGAACCAGGAAAATTATTTTATTTTGCCTAGATTTAAATCCCCGATAACATCAAAATATTATGACTAAAAAATATTTTGTTTTATAAAAATATTTATAAAAATATTTTGAACGGAAATATTTCCCTTCGGGATATTTGACGTTTTTCTTCAAATTTTTACAAAAAAACGGGCGTGAAATTTCTGTTATGGATATTATTATTATTATTTTTTTTATCAAACCAGAGAAATAATTTTATTTTGCCTGGATTTAAATCCCCGATAATATGAAAATATTATGAAATACAAATATTTTGTTAACGAGTGAAATTTGAATGAAAATTTGAGGAATACTAATTGCCGATCGTAATATTCGGGGGAAGAATATGAATGGCATTATTTCCTTAAGGCTCGATGCAATTTTATAATTATTTATTTGTATTAAATTTAATTCAAATTAACACGCTTAAGGAATCGATTGATCTAAAAAAAATGAATATGGAATTATTTTAAAACAAATTTAAATCAAAGAACCGATTTTATCTTGGCCAGATTAAAATTCCCGACAACGTTGAAATATTATCAATAAAAAATATTTTGTCATTAAGGTTTATCGACCCCTTAACGTGTGAAAATAAATTTAATTTGAAAATAAAAAGCTTCTCTGTTAGATGGACTTAAAAAAATGCGAACACTTAAAAAAAAAAATGCACTCAAATGAATTAACATAACAAATTTTTTTTAATAATAAAATTTCTTTGTAATAATGTTTTGTGCTTGAAAAAAAATTGAATCATTTTTCTTTTATATTTATGTTACGTTCAACATGTGATTATTCGCTGAAGTAAAAAATTAGTGACTCCACTGCCGAATTAGTCAAAACCTTGGACTTTAAACGATGCGAAAACTACGCTTTAAGTGTCGAACAGTCAAGTATTTTTTTTTATTTTTTATTTTTTTTTTTAGTATCACTATGATTAATATTTGTTGTGCCTAACAAATAAAAATATATCTAAGATTGTAAAAACGTCTTGCTTATTATTATAAAAAAAATATTTGTTGATAAATCTCACTGCAATCAATGAATTTGCTATAAATCGTCGATCTCTGTCTCAAGATCCATGAACGATTTTGCTCGTGTGCGATTTTTTTCGTTTCCCAACAACGCGATATCGTCACGGGGTGCGATAGATAATCACGAGCAATGAGCTCGAAGAGATAACGAGCTGGAAAGGTAATCTGCCTCTACAGTTCCTCTACAGGCTGTTTCACATTAAGATGCAATATATTTAAAAAAAAGACAAAGAAAAAACTTTGCACTTACGATAATACGTTCTGGAAAAAAAAATTATATATTAAAATTTTCGAGAATAAATTCTGAAAAATAAATTATATGTTAGAATATTTGTTATTTATTTTCCAGAATATATTCTGGACGATAAATAATGTATTAAACATTTTCAAAATAAATTCCGAAAAAAAAAGATATATTAAAATTTTTCAAAATAAATTCCGGAAAAAAAATGATATATTAAAATTTTTCAAAATATATTCCAGAAAATAAATTATATGTTAGAATATTTGTTATTTATTTTCCAGAATATATTCTGGAAGGTAAATAATGTATTAAACATTTTCAGAATAAATTCCGAAAAAAGAAATGATATATTAAAATTTTTCAAAATAAATTCCGGAAAAAAAATTATATATTAAAATTTTTCAAAATATATTCCGGAAAAAAAATGATATATTAAAATTTTTCAAAATATATTCCAGAAAATAAATTATATATTCGAATTTTCAAGAAATAATTCTGGAAAAAAATGATATATTAAAATTTTCCAAAATATATTCCAGAAAATAAATTATATATTCGAATTTTTAAGAAATAATTCTGAAAAACAAATTATATATTAGAATAATAGATTTAAAAAAATTGTTTATTTCGAAAAATATTAAATAGTTACATAAATTATTTATTTATTTGAAGGATTAAAATTACTGGAAATAATAAATGCTTTTTTAATGAATTGATAGTAAGTTTGAATAATGGAATAAGTTCAGTTCTTTTTTGACGAAATTTGCAGTAATACAGCGACAATACATATTGCACTTTATAGCGAGAACAGTATCAGCGAATTTCGATGATAATGACTGTAACGCATAGCCAGACATTGCCGGTAGACCAAACAGGACTTGCGATAAAAGATAAAGAGGGTTCATCGACTAACATTTATTTTTCCTTCAGATAATCCCTCTTTAAATTTTCTAGGGTGTTTTACCAATTTTCGAAAATAAAATAACAACTTTTTAAGCAAATGAAAAATGATTTATTCAGAAATTTTTGCCAAATAATTAATAGGTACAATAAAATATTTTGAGAATTTTAGTATTTGTTTATTAAAATTGTGACAAGATTATTATTTTTTTTTAATTATTATTATCATTATTATTTCTGTTTTAGGTCAATAAAGATTGATAAAAAAAACTAAATTGCATTAAATTGAGAGAAAAATGTTGAAAAATGCATTTCTATAAAATAGCAATTTTTCCACTGCTTTGATTCAGAAATTATTATTCAATGTTGTTTATAAAACTGGTTCGTCCGTCAAGGGGTTAATGTAATTCAATACAGAAATACGTGGCCCGCAGGTATTTGGAACACAGATTGCAATATATAGATAATTGGATAGGAAAAAAAATTGAATAATAATTTGTAAATAAAAATAGCGGAAAAATGTCGTTTTTTAGAGATGCAATTTTAAAAGAGATAATAATAATAAACAGATAATTATCAGTTTATTATTATTTATTTAAAAAGTGCATTTCTAAAAATAGCCATTTTTTCCATTATTTTGATTCATAAATTATTATTCAATTTTTTTTCCCGCAAAACTAGTCAATGTAAGTAAATGCGACAATAAAAACAACATAGTTGCAATAGATAATTGGTCAGAAAAAAAAACTGAATAATAATCACTGAATCTAAACAGTGAAAAAAATTGCTATTTTTAGACATGCAATTTAAAAAGAAATAATACTAAACTGATAATTATATGTTTAATAAACTGAAAATTATCTGTTTAACAAACTGATAATTATCTGTTTAGTAAACTGCTAATTATTTGTTTAGTAAACTGACAATTATCTGTTTATTATTATTTATTGTTAAAGTAAATTTCTAAAAATACTTCACTGTTTTGATTGAGAAATGAATAACACTATTTTTTATTTTTTTATTTTTTTTTTACGCAAAACTAGTTCATCCGTTAAAGGGTTAATGTATGTTAATAAGGAAATATGTTGCCCGCAGGTATTTACAACACAGTGTGCAACATGGGTGCAATTGCGCTTTAAACGTGATTTCTGATGAATAAATAGATAATTGTGATAATTGTCCGCAAAGCAGTCGGTACATATACATATAGTTTATATTGCGCAATATATGCTGCGACGCTGGAACGAAGTCGTGCGTGAATATGCGACGGACGAGCGGACGGATGACCCCCCGAGACGTGCTCGTCAGATTTTTTTTTTTCCCTTTCACGCTCGTCGACTCGTCATCGTACTCTGCCAGCTAACGCACTTGCACATACGTTAAGCCAGAGGTTCTCATCGCACTCAAATTCGCTGCAAATTCTTGTTGAAGCTACAATAGTAGTAGTAAAAGTGATTTATTGACAGTTTACACTTATTTAAAAATTTATATATATCTCTCTATATTATAAAAAGATCTCGCCGCCGCCGCCGCCGCCGTGTCAAGAATCGAGGGACTTAGAAAAATTTCAGGGGTCTTTCCCATACTTCCTGGAGGTCTTTCCCATACTTCCTGAAAGTCTTTCCCATACTTCCCGGGAGTCTTTCCCATACTTCCTAGAGGTCTTTGGGGAGATTGCACTTTTTTGGGGGAGATTGCGAGCGCGCGCAGCGCGCGAGCCACAATAAAATCCTAGTATATATATATAATAATTATTATAATATAATAATTAATAATATTAATACCCCCGCAGGGTACCCCCTCCCCCTCCCCCCCCCCCCCTTCCGCCAAGCCCTGAGCCCGAATTATTCTAAGTCCCTCGATTCTTGACACGGCGGCGGCGGCGGCGGCGGCGGCGAGATCTTTTTATAATATAGAGATATATATATATATATATAGAGATATATATATATATATATATATATATATATATAAAAATCTACTCCAGCATCCCCTTAAGGCATAAACATTGTCAAAGGGCAATTGGTAAGTAATGTACACGGAAAGAAATGTTTGGTTGTGGCAACTACGTTTTCGATTTGCTGTACACAATGTCTAAAAAATTAGTTGCCTCAATCATATCGAATAGTAACCTCAACTATTCACGATAAGTTCTCGATTGGATTAGTTAGGTTAACTAATCTAATCGTTGGGACTACCATTCGAATCGTCGGTATTACCATTCGAATCGTTGGTATTACCATTTGAGTTGCTAGGGAAATAGAATAATCGATTGGTTGTGTCAACTCATTTCTTGGTTATGGCAACTAATCTTTTTTTTCCGTGTACACGGAAAAAAATACTTGATTGGGACAACCAAGTGCCTTGTGATTTGTTAGGCTACCAATTTCTTGGTTGGTCTAACCAAGTCACTTGGTTAGCTTACGAAGTATCCATTTTTTCACGCTATAACTTTCGCATTTTAAGAGATATCGGGCTGAAATATTGTACGTAAATGGACTACCATCAATCCATGATGTATACAAAATTTGGCGAGAATCTATAGGGTGGTTCTAATTTTATTGCTATTTCAATTTTAAAAAAAATGTCTGCAGACTGCAACTCCTGTAAATTCTGAGATATCTGGCTGCAATTTTCAACTTAATATCTAATAAATAATACAATATAATATTTAAAAAATAGGTACTAAAGTGCCATTTAGAAAGAATTGCCGAAACAGAAATTAAAAAATGAACATTGCACGAAGGATTTTATATTTTTCATTTTATTTTTCAAAATTAAAAATCCTATAAAATACACAGTGAATCCACTAAACTTGAATTTTTGTAATTAATGTAGTAGTAGTAGTAGTAGTTTTATTTCCATGTATACCCTATTGGGTGTTTACAGTTTCCCTTCCCATACATATCAAAAATACATTTATGTCACACTGTGCGTAAAATGCGATTTTACGCACGCTTCGCGTGCGTTAAACTGCATTTTCTCACATCGTAACATAAAATATCGTTCGACACTCGTGCGAAAGACTTTTTCTAACTCGTGTGGTTGTAACCCTCGCCTTCGGCTCGGGCTGCAAACTCGCACTCGCCAGAAAAAGTTTTTTCGCACTTGTATCGAAATATACTATTTTGGTATTGCCAAATATACTACATCATACCCTTACACCTATATTTATATTTCCGATTTTCCACACAGTTTTTCCCTAATTTTTCTGCGTTATTCTAAAACTTAGCAGGTACATAGGACACCTCGTAATACACTTTATTTCTCTGGCATTCCTATTCTCTTTACCTAACTAACAATAGATCACATTCCTTTTTTAAATTTTTTATTCCTGTTCCCGTTAATCACCATAATCCTCTCCGATTTCCTCTGAAACGCACATAGTCTGTATCCTTTTTTCATTTTTCCGTCGATGTTCACTTTTCCAAAATATTGTTTCGCTACTGTCTTCTTTCCCCTTCTTCCCTCGTTCATTCCGCCGCTGTTGACATTTCCGATTATCTTTTCCTCGTTGTTCCGTCGATGTAGACTTTCCCAAAATATTGTTTCCCTGCTATCTTCTTCCCGCTTCTTCTTTAGTTCTCTTCTCTTCTATTTCTCCACAATGCTTTTCTTATAATGTTCCCTCTCAATTCCACTATTTCCTCCATGTTCTTGATTCCAGATGTTCTCTTCTTCCGCTTCCGCATATCCGGAATTTTTCCCAGTATCTCCTGCAACATTTCTGTTTCCAGCTACTTCCCTTAATTTTCATCTCGATTTTCCGTATATCTTCTACCCTGGTCGGTTGTTGTTGGATAACGGGTCTCGGTTCCCTTCCTTATCGACTGCGAATTTCCGTATCTCAGCACCATCTGCCGCTGCTTACTTATTTCCAGATTCCTGGCCGCCATCTTGCCCTATTCCCGGCCGGCTAACCTCACGCAAGAAAGCCACACAAAAAGTTCTCAGTCTTGTTCAGCACATAATATTTCCTTTAGATAACACTTCCTCGTATACTGTGTCTTATTCCCGACACTTTGGTATGCCTTTTAATGGTGGGCTCTGTTCCGTCCACCAAATATATTTTCCAAAAACACCGGCCCTGCCGCGGACACGTCCACGCGGCGCCAACGCCACCAACCGACCCCCGATTGTAATTAAGGTAGTTCTGTCGTGAAGGCAATCCAAACTCATATGCACGAATTTTTGACATGTTATAATTTAGCTATTCAATTTTACTTATACAAAATCTTGAAGGCTCTTACCGAGTATTTGAATGAACAATTAAAACTTGAAAATCGATCTTTTTACACGGCACCAACGGGAGGGTTGGAAAAATTGATCTTTAAATCGAAAATTAACATACTTAAATCAAAGATAGAGAAAAAATAAATAGTACTACAGATTCGCAAATCATTCAGGAATTGATGGATCATGAAAAAAGATGAAGTCTCCGGAATAATGTTTAATTGAACCAAGGTCAAAGTGCACGATACCGGGCCAAATGACGTTTCCTAACCTAATTATCGTAAAAATGAAGTCAAATCCGCACTAAACATATCAACTATTTACAAATAATCGTTTTAATTTGATTACGACAATTTCGAAGGATTCTCGATTATTTTTGATATTATTATTGAGACAGTCAAAGTGATGCGTATGATTATTTTTTAATGTCATACAGACTCGGAGATTTATGACTCCGGCGTACCGACGAAACTACCTTAATGTAATTCACTAATAATTTTCAAGAGTTTCTTTAATGAAACAAATCCATTCACATTTATGATTGAGGCACAAAATTGAATTCTTTATTTTTCGAATAATCATATTATTAATTGAGACATAAAATATTGCTGAAATGTACACTGGACATAAAAAAAGGACAATCAATATGCACTTAGGAAAAATAAGCATTATACTTACCAAAATATCCGTAATCATTTTCCAGTAGCTTAGTGAATAATTAACGATCATTTTTCTTAGCCTATATTTGAATGGTTAATTATGCATTATATAAAACAGTGGATAGATGTTTCCACTTGAGGTGTGCCCCGATTGCACCCTTTCGAAATCGTATTATTCACACCCACTTTAATTCCACATAGGCAATACATTACAAGTAGATATGCGCACAGCTTGCGTAAATTAATCACACAAAACTAGTTAGTTACGACTTTAATTATACGCCAGTGGATCGGCAACCAACAATTATTTGACTCCGTGAATTTATTATTTATTCGATTAACTGCATCGTGGAAAATTCTTCTGTCTTTAATATCTATTCCGCCTTCCCGTTAATCCTATAGTAGTTTTTTTTTGTCTGTAGTTTCTTGCACAATAATGTCAGATGTTTGCGATAGATTTCTTAAGAGTTATATTTTTCTCTTTTTTTTTCTTCAACTTAGGGTATTATTACGTCGTTGATGATTAGATATCAGACTCTCGTTATCTACGCCTTTACGTAAATTACAAGTGCTAGCCAATTTAAAAGCATTCAACGAAATAGTCGTTCTTTCGTCATGGTGCAGCTAGTTAAAGAATTTATTTCATTCGAATAAATCACAAAAGTTTATGTTGGCGTGACGGAAATATATTACGTGAATAGAAAATTCATAAATAGTTTATTACAAAGCCGATATTAATCATTTTGGCACGTATATAAATTCGCTGTAATTTATCTGCAAATAAAATTTATACTGTCATTTCATTTTGGATATCATGATTATTCCAGAAAAAAATAGAGATTATTTATATAATTCTAACGATCGATCAATTCGGAAGGATTTATTATAAATTTAAATTACATTGATTTATCAATAAATTTAATTATACTTGTATAAATTTAATCAAGGATTTATTCATTTGATAAAAGGATAAATTTGTTGTCGATAAATCAAAAATTCTATTAGGTAAATATGAAAATCTTAGATAAAGTGGATTTATTGTGGTCTTCACTTGAAATTATTTCATTTTATTTCAAAATTAATAATTTTGTAATTGTTATTAGTAAAACTCTTTATTCTTTGTTATTTTTTTAATTTACTATATTTTGTATTTTTTTTTACACAAGCTATTTTATTATTTGGACTTAGTATGTAGTAAGTCGCTGAAATTCATATTGTAAAAGGGTTTATTTTCAGGTCATTACAACAATAAATGAATAAATAAATAAACAAATAAATAGATTATCATTTATCAGCAAAAAGTAGAGTGGTAAAAAAAAACGGAGATTTGTCTAATCCAAATTATCATTTATTTTTGCCAATCAAATTTATGCACATTTGGGCACTAAAATTTTTTTATAATTTTTTTAAATCAAAGAAGATTAAAAACTGTAATAAGAATAATCTTGCCCACTTTGGCTATAAGCTAGAAAATTTTGATATTCAACAAAGTATTTTTCAGAATTTTTTCAGATTTTTAAATTGTGGCATTCGATATGTCACTTTAAAAAAATGTAAAAGAAAGAAAAAAATTTATTTATTAGATGGCAAAAATAGAGTGGTAAAAAAAACGGAGATATGTCTAATCCAAATTATCATTTATTTTTGCCAATCAAATTTATGCACATTTTCGCATTAACATTTTTTTATAATTTTTTTAAATCAAAAAAGCTTAAAAACTATAATAAGAATAATCTTGCCCACTTTGGCTATAAGCTAGAAAATTTTGATATTCAACAAAGTATTTTTCAGAATTTTTTCAGATTTTTAAATTGTGGCATTCGATGTGTCACTTTAAAAAGATTTTAAAAATTAAAAATTGCATAGAAAAAATAAAAAATAAAAATCTAGTGCATTTGAGGGTCTAAGAAATCCTACAAAAAATTACGTGCCAAATCGGGGAGGTCGAGGGTCGGACCCAGAACGAATCGGGATGTAATGCCCCATATATATACGTATTTATACATACAAATAGTAGAACGAGGAAGAGATAGAAAAAGGCCCTGATATCCGCATCCATCGGTTATGCGGCTCTTTCGAGATACGACCTGACGTTGCTTCTGCTGCTGCTTTTTTTCACCCTATTCTCTCTGACTCTCTCTCTCTTGCTTCCTTCGCGGGGTCATGCTGCTGATGGAGGGTCTCTCGCATTCGTGACGCGGCAAAAAAGAAGAAACAGAGACAAGTAACGAGGCAGCAAGAGAGAGAGAGAGAGAGAGATAGAGACAAAAAGGAAGGAAGGGAGAAGAGGCGACAAAGCAAGTGGGAGAGCGTGAGGAAAGAGAGCACGGTTCACGGCTAACATACATCGCATCCGTTCGACCCACTGCAATCCTACATACTGTCTACACTTGTTTACCCTGTCCACCGATGGCGCGACGATAGGACTGCTTCTTTTACACTTCACTCATTGAAGAGGCTTAGGAGCTTCGCGCTAAAAATAGTGCTATTTTTTTTTAAACTAATTTTCTGCCCTTTTGTTTCGCGTTTTGGAGAATAATTTGCATTGGCTCTATACGATGTTAATATAGAAAGACGTTTGTAGTCGTGTGATTGGAATTACTTTTATTAATTTTTTACGCTTATATTAGTTTTATTATGATGAGTTTGTTTATTGAATGATACTTTATTGATTCACCGTCTAAATTTTTTATAGTATTGATTATTCAAAAGTTACAGTTATTTTAATGTCTCATTTTAGGTTAAGTGAAACAAACTATTACAACTCTCGAGGGAGGAAAACGGTTCATTACTCCATAGGGAGGAAAATAGCTCATTACTCCCCAGGGAGGAAAATGATCCATTACTCCCTAGAGAGGAAAATAGTTCATTACTCCCTAGGGAGAAAACGGTCCATTGCTCCCTAGGGAGAAAAACGGTTCATTTCTGCCCGTCGGGAATAATGAAAACTTGAGTTAAAATTAAGGATGAAAACGGTTCATTACTTCCTAGGGAGGAAAATAGTTCATTACTCCCGAGGGAGGAAAATGATCCATTACTCCCTAGGGATAAAATAATTCATTACTCCCTAGGGAGGAAAATTATCCATTACTCCCTAGGGAGAAAAACGGTTCATTTCTGCCCGTCGGGAATAATGAAAACTTGAGTTAAAATTAAAATAAGTTAAAAATCGGCAATTGTTGCGTCCCTGTTGCAAGGACGAAATGTGATTATTTTTAGTAAAATCGGGGGGAAAAAAGGAATTCTCTCCCTTTTAGCATAATATACTTGTAACTGTTATACTGTTATTTACTATGAGACTGATGTAAACGATAACACTTGTGGTACTGTAACTTAATCATTAGAGTCGACGGAGGTGAGCCCCCGCGGCAAAGACACCAATCGTTTCGACTACGTTCTCCCCGCCTGATAAAATGATAACCCGCGCGTGACTCTCCGCGTGTTTGGTGACGATAGTTGGGAAACAACAGTGGCCACCAGTGCTCAAGAGGCACCAAGCGGCAGCGAATATCACATACCAGAGACTCTATATGCTATAACACTTGTATATTTACATTAAGAGAGATAAAGAGCCGCGATGATGATAAATACTTTAAGGAGACAACTTGACAACTCGAAAAAAGAATCCAACCTTCAAGGTCTTCACGATTACATTATTTTCGATTTCATCTTTATTGCAAAACGTGCGTTTCGCAATTGCAATTGAAATTATCACAATCACTCGAGGCGGAATCCGATCGATCATACTAAATTCCAAAATTAATCGTGAGCTGTCAAAAAAAATGGAAACCTTTTTTATTGGCCGAAGAATGTCAGAGATAGTAATTTATTAGTCGTTGGAACTCTTCACGTACTGTCGGCATTTATAAACAGAAGAACTAACAATTTTTTTAAATGCAGAAATAAAAATTTTTATATTGTGAAAGTTTTCTCGAAATTTTTTGGATGATTCGACGAAATATTCTGACAGGTGCGTCGTTGCTAAGATATAACTAACTAATCAAGTGATGTACAAAGAAGACTGATAGATACTGTACAAATATATAGAGATGTTTTTCCCATCCTGTTGTTAACTTGTATTTTGTAAAAGATATTATATTTGAACTAGAGGAACTATATTATATATTATATATTATTATTATATAATGTAAAAAGGGCATGTGCCATAAAATAAATAAATAAATAAATGAATGAATGAATGAATGAATGAGTGAATGAATGAATGAATGAATGAATGAATGAATGAATGAGTGAATGAATGAATGAATGAATGAATGAATGAATGAATGAATGAATGAATGAATGAATGAATGAATGAACGAACGAACGAACGAACGAACGAACGAACGAACGAACGAACGAACGAACGAACGAACGAACGAACGAACGAACGAACGAACGAATCAATGAATCAATGAATCAATGAATCAATGAATCAATGAATCAATGAATCAATGAATCAATGAATCAATGAATCAATGAATCAATGAATCAATGAATCAATGAATCAATGAATCAATGAATCAATGAATCAATGAATCAATGAATCAATGAATCAATGAATCAATGAATCAATGAATCAATGAATCAATGAATCAATGAATCAATGAATCAATGAATCAATGAATCAATGAATCAATGAATCAATGAATCAATGAATCAATGAATCAATGAATCAATGAATCAATGAATCAATGAATCAATGAATCAATGAATCAATGAATCAATGAATCAATGAATGAACGAATGAACGAATGAATGAATGAATGAATGAACGAATGAATGAATAAATGAATAAATGAACGAATGAACGAATAAATGAACGAATGAACGAATAAATGAACGAATGAATGAACGAATGAACGAATGAACGAATGAATGAACGAATGAACGAATGAACGAATGAACTAATGAACGAATGAACGAATGAACGAATGAACGAATAAATGAACGAATGAACGAATAAATGAACAAATGAACGAATGAACGAATGCATGAATAAATGAACGAATGAACGAACGAACGAATAAATGAACGAATGAACGAATAAATGAATGAATAAATGAACGAATGAACGAATGAACGAATGAACGAAAGAACGAATGAATGAATGAATAAATAAATAAATAAATAAATAAATAAATAAATAAATAAATAAATAAAAACAAAGCGGAAAATGACGATAATAGCAGGTCCGATTGCATTATAGTTGAATCGCAGGTGCAAGTTATAGATGCTCAGAACACGAGCCCTGGAGTTTCTAATATAGAATCGCAAAGCCGAAAGTCTGGCAACTTACGAACAGGCTTCACTATATGCCTATCACGTGTTGTGTGTCATCACGAGCTTTCCCGATCATCTCGCACGTGAAAGCGCGCGGCGGTTACGGTAATTTAGTAGCAAAAAGGCGCGGAGTGGAAGCGGAGAGAAGAGACGGAGATTTTTAGCTCGTTGCCAACAGTGGATGAGAATCATTCTCTCAAATATCTTAACGGTTAAACCTCGAAATATTCCCAAGAACTTGCGCGAGCTTTCGAAACTCACGAGTTAACGCGTGTCGTACGAACGTAAATAAGAGAAAATCACGACGTTCGGATCATCCCGAACAATAAAGACACAAACATAACCTCCGTTCGCGAATTCGAAGCAGAAGCGCTCGGAGTTTTTTTAGTTGTCATGTGCGACTTTAACGACTGATATTTCAACTAGTGGTTTCAAAATATGTACCGTTACATTCTAATCCGTTGAAATGATGAATGTGACAACTTTTTTTTTTTTCTTGAATTCTTGTGTTGCTAAATTATGATCACAATATTTTTGTGACAATTTAACGTGAAAAGAATGCAAAGTAGAAACTTGATCATTGATTTTTCACTTATTTCTTTTTTTTTCACTTATTTACGTAAAAATTATGTAAAATTACGTAAAATTATTTGCTAAATTATGATCACGATATTTTTGTGACAATTTAACGTGAAAAGAATGCAAAGTAGAAACTTGATCATTCATTTTTAACTTATTTCTTTTTTTTCACTTATTTACGTAAAAATTATGTAAAATTACGTAAAATTATTTGCTAAATTATGATCACGATAATTTTGTGACAATTTAACGTGAAAAGAATGCAAAGTAGAAACTTGATCATTGATTTTTCACTTATTTCTTTTTTTTTCACTTATTTACAAAAATATAGAAAAAGTGAGGATCGAAATTTAGCAATATATTAATGAAGAAATAATAATCAAAAATTCATATCGCTATAAAATCTGAAGGGCTTTACCGATATTCACCAAATTTTCAACAAAAAAAATAGCACTATTTTTAGGGTGAAGCTAAAAGCCTCAGCCTCTTCAATGACTGAAGTGTAAAAGAAGTTGTCAAGGATAGCTTGACGTGGGTCTCGCCACGTCAAAAATACACAGCTTAACGTAGAATGTCTTTTCCGTCACAGCGTCAACATGAGACATCGGGCGGACTTTCGAAAAAACGCCTTTACGTCCGCGCTATAAAATAACCATTATGATTATTTATAAATTTTTTAAAATTCAATTTAAAAAAATAACCATTACAATAATTTGTACATTTTTTTATATTTAATTTAGATAACTACATCGATCTATAAAAAGAAAAATTTTAAAAAGTCAGAGTTTGTCGGCTAAGTTCATGTGCGTGATTTTTTCCCTACCTACAATCGATCTGTAAAAAGAAAAATTAAAAACATTCAGAGATTGTCGGCTAAGTTCACGCGGGCATTTTTTTTTCCTACCTACAATCGATCTGTAAAAAAAGAAATTTAAAAAAGTCAGAGTTTGTCGGCTACGTTCACGCGGGTGATTTTTTCTCCCGCCTACAATCGATCTGTAAAAAGAAAATTTAACAAAAGTCAGAGTTTGTCGGCTACGTTCACACGCGCGTTTTTTTTTCTTACCTACAATCGATCTGTAAAAAGAAAAATAAAAAAAAATGATCAGAGTTTGTCGGCTAAGTTCACGCGCGTGATTGTTTTCCTACCTACAATCGATCTGTAAAAAGAAAAATTTACAAAGTCAGAGTTTGTCGGCTAAGTTCACGCGGGTGATTTTTTTTCCTCACCTACAATCGATCTGTAAAAAGACAAATTTAAAAAATTAAGAGATTGTCGGCTAAGTTCACGTGCGCGTTTTTTTTCCTACCTACAATCGATCTGTAAAAAAAGAAATAAAAAAAAGTCAGAGTTTGTCGGCTACGTTCGCACGCGCGTTATTTTTTTCTTGCCTACAATCGATCTGTAAAAAGAAAAATTTACAAAGTCAGAGTTTGTCGGCTACGTTCGCACGCGCGTTATTTTTTTCTTGCCTACAATCGATCTGTAAAAAGAAAAATTTACAAAGTCAGAGTTTGTCGGCTAAGTTTACGCGGGTGATTTTTTTTCCCGCCTACAATCGATCTGCAAAAAGAAAATTTAACAAGTCAGAGTTTGTCGGCTAAGTTCACGGGTGGCGGGTGATTTTTTTCCCGCCTACAATCGATCTGTAAAAAGAAAACTTTTTAAAAGTCAAGTTTGTCGGCTAAGTTCACGCGCGCGACTTTTTCCCTTCCTACAATCGATCTGTAAAAAGAAAAATCAAAAAAAGTCAGAGATTGTCGGCTAAGTTCACGCGCGCGTCTTTTTCCCTTCCTACAATCGATCTGTAAAAAGAAAAATTAAAAAAAGTCAGAGATTGTCGGCTAAGTTCACGCGCGCGTCTTTTTCCCTTCCAACAATCGATCTGTAAAAAGAAAAATTAAAAAAAGTCAGAGATTGTCGGCTAAGTTCACGCACGTTTCTTTTTCCCCCCCACAATCGATCTGTAAAAAGAAAATTTAACAAAAGTCGGAGTTTGTCGGCTAAGTTTACGCGGGTGATTTTTTCCCGCCTACAATCGATCTGTAAAAAGAAAACTTTTTAAAAGTCAAGTTTGTCGGCTAAGTTCACGCGCGCGACTTTTTCCCTTCCGACAATCGATCTGTAAAAAGAAAAATTTAAAAAAGTCAGAGTTTGTCGGCTAAGTTCACGCGCGTGATTGTTTTCCTACCTACAATCGATCTGTAAAAAGAAAAATTTACAAAGTCAGAGTTTGTCGGCTAAGTTTACGCGGGTGATTTTTTTTCCCGCCTACAATCGATCTGTAAAAAGAAAACTTTTTAAAAGTCAAGTTTGTCGGCTAAGTTCACGCGCGCGACTTTTTCCCTTCCTACAATCGATCTGTAAAAAGAAAAATTAAAAAAAGTCAGAGATTGTCGGCTAAGTTCACGCGCGCGTGTTTTTCCCTTCCTACAATCGATCTGTAAAAAGAAAAATTAAAAAAAGTCAGAGATTGTCGGCTAAGTTCACGCGCGCGTCTTTTTCCCTTCCTACAATCGATCTGTAAAAAGAAAAATTAAAAAAAGTCAGAGATTGTCGGCTAAGTTCACGCACGTTTCTTCCCCCCCCCCCCACAATCGATCTGTAAAAAGAAAATTTAACAAAAGTCGGAGTTTGTCGGCTAAGTTTACGCGGGTGATTTTTTCCCGCCTACAATCGATCTGTAAAAACAAAACTTTTTTAAAGTCAGAGTTTGTCGGCTAAGTTCACGCGCGCGTCTTTTTCCCTTCCTACAATCGATCTGTAAAAAGAAAAATTAAAAAAAGTCAGAGATTGTCGGCTAAGTTCACGCGCGTTTTGTTTCCTCCCTACAATCGATGTCTAAAACGAAAAATTTACAAAGTCAGAGATTGTCGGCTAAGTTCACGCGCGCGTTTTTTTTTCCTACCTACAATCAATCTGCAAAAATTAAAAACCGTCAGAGTTTGTCGGCTAAGTTCACACGGGTGATTTTTTTTCGAAAGTCCGGTAGAGGGCACCACATTCGGACATTTTTACACTACACATCGACACACATTCTCAACGTTCGATATTTGATGGTGGCGCTGTGACGGAAAGGACATTCTACGCTAAGCTGTGTGTGTGTGTGTGTGTGTGTTTTTTTTTTGTTGACGTAGCGAGACCCACGTCAAGCTATCCTATCTTACGTGTGACGTTTTTGACGGACTGGCACGAAGACGCAGGAGGTCTCCCGTGAAAAGGGGAGTAAGACCAACTGGTCTGTGCGGGATGATCGGCCGAGTGAAGCCCATGTGTCCTCAACATACACGACTTCGTCGTGCAGCCGTTACCTCTGGCATATCGCCAGCACTTATGCCAGGTTTCAACATATCTACCTCCGCAGCAACGATATTTTCGGGTTCAACCGACGAGCATACCTACATGTTTCTCTTGTTTAGTTCGGTTGCTATACATCCTACGCCCTTGTACTAAGGATTATACTAAGGATTTAAGGTAGTCCTTGCGCCTGGTAAATTTCGCAAAATTTCAAGAAAAATTAAAGAGCAAACATTTCTCGACGGTATAAAAATCTGAAAAAATTTCAGCACATTAAAGATACTGAAAAGATTAATTTTGCATAATAATTATTCTAAAATGTTAAGAAATTCGTGAAAAAAAAATTGTTCAAACTCACATTTTTTAAAATGAAAATGATTTGTTCATTTTTCTGAATTACCTATAAATTTTTTAGCAGATTTTTTTGAATTTTCTGCGATTTTTCACATATTTTTTTCATATAATAAAGAAAAAAATTCAAAGTTAATGGAATTTTAACAAATTTTTATTCCCGATTGAAAATGAAAACAAACAACAAAGATATTAGCGAAATAAGACGAAATCTGAACTTAAAACTATATTAGTTAAGCCCAGATTTGTAAATCCTTAATTTTGCCTTTTAGAAATATAGTCGATAATGGCTTTGTGATTATGTTTCCATAACGCCAACAAGCAGCGACTATAATATATGTAAAATTTTGGATAGCTGCAAAAAATATTAATTTTCAATTAAATTTAATGGTAATTTTATTTTTTAAATGTAGAAATATAGTTAATGCATTGATATAGATATAGGTAAAGCAAGAAAAGATTGATTTTGCATTATGATGATTCTAAAATGTTATTAACAATTAATTTAAAAAACCAATTGTTAACAAATCACACGTGGAGCAAACTTTTTTTTTCAGATGAAAATGATATGTTCATATTTCTGAATACGTAGGAATTTTTTTTTTTTTTTTAGAATTTCGGGTAATTACATATATTATAATAATATATTTCTGTGAAACGTCGTAAATGCCTTGTATCTGAGGGAAAATTAAATGCTCGTGTACATACACTGAGAGAAGAAAAAAATACTGGTAGCTATAAATTTATAGTGAAATACAACCTCAGCTATTTACAAAAAGTTATCTGTACTAATTATTTATATAATTATTACTATAATTATATAAATAATTAGTACAGATAACTATATATTAATAATTATATAAATAATTATTATATAATAATAATTATATAAATAATTATAGTAATAATTATTTATATAATTAGTACAGATGATTCAATGTAACAGTTAATAATATTTATTGTAACAAAAAGTATATTGTTTTTAAAATTTAGCGATAGATGCGATGTACTATACATAGAAAATATAATCACAAACATAGTATTCTTTGAGAAATTATTTAACAATTTTGAAATTGTAATTGAAAGCATAATAATAAAGTTGTTAGGTTTTTCACTATATGTTTACTGTTAAAGTAAATAGGACATTATGTTAAGCCAACTATAGAATTAGTTGTAGTAACTATAACGTAGTTAATTTAACCAATAAATCAGTTAAAATAACTATTGAAATTGTTGCATAGACTACAAATCTACAGTTATGGCTTAATAGTAAATATCCACAAACCTAAATTTACGTCGCGCTTAATCCGTTCCGGTTTATATAGTCGGTTTATTTTCACGGTGGTACATTCTTCAAGAGAACAGAAGTGAGAGTTGTCAGAGTCGGTCATTCTCGCACTAGTTCTCTTACTCTTCTTCACAGCATTGCACTGGAAGCCGTATATTATTGTGTGCTCTATGCCCTCGCTTCGACACCTACGAGAGTAGGACGTCGCTGATACTTTGCACCTTACTGTGTTTCATTTAGATGGCAATATACTAAATATCAACTCCTGTACTTTGGGATCGTATATTTATATCAGAGTTGTAAATGCCTAATACTTATAGAAATAATGATGATGATACGATCATCTCTATAATTATGATTTTAGAATAATAACATGTAGCGATTGTAATACGATGATTAAATTTTTGAATGGCTGCAAAAATTATTATTTTTTCAATAAAAATTCACGGTAATCCTTTTGGAAAAAATGGATAAAAAAGTAATGCATTATTTCTTTCTTCCATTTTTTCCACTATTTCTTGCAATATTAAAGCAAAAATTAGTGTTTTTTTCAGCTATTCAAATGTTAACACTCTATTTTATAATCACTACATATTATTATTATGAAATCATAATTACAAATATATAAACTCGTCATCGAAATTTAGTATACAATTGTGGTAGAAAATTCATGTACTTTTCCAGTAAAATTAAAGCAAATTATTAAAATTCAAGTATTTTTACTGTAAAATTGAAGTAAATTATTGAATGTAACGTGTATTGAATGTGCTGTACCATACATTAATTTTACATTACACTTGTATACTAAATTTAATATACTAGTTTATGAACAAAAAATTCCAGTATATTTAGTACACTAAATTTTGAGTAGATTTTTTTTACAGTGTATTTATTTGTCGCAAAAAAAAGTAATCCATAGGCGAAAAAGACACTAACATAAATATATTTCTCTGGGGTACAATATTCGTATATTTACATTTATTTTTTAAAAATCGTAGGTAAAGAAAACGTTAACGTATAAACACTTCTTTTTTTTAAATCAATTATTTATACGTTTATTTATCGCAAATTTTTTTTTATAGGGCAAAAAGTATATTGATATATAAATATTTCTTCTTAAGATCGAATATTTATATATCTATTTATAGAATTACAAAAATGTGAATCAATTTTTTTCACAATAATTAGTAATAATTTTATTTATCTTTATCATTATTTATTGCAATTTCAATATCTCGATTTCCATTTGCATGCTAGTGCTGCTTAATTTATACAATTCAATTTTTATGTCAAATCCATAAATTTCACGTGAATTTTGCCAAATAATGGAATAAATCCTGAATTTTAATTAAATTTAATAAAAAGTCATTTGGATGTAAAAATAATTATACTAAATTCTCTCCTAATCGTACAAATAATAATTTAATTTCACTATAATTTAGATGCGAAAAATGATAATACAAAATAGATCTAAAAAATTCCATTCCTTCTCTACTTTTATTTTTTACAAATAAAAAATTTCAGCACTAACTCGAGTTTCTCGAAATTTCCACAAATAATTGTACAAATATATAACTTACTTTCACTACATAATGTAAAGCCTTTAAAAATCATATAAAAACGTATTGTAACCGATAGGAACGATATGAACGATATGTTATCGTGTCTTGACTCTATCGTATACCATCTAACATTTAATCTACAAAAAAGTCAGCCACTGCAATGGAAATAAGTATTTCGTTGTGTTCAAATCACTTTCCCTCTCTTAAGGTGCGCGTTTCTTTCATTCAGTCACGCCAGCTGATAAGAACACACAACACAAGTAGTAGTGACTTAATATCATATCTTTCGCAATCTTATTGCCAAATTCACATACACATTAATCTACAAAACACATCATATCAATTTTTGCCTCGTCACTATTGCCTTCACTTATTTCTCTGCTTCTGTGCTGGAATCTTAAAAGTCAAAATGATGAAGAGAGACAGAAACGTCTCAGCAGGAAAGATTGACGAGTCGGTGGGCGAAGAGTTCTTTGCTGCTGCTGCTAGGCTCATAGTCCGAGAGACATGCGTGCGTATGAGTGCGCGAACGCATCATTAGCGAGACTATCATTAGCCGACAAGGCCGAGCCAGGGACGGCTAAACTTTCCGGTACGCCACGGAAGAGGCTGTGAGATGAGCTCTCAATGTTGATGCTTATAAACATAATATCGATAAACAAAAAAAGAAAAAAAAAACAGGATGCAAATTAGAACTTTGCACATTGCTTCCTCATTAATTTTCATCTTTTGCTGCGTCGCCTCTACGAGGAAGTTTCTTTATTTTATTTTTGGCTTCCTCATAGAGGAAGCTTTGCGAAAGATGAAAATTATTGACGAAGCAATGTGCAAAGTTCTACTTTGCATCCTTATTTTAAATACAAATTAAAGAAGTTCGAAAAGAAACATTTTAAATTCAAAATTCTATAAAATCTAAACCGCTTTATGTATTTCGCTTAAATTCAATACCGATCGTCATTTTTCATTGCTTTATTCGGCAAAAACTGTTTAAGCTCATTATCTAAAAAATTGTGGCAGCTACAGAACATACTGAGATTTTTTGAAAAATTCAACGTCTTATAAAATTCGAACCACTTTACCAATCTTCACCAAATTCGATATCTACTACAACTGGATGTTAATTTTACCTTGCTAAAGATTTGAGCAGGTTTGGTCGAGCTTAACTTGAATAAGAACGAAAACAAAATTTTTTCGAAAATTCAAAATTTTATAAAATCTAAATCGCTTTATGTATTTCGCTTAAATTCAATACCGATCGTCATTTTTCATTGCTTTATTCGGCAAAAACTGTTTAAGCTCATTATCTAAAAAATTGTGGCAGCTAGAGAACATACAGAGATTTTTTGAAAAATTCAATGTTTTATAAAATTCGAACCACTTTACCAATCTTCACCAAATTCGATATCTACTACAACTGGATGTTAATTTTACCTTGCTAAACATTTGAGCAGGTTTGGTCGAGCTTAACTTGAATAAGAACGAAAACAAAATTTTTTCGAAAATTCAAAATTTTATAAAATCTAAATCGCTTTATGTATTTCGCTTAGATTCAATACCGATCGTCATTTTTCATTGCTTTATTCGTCAAAAATTGTTTAAGCTCATTATCTAAAAAATTGTGGCAGCTACAGAACATACAGAGATTTTTTGAAAAATTCAATGTCTTATAAAATTCGAACCACTTTACCAATCTTCACCAAATTCGATATCTACTACAACTGGATGTTAATTTTACCTTGCTAAAGATTTTAGCAGATTTGGTCGAGCTTAAATTGTATAAGAACGAAAACAAAATTTTTTCGAAAATTCAAAATTTTATAAAATCTAAACCGCTTTATGTATTTCGCTTAGATTCAATACCGATCGTCATTTTTCATTGCTTTATTCGGCAAAAACTGTTTAAGCTCATTATCTAAAAAATTGTGGTAGCTACAGAACATACAGAGATTTTTTGAAAAATTCAATGTCCTATAAAATCTGAACCACTTTACCAATCTTCACCAAATTCGATATCTACTACAACTGGATGTTAATTTTACCTTGCTAAAGATTTTAGCAGGTTTGGTCGAGCTTAACTTGAATAAGAACGAAAACAAATTTTTTTCGAAAATTCAAAATTTTATAAAATCTAAATCGCTTTATGTATTTCGCTTAAATTCAATACCGATCGTCATTTTTCATTGCTTTATTCGTCAAAAATTGTTTAAGCTCATTATCTAAAAAATTGTGGCAGCTAGAGAACTTACAGATATTTTTGGAAAAATTCAATGTCTTATAAAATCTGAGCCACTTTACCAATCTTCACCAAATTCGATATCTACTACAACTAGATGTTAATTTTACCTTGCTAAAGATTTGAGCAGGTTTGGTCGAGTTTAAGAACGAAAACAAAATTTTTTCGAAAATTCAAAATTTTATAAAATCTAAACCGCTTTATGTATTTCGATTAAATTCAATACCGATCGTCATTTTTCATTGCTTTATTCGGCAAAAACTGTTTAAGCTCATTATCTAAAAAATTGTGGCAGCTAGAGAACATACAGAGATTTTTTGAAAAATTCAATGACTTATAAAATCTGAACCACTTTACCAATCTTTACCAAATTCGATATCTACTACAACTGGATGTTAATTTTACCTTGCTAAAGATTTTAGCAGGTTTGGTCGAGCTTAACTTGAATAAGAACGAAAACAAAATTTTTTCGAAAATTCAAAATTTTATAAAATCTAAACCGCTTTATGTATTTCGCTTAGATTCAATACCGATCATCATTTTTCATTGCTTTATTCGTCAAAAATTGTTTAAGCTCATTATCTAAAAAATTGTGGTAGCTAGAGAACATACAGAGATTTTTTGAAAAATTCAATGTCTTATAAATTTCGAACCACTTTACCAATCTTCACCAAATTCGATATCTACTACAACTGGATGTTAATTTTACCTTGCTAAAGATTTTAGCAGGTTTGGTCGAGCTTAACCTGAATAAGAACGAAAACAAAATTTTTTCGAAAATTCAAAATTTTATAAAATCTAAATCGCTTTATGTATTTCGATTAAATTCAATACCGATCATCATTTTTCATTGCTTTATTCGGCAAAAACTGTTTAAGTTCATTATCTAAAAAATTGTGGCAGCTGGAGAACTTACAGATATTTTTGGAAAAATTCAATGTCTTATAAAATCTGAACCACTTTACCAATCTTCACCAAATTCGATATCTACTACAACTGGATGTTAATTTTACCTTGCTAAAGATTTGAGCAGGTTTGGTCGAGTTTAACTTGAATAAGAACGAAAACAAAATTTTTTCGAAAATTCAAAATTTTATAAAATCTAAATCGCTTTATGTATTTCGCTTAAATTCAATACCGATCATCATTTTTCATTGCTTTATTCGTCAAAAATTGTTTAAGCTCATTATCTAAAAAATTGTGGTAGCTAGAGAACATACAGAGATTTTTTGAAAAATTCAATGTCTTATAAATTTCGAACCACTTTACCAATCTTCACCAAATTCGATATCCACTACAACTGGATGTTAATTTTACCTTGCTAAAGATTTGAGCAGGTTTGGTCGAGCTTAACTTGAATAAGAACGAAAACAAAATTTTTTCGAAAATTCAAAATTTTATAAAATCTAAACCGCTTTATGTATTTCGCTTAATTTCAATACCGATCATCATTTTTCATTGCTTTATTCGGCAAAAACTGTTTAAGCTCATTATCTAAAAAATTGTGGCAGCTAGAGAACATACAGAGATTTTTTGAAAAATTCAATGTCTTATAAAATCTGAACCACTTTACCAATCGTCACCAAATTCGATATCTACTACAACTGGATGTTAATTTTACCTTGCTAAAGATTTTAGCAGGTTTGGTCGAGCTTAAATTGTATAAGAACGAAAACAAATTTTTTCGAAAATTCAAAATTTTATAAAATCTAAATCGCTTTATGTATTTCGATTAAATTCAATACCGATCGTCATTTTTCATTGCTTTATTCGTCAAAAATTGTTTAAGCTCATTATCTAAAAAATTGTGGCAGCTACAGAACATACTGAGATTTTTTGAAAAATTCAATGTCTCATAAAATCTGAACCACTGTACCAATCGTCACCAAATTCGATATCCACTACAACTGGATGTTAATTTTACCTTGCTAAAGATTTTAGCAGGTTTCGTCGAACTTAAATTGAATAAGAACGAAAACAAAATTTTTTCGAAAATTCAAAATTTTATAAAATCTTAACCGCTTTATGGATTTCGCTCAAACTCAATACCGACCTTCATTTTTCATTTCTCTATTTGTTCAGAACTATTTAGCTCATTAGCTAAATAATTGCGAAAGCTAGAGAACATACAGACATTTTTCGAAAAATTGAAAGGCTTATAAAATCTAAATTTTTTTTTCAATTTTTTCGAAAATTTGTATATAGGAAGGGGCGTTGCTCCTCTACCAGCGTGCCAAATTTCAGCTTGATTGTTAAAACCGTTTTCAAGATACAGTGGACATTTTTTCTAAACCATTTTTCTCGACGTTTTGGACCATTCTGAATGTCCTGACATGAAAATCTCGAAATTTTTTTTTCAAAAGACGTAAAAAAAAAAAAGTTGTAAATTTGGGCCTTGCACATTGCTTCCTCATTTTTTTTTTTTGCCTTTTTCAGAGAGAAACGAAAATATTTGTTGAACTAATTTAGCTTTCTCAAAGAGAAAAATTAAAAATAAGAAATAGGAATGAGCTGACTGAGCGAACTTTTTAAAATAACAAGTAAAAAATTGAAAGAACCATAAAATTGGAACCAGGAACAGCTAAACTTTTCGGTACGCCACGAAAATGAGCTCTCAATATTGATGCTTATAAACATAATATCGATAAACAAAAAGACATGTAAAAAAAAGTTGCAAAAATTTGGGCCTTGCATATTGCTTCCTCATTTATTACGTTTTTCAGAGCTATATCTACGAGAAACAAAAAAATTTGTTCCTCGTAACAACAAAAGTTACATTATTTTATTTTCTCAAAGAGAAAAATTAAAAATGAGAAAGAAATGGGAATGGGTTGACTTAGTGAATTTTTGATGGGCTCTCAATATTGATGCTTATAAACATTAAGTCGATTTAAAAAAAAAAAGTACACAATGGTCATATAAAAAAAGAAGTAGCGAGGTCCGATTTCGCAATGTTTTTTTGTTTTAAGTTCCCATAATTCAACATCTATAAAATTCCAACGCCTCACTTGGTGTTTACCAATTTCGGCACGAAACATTCTTGCACATAATTACATACTTGTCTCAATTTTCAGCCCGTTTTGTCAGATGTATCAAAAGCAAAAGTGGTATAAAGTCGTAAAATGAAAATTGCTATAAAATCCGAATTTCTCCATCAATCTATACCAAATTTCATATCTTTCATTGTTAAATATTAGTTCATCCCTGTGTATAATTTGAACCAAATTTATCGAAATTTATCGAATTTATGCCATTGAGAAGGAAAACATGAATTTTTCGGAAATTCAAAATTCTATAAAACCCGATCAGGTTTATAGATTTAATTCAAATTCAATACCGATTATCCATTTACATTACTTTATTTGTTAATAAATTGTGGCAACTAGAGAGTATACAGACGTTTTTTTTTCGAAAAATGAAGTCATATAAATTTTTTCAAACCCTTTTTTCCCGATTTTGATAATTCCACGAAAAAGCGAAAAAAAAAAAACGGACTATTATTGCCGAAAAATGAAAGAATAAATTTTGCAACATTGGCGTTAAAATTGACCGGTACGCAACTTTAAGCGCTTGATTGTATATCTCACGCCTCGCGCATAAAGAATAAAAACACACAAACACTCGAGATAGTCTAACGTTTATAAACATATCAATAAAAAACGTACACAACGGACAAAGAAAAAAAAAAGTAGAAGCATGTAAAAAAAAAAAAATAGAAAAATAAATTTTTACAAATGTATCTGTATATGATTGTGTGTGTGTGTCTGTCATTAAGTGGTTAACAAATGTTGATGAAATTGAGTGGATAATCAATCGAGTAAAGTTTCGGGCGAATCGATAGCTTGCACTTGGTCGTGTTTATCGTTGAGACGCTCCTCTTCGAAACTACCGGAGGATAGACTGCGATTTTCGTGTCTCGTGACAGAAGCACTACGGGAACGAGCTCTGCCGCCTCTACCGGCAAAAACGTCAACACCGTCGTCCTCTCCGATTGCCCCGCCACCGGCAGTTGGCGGGCATTTTTTTCCGCTACGTCCGCGCCTCGATCGGTGACTTCGACGACGTCGTGACTTCTTTGACGCGCCGCTACGACGACCACGACGTCGTTTACCACCACCAGAGGTGGCACATCGTCGACGACCACTCTTACCGCGTCTCGAACGTTTTTTCGAAGCTCGACCACAGCCGACGCCGCCGCCACGACGTCTTGTACTTCGTTGTTTGCAGCCCGCGGCACTTTTGCGACGTCGCGACTTCCTCGACCTCGTGCGCTTCGCTCTGTGACCTCGACCGCTACGACCGCCGCACTTCTCTGTCAGCTGCATGTCTTCCATGTTCGGTTGGCAGCCGATGAAGTCGCGATTGCATACATAGGAACCTCTGTAAATAATTGTCAAAATATTAGCAGTGTTAACCTTGTAAAGGAATAAAGTAAACGGCCCAGTTCTTGACACGTGATTGTTTATTTTATTTATTTATTTATTCTCCAGTGAAACGGGATAAGTTTGTTGAAAAATCATAACAAAGATGGCGTAGGGTAGAAGTACCGGTTGTGGCATCCCCCACACTTAAGGGGCTGCTGGAATAGATTTTTTTACCGACATTTGTCGGCAAATATATGCTATTTCTTAGTATATACTATTCATCATTATTACGCTACGTATATGCTTTATATTTGACAGGGATGTAATATGAACATAAACGCTTTGGTGTCCGGTTAAATTGCGGTCAGAAACTTACACGAAACAGGAAGAATCGCATATTACTGAACTTTCTGAAAACCAATATGGCCGCACTTGATATGTCAACAGACCTTTGTTGTAAGATATAATCGTTTACTAGAACTTGGATGTGTCTTAATAGACCAGACAACAATTCTTCAACGTTTTTCGAATATTCCAGAACCATCAGAATGTCGATTCCACAAACCAAATCTACGTATAGTCTTTTCTACGTTCGCGTAATTTTTGTGCTTTTTGCAAAGGTTCCGAGCATTTTCTACGCGAACGTAGAAAAGACTATACGTAGATTTGGTTTGTGGAATTGACATTCTGATGGTTCTGGAATATTCGAAAAACGTTGAAGAATTGTTGTCTGGTGTAATATGACACATCCAAGTTCTAGAAACGGTTATATCTTACAACGAAGGTCTGTTGACATATCAAGTGCGGCCATATTGGTTTTCGGAAAGTTCAGTAATATGCGATTCTTTCTGTTTCGTGTAAGTTTCTGACCGCAATTGGACCGGACACCAAAGCGTTTATGTTTATATTACATCCCTGTCAAATATAAATCATACACGTAGCGTAATAATGATGAATAGTGCATACTAAGAAATAGCCAATATTTACCGACCAATGTCGGTAAAAAAATCTACTCCAGCAGCCCCTTAAGGTAGTTCTGTCGCTTCACGCTCACTTCATATAAGTTTCCGAAAAATGAGAGCGAATTGCAAACACTTCTTGATGATATAAAAATCTGAAAAAAATCATGCATATTTAAGATACTTAAGACATTATTTCGACATAATAATAATTCCAAAATGTTATTAACAAATTGATGAAAAATAAAAATGTTCAACAAATCTTCCGACAACCTAATTTTTTTGTTTCGATGAAAATGATTCGTTCATTTTTCTGAATACGTATGAATTTTTTCAAATTTTTTTCTTTGCTTTGAATTTTGTGATTTTTTCCATGTAAAAAATCGAATAACCATCAGTGTCGGTTTTCGTTCAAGCGTTATATTTAGTACTAATAGGTTAAGATTTAACCACTTTGTAATAGGTTTGTACCTGAATACAATAAACACTACTATTTATTGTTAAGCAAAGATTGAAACGAAATTCGCTAGAAAATATTTCGTCAAAAATGTGAGTGATATTTAATTTCGGAATTTTAGACCTTCGTGTATTTACCATTAAGGTAATGTGACACATGTTCGAAAACTGCAATCGGTATCGAAAACTGTAATCAAATCTACTCAAAAACGGTTAATATTTCAGACAAAAGCAAATTAGCTTTGACTTCGTCTATCTACGAAGGAGTAAAACCTATTTTTTTTTTCATCTAAAATATTAAGCGCCACTGAGTAGTTTTGATTACAGTTTTTTATACCGATTGTAGTTTCCCAGCAGTTTTCGAACATGTGTCACATCACCTTAAGGGGAAGCTGGAGTCGAGTGCAGAAGCAGGTTTTTACCGACCGAAGTCGGTAAAAGCTTTTTCGTAGTTTTGATTATTCTTCGTTAATACGCTACAGATATGCTTCAAATTATACACGATTGTAGTATCAACATAAACAAGTGGACGTACATTCGAATATTGGGTGAATACGTACAATGAATGAAGATATTCGTATATTACTAAGCCTGGATCATCGCGGGGATCGCAAACAGACTACGTGATCGTAGTTTCGGTTTTGCGTGGATTCCTTTTGTGTAATTGACTTTTCGACGCTCGCAGAATATTCAGAGAACGCTAAAGAATGGACGTACATTTCGATTTAACGTATGTGAATTCCAGAATCTTTTATATCGTACCAAACAGGCGATGCTGTCAAACCCTGGCGGCCATTTTGATTTCGGGAGGTTTAGTATTATACGATTTTTTTCATTTATTGTACGTTTTCAGCAAATATTCGAATGTACGTCCACTCATTTATGTTGATATTACAATCGTGTACAATTTGAAGCATGTTTGTAGCGTATTAACGAAGAATAATCAAAACTACGAAAAAGCCTGTTTTTACCGACCAAAGTCGGTAATAAAATCTACTCCAGCATCCCCTTAAGATTTAACAACTTTGTAATAGGTTTGTACCTGAATACAATAAACACTACTATTTATTGTTAAGCAAAGATTGAAACGAAATTCGCTAGAAAATATTTCGTCAAAAATGTAAGTGATATTTAATTTCGGAATTTTAGACCTTCGTGTATTTACCATTAAGGTAATGTGACACATGTTCGAAAACTGCAATCAGTATCGAAAACTGATATCAAATCTACTCAAAGCCGGTTAATATTTCAGACAAAAGCAAATTAGCTTTGACTTCGTCTATCTACGAAGGAGTAAAAACTATTTTTTTTTCATCTAAAATATTAAGCGCCACTGAGTAGTTTTGATTACAGTTTTTTATACCGATTGTAGTTTCCCAGCAGGATAAGATTAAGAAAAAAAGCTTCCTTGATTCAAAAAATTATTAAAAAATAGAAAAAGAAAATCAATCTACTATTGGGCGATTTTTCAAACATTTCTGTATATGAAACAATATTTTTCAGAATTTTTTCAGATTTTATTTTTTTTCTAAACTTTTGCGCACCAATTAAAATTTTTTAAATTATTCTCCAAAATCCTGTGTTAGATATCAAAATTTTTTAGCTATGACATAAAATGGGCAAACGTTTGCGTCATTTTTTTAACCAATTTGTTTTGAAAATAACCACGTAAAAAAAAAACTTATTTTTCGAAAGATAATTTATTAAATTTTAATACGATTTTTTGAGAACTTGTGGTAATTTTTGCAAAATGCATTCTAACTTTTTTATTTCATGATTAAAGAATTCAGTGAGGTGTAAGAAAAAAGAAAATTATTAAAAATTCCCATTTTCTCAATTTTTTATATTTCTTATCTTATCTTGTTTCTAAGTTATTAAAAACTAAACCTCAACGACGCTAATTGCGATTTATTTTATGGTCTCAGTGATTTCAATTAAATAGCATTAAAATTAACCGTATCGATCGTTATTAGCATAACACGGTTATAACTTGTGCCATAAGTCGTTAGCAATATTTTCCCGTGTAAATCACACATCAATCAAATCAAGCCTACACGCATTAGGAATGATTGAACAGAATGATATTTAAAGACCTCGTTGATAAAGTTGTTACGCTGTTGACAACATACCATTTTTGTTGTCATGTAAGATGCATAAAAAAATTACATTTTTCTAAACGTCAAAAAAAATTACAAAATACTGTACTTAAAAAAAAAATTCTATTTTTTTCTTTTTTAATCTTTGAGCTGTATTTGTGAATCTCCTATAAAAGATGGTTTTACGTCAAACACATATCCAAAATTTATTTAAAAAAAAAAAAAAAAAAAAAAAAAAAAAAAAAAAAAAAAAAATTCATGTGTATTCCAAAAAATTAATGAATCATTTTGAAAAAGAAAAAAATTCTATTTTTTTCTTTTTTAATCTTTGAGCTGTATTTGTGAATCTCCTATAAAAGATGATTTTACGTCAAACACATATCCAAAATTTATTTAAAAAAAAAAAAAAAAAAAAAAAAAAAAATCGAAATAAAATTCATGTGTATTTCAAAAAATTAACGAATCATTTTGAAAAAGAAAAAAATTCTATTTTTTTCTTTTTTAATCTTTGAGCTGTATTTGTGAATCTCCTATAAAAGATGGTTTTACGTCAAACACATATCCAAAATTTATTTAAAAAAAAAATTCTATTTTTTTCTTTTTTAATCTTTGAGCTGTATTTGTGAATCTCCTATAAAAGATGGTTTTACGTCAAACACATATCCAAAATTTATTTAAAAAAAAAAAAAAAAAAAAAAAAAAAAAAATTCATGTGTATTCCAAAAAATTAACGAATCATTTTGAAAAAGAAAAAAATTCTATTTTTTTCTTTTTTAATCTTTGAGCTGTATTTGTGAATCTCCTATAAAAGATGGTTTTACGTCAAACACATATCCAAAATTTATTTAAAAAAAAAAAAAAAAAAAAAAAAAAAAAAAAAAAAAAAATTCATGTGTATTCCAAAAAATTAACGAATCATTTTGAAAAAGAAAAAAAATCTATTTTTTTCTTTTTTAATCTTTGAGCTGTATTTGTGAATCTCCTATAAAAGATGGTTTTACGTCAAACACATATCCAAAATTTATTTAAAAAAAAAAAAAAAAAAAAAAAAAATCGAAATAAAATTCATGTGTATTCCAAAAAATTAACGAATCATTTTGATAAAAAAAAAGTTAGTTTGCCGAGTTATTGGTTAAACAATTTTTTTTCATGAATTTATTAATACCATTTTGAAATAACAATTATGGAAAATAAATTTTTAGAGCAGATTTTTATCGCGTTATAAAATTCATCATCGTCATTTAAGCTCACATTTTGTGGGATTATATCGCTCGTATATTATTTGCTAGACTTTTGAAAACTTACCCTTTGGAACGTTGAAGAATTCCATAGGAAACTGCGCGAGCCAAAGCGAGTCGAACTTGTCGTTGTATTTTTGCAGTGGGTACATCATATTCCTGTGATATATAATTGCTTATTTCTCGAGGCGTTGATCCTTCGACATCTTGTAGCTTGCGAATAGCATTCACGACTAGTTTTTGAATTTTCGAAGATTTTCTCACACTCATGACGACACTTTTGTAATTTATTTATTAACTCGCAATTTTTCATTTATATATAAATTCTCTACTCTTGATTTTTGTCACTCGTTAATTTGGATACATTTTTTTTTTCAAGGCGGTGCGCTGAAATATTTATTTTTTTTAAACAATTTCGCCCATTAGCGCACCACCGGCCGGAATTGATCTTGACATTAAAAAAAATCGAGTGAATAGTTTGGCTTCGTCACCAAGCGACGATTGTCAATTTATTGATTCTATGATTTTTCATCGATTTCTCTGAAGTTTACATTTTTTCGTTTGGCATTTCTTTCCACATATGTGATTAACGGGTGAAACTATTTTTATGCTGTTTTGATAAACAATTTTTTAATTTTTTTTTATGCTATATGATACATAAAAAGTTACATTTTTTTAAATAATGACTCAAAATAATATCAATAATTATAGTAAAATCACGAAAAAATGTAATTCAATTCAATAATAATAAAAACACATTATTAAAAAAAACATATTCCAGTACTTGAATAATTCAGATACTTATTTATTGTAAATGACTCAAAATTATCAATAATTATAGTAAAATCACGAAAAAATGTAATTCAGTTCAATAATAAAGAACAATTCCTTATTAAAAAAAACATATTCCAGTCTTTAAAGAATCCAGATACTTATTTATTGTAAATGACTTAAAATTATCAATAATTATAGTGACATCACGAAAAAATGTAATTCAATTCAATAATAAATAAAAATTCATTATTAAAAAAAACATATTCCAGTACTTAAATAATTCAGATACTTATTTATTGTAAATGACTCAAAATTATTCATAATTATAGTAAAATCATGAAAAAATGTAATTCAATTCAATAATAAATAAAAAAATTCATTATTAAAAAAAACATATTCCAGTACTAAAATAATTCAGATACTTATTTATTGTAAATGACTCAAAATTATCAATAATTATAGTGAAATGACGAAAAAATGTGATTCAATTCAATAATAAAGAACAATTCCTTATTAAAAAAAACATATTCCAGTCTTTAAAGAATCCAGATACTTATTTATTGTAAATAACTCAAAATTATGCATAATTATAGTAAAATCACGAAAAAATGTAATTCAATTCAATAATAAATAATAATTCATTATTTAAAAATAACATATTCCAATCTTTAAAGAATCCAGATACTTATTTATTGTAAATGACTCAAAATTATCAATAATTACAGTAAAATCACGAAAAAATGTAATTCAATTCAATAATAAATACAAATTCATTATTAAAAAAAAACATTCCAGTACTTAAATAATTCAGATACTTATTTATTGTAAATGACTCAAAATTATCAATAATTATAGTAAAATCACGAAAAAATGGAATTCAATTCACTAATAAATAACAATTCATTATTAAAAAAACATATTCCAGTACTTAAATAATTCAGATACTTATTTATTGTAAATGACTCCAAATTATCAATAATTATAGTAAAATCATGAAAAAATGTAATTCAATTCAATAATAAATAATAATTCTTTATTTAAAAAAAAAAACATATTCTGGCCTTTAAATAATTTAGATACCTATTTATTGTAAAATAATGACTATATGTAATAATTTGATTACAAATTACAAATAAAATGACTTTGGCATTTATATTTGTAATAAAAAAATAAAATTATTTTTTCACATCAGTAACAGCCATTTAAAATTGATCGTACGAAATTTAAAGCTCGCTCGTTTGCTACCGCATGATCGACATCGACGTCATCAATGTGCGAGAGCGTGTGCTGCTGTTTTTCGTGCGTCGAAGTGGTGGCATAGGCTCGTAAACTTCTGGTGTGTCTCTAGTGGCGAGGCTTCTAACGCAAGAGTTTATCTATAGACTCGGCGGTCACGCACACGAGCTGCACTTAAGATTCTTATTTATAGTCCCCGCTTCAGCGCTTGCTCCTCAATAACCAACAATTTATATCCAATATTATTATCAATACTCTCAATTACTGAATTAACCACGTGGAAATATCTAAACAATAACACAATTAAAAACATTTCCAAATTTTTAATCCCAAAATGTTAAATGTCATTTAATCACAATATCGATATAAAATTAATGTATCTTCGCAGTAAAATTAAAGTGAAATTATTAAAATTACATTTATTATTAATAATTTATTGTATAAAATAAAAATAAAACCATTCAAAATATTTCCAAATTTTTATTCCCAAAACGTTAAATGTCATTTAATCAAAATATTGATATAAAATTAATGTATTTTCGCCGTAAAATAAGAGCGAAATTATTAAAATTACATTTATTAATAATAATTTATTTTATAAAATAAAGATAACACCATTCAAAATATTTACAAATTTTTATTCCCAAAATGTTAAATGTCATTTCATCAAAATATCGATATAAAATTAATGTATTTTCGCAGTAAAATTAAAGCGAAATTATTAAAATTACATTTATTAATAATAATTTATTTTATAAAATAAAGATAAAACCATTCAAAATATTTCCAAATTTTTATTCCCAAAATGTTAAATGTCATTTAATCAAAATATCGATATAAAACTAATGTATTTTCACCGTAAAATTAAAGCAAAATTATTAAAATTACATTTATTAATAATAATTTATTTTATAAAATAAAGATAACACCATTCAAAATATTTCCAAATTTTAATTCCCAAAATGTTAAATGTCATTTAATCAAAATATCGATATAAAATTAATGTATTTTCGCCGTAAAATAAAAGCGAAATTATTAAAATTACATTTATTAATAATAATTTATTTTATAAAATAAAGATAACACCATTCAAAATATTTACAAATTTTTATTCCCAAAATGTTAAATGTCATTTAATCAAAATATCGATATAAAATTAATGTATTTTCGCCGTAAAATTAAAGCGAAATTATTAAAATTACATTTATTATTAATAATTTATTTTATAAAATAAAGATAACACCATTCAAAATATTGACAAATTTTTATTCCCAAAATGTTAAATGTCATTTAATCAAAATATCGATATAAAATTAATGTATCTTCGCCGTAAAATTAAAGCGAAATTATTAAAATTACATTTATTAATAATAATTTATTTTATAAAATAAAGATAACACCATTCAAAATATTTACAAATTTTTATTCCCAAAATGTTAAATGTCATTTAATCAAAATATCGATATAAAATTAATGTATATTCGCCGTAAAATAAAAGCGAAATTATTAAAATTACATTTATTAATAATAATTTATTTTATAAAATAAAGATAACACCATTCAAAATATTTACAAATTTTTATTCCCAAAATGTTAAATGTCATTTAATCAAAATATCGATATAAAATTAAAGTATTTTCGCCGTAAAATAAAAGCGAAATTATTAAAATTACATTTATTAATAATAATTTATTTTACAAAATAAAGATAACACCATTCAAAATATTTCCAAAATTTTATTCCCAAAATGTTAAATGTCATTTAATCAAAATATCGATATAAAATTAATGTATTTTCGCCGTAAAATTAAAGCAAAATTATTAAAATTACATTTATTAATAATAATTTATTTTATAAAATGAAGACAACACCATTCAAAATATTTCCAAATTTTTATTCCCAAAATGTTAAATGTCATTTAATCAAAATATCGATATAAAATTAATGTATTTTCGCCGTAAAATAAAAGCGAAATTATTAAAATTACATTTATTAATAATAATTTATTATATAAAATAAAGATTTTTAAAAAAATAGATACAACGACTAATAATTTTCTTTTCTTTTTATGATTACAGGTAAGTTCATGACGCATCATTGGAATTGGAGGCCCTTAAGGGAAAACACTCACAGAGAGTATAAGGGCAAAACAACAGCAAGAAATCTTCGGTAAAATGTTTACGTATAAACACTTTTTTTTTCAACGAGCCGAAAACTGTGGAATAATAAGTAAATGGAAGCTACACATTGTACACAGAGTTGTAAATGCCAAATCCTTATAGAAGTAAAGATATTAATACGATCCACTCTATAATTATGATTTTGCAATGACAAAATCTATCAATTATAATCCAATGTGTAAACTTTTAAATAGCTACAATAAATATGAAATTTTTTCAAAATTTCACTGTAATCCTTCACAAAAAATGAAGAAAAAAAATTAATACATTGAGAAAATAATGGAGCGCCGAAATCTTCAATTTTTTCAACTATTTATTTCAATATTTAAGCGAGAATTAGTAATGTTTTTCAGGTATTCAAATATTTACATTGAATTCTATAATTAATACAGTCTATTTTTATGAAATAAAAATTACAAAGCAAAATGTACTGCAAATTATATTTCATGAATTAATGTACATTTACAACTCTGATTGTACCAGAGTTGTAAATATCTAATACTTATAGAAATAATGATGATGGTACGATCAGCTCTATAATTATGATTTTATAATAATAACATGTAGCGATTGTAATACGATGATTAAACTTTGGAATGGCTGCAAAAATTATTATTTTTCAATCAAAATTCACGGTAATTCTTTTGAAAAAATGGAAAAAAATAAGTAATGCATTACTTTCTTAATAGTAATGCATTACTTATTTCTTCCATTTTTTCCACTATTTCTTGCAATATTAAAGCGAAAAATAGTTTTTTTTTTCAGCTATTCAAATGTTTACACTCTATTTTATAATCACTACATATTATTATTATGAAATCATAATTACAAAACTAATTGTACTGTAAACTATATCTCATGAATTAATGGGGATTTACAACTCTGATTGTACATATAAATAACTACATAATACGAAGAGTATTATGTACAGTACTGCAGTTACAAGGGACCAGAATTTGGAAGTGCTATGTTCAACCTTAACATGATAAACATCTCTTCTTGTTATCAGAAATGGGCAACACTCTATGGCTTAAAATAGCAATTTTCCTTCTTTATTTATAAGGAATTTCGTAATCATAGTTGAGGTGGTAAATGGTTTTTATTGACCTCAATAGATAGGTATGTAAGATAATATAAGTGTATTACTAAACTGACTGAAATTCTTCAGTCAATTATTTAATATCAATAAACCATTTTTTTAAATGTACATTAAGCTCATACAATACACTTCACTTTTAAAAAAATGGTAAGCTCAGATCCGTTTTTTTGTAAAGTGCTTCTTCGTTTTTATACATAATACATTTTTTTAATAATTCATCTGAATGATTAAAATAATTAATAAAGAGGATAATTATTTATATAATTATTATATATAAATAATTATCCATTATTATAATTAAGATATCATTATTTGACTTTGCTCAGAAATTATTATCTTCTTTTAATAGCGAATAATTACAGTTTTATTTTACCAAATGTTTCGGTAATTAAAACAAAAAAAATCATTTTTTGTTTCCTTAATTTTTTATTTCACTTAAGAATACAACAATTCTATCAATTGTGTAAAAATACGAAAAACGTATTAAAAAAATTCAATTATTGTTCTCTTAATTTTTTATTTCACTTAATACAATAATTGTAAAAATTAACCAATTGTTAATTTTTATCAATATTGTGTACGAAAAACATGTGAAATTAATTTTTGTCTTCCTAATTTTTGATTTCAGTTAAGAATATAAAAATCGTAAACATTAAACAAATTTTGAAATAGATAAATAATACGTTATTTAATTTTTTAATTTTTTTTATTGAGATAGAAAAAAATAAAAAGATATGAGCTTTGGGAAAAATAATACGTTATAGAATTAATGCAACGTGCTGCCATCTATGGTTGTAATTCGTGCGAAGCAACCAAATAGTGGTGACGTCATTGGTATCACTTAATTCGATCATTTCATGCGGAAAGGTCATGTGAATTCGTTGTTTCGTGCATCTCTCTCTCTGCTTTCCTCGTTTCCAATTATTATCAAAGGTCTGAGGATAGCGAAACGAGTCGCCACTCGATACATCGTCAAGTCGTGGAAGGTCCAAAGGTCTCTCGGATGTCGTGCGTAAATCTAACGGCCGCATAAATAATAATGAATAAATAACCAGGTGCTCAAGTTATTTTTCCATTTTATTTTCCTGGAAAAATCTCCTGCTGGTCAAGAAAGTTCAAAACAGTTTAAAAGTTTTCCAAAAATTTTGCACAAACTGGTAAATTAAATTTAATGTACAAAGTGATGGAAAATTAATACAATTTTACAATAAATTTTAAGCAGAGTTTGAAAAAGTATCGTACTTTTTTTTAGTACAATTTTAATAAATTCGATTGACTGTACAATTGTGAGGAAAAATTTATGTAGTTTAACAGCAAAATTGAATTAAAATAACAAAAATTACAATACATTTATAGTAAAATTAAAGTAAGTTATTTAACATTCTTAGTTATAAAAATAATCTGCCTTTTCTGATTTGAGAATTCGTGGATTCGACTTCTGCATATGGTGAATTAATTGAATGTACTTCGACAGGAAAATTAAATGAAAAACATAAAAATTAAAGTACTTCTCAATTTTTTATGCATAAAACGGTATATTAAAATTAATGTACACATATATGTAGTAATATTGCAATACTTTTATATTCAACACGACTTTTTAAATACTTTTGATATAACATTTATTAATATTACATCATAATTATATGTTAACTTTAATATACCGATTTATGCATAAAAACTTTCGACAAAATTATATAAATTTTCTTAATGAATAATTTTACATTGCAATTTATCCCCAAAACTTTGCAATACTTATTCACTGTTAAAAATGTATGCAAATTTGCATAACCGAAAATTTTATTACTTAATTAATCAGCTGATGTAATAAAATAACAATTTAGAAAAATTAAATTTCCAATTTTTAGTAGATTTTAGTAAAAAAGTCTAGTAATTTTACATCTCATTTGCATATCAAATTAGATATGACCGGTTTTTATTGTAAAAGAGTTAGAATAAATATTTCAACAGTGTAAATTAAATTTCAAGCTGATTGTTTTTTTTTTGTTTAAAAAATTAAATTTCCTAGGATTTAGTAAAAAGTATTGTAATTTTACATCTCATTTGCATATCAAATTAGATATGACCAGTTTTTATTGTAAAAGAGTTAGAATAAATATTTCAACAGTGTAAATTAAATTTCAAGCTGATGGTTTTTTTTTGTTTAAAAAATTAAATTTCCAAATTTTCCTAGGATTTAGTAAAAAAACATTGTAATTTTACATCTCATTTGCATATCAAATTAGATATAAGTTTTTATTCTAAAAGAGTTAGAATAAATATTTCAAGAGTGTAAATTAAATTTCAAGCTAATTGTTTTTTTTTTTTGTTTAAAATATTTAATTTCCAAATTATTCTAAGATTTAGTAAAAAAGTATTGTAATTTTACATCTCATTTTCATATCAAATTAGATATGATCAGTTTTTATTGTAAAAAAGTTAGAATAAATATTTCAACAGTGTAAATTAAATTTCAAGCTGATGGTTTTTTTTTGTTTAAAAAATTAAATTTCCAAATTATTCTAAAATTTAGTAAAAAAAAGTATTGTCATTTTACATCTCATTTGCATATCAAATTAGATATGACCAGTTTTTATTGTAAAAGAGTTAGAATAAATATTTCAACAGTGTAAATTAAATTTCAAGTAGACAGTTTTTTTTTGTTTAAAAAATTAAATTTCCAAATTATTCTAGGATTTAGTAAAAAAAAGTATTGTAATTTTACATCTCATTTGCATATCAAATTAGATATGACCAGATTTTATTGTAAAAGAGTTAGAATAAATATTTTAACAGTGTAAATTAAATTTCAAGCAGATAGTTTTTTTGTTTAAAAAATTAAATTTCCAAATTATTCTAGGATTTAGTAAAAAAGTATTCTAATTTTACATCTCATTTGCATATCAAATTAGATATGACCAGTTTTTATTGTAAAAGAGTTAGTATAAATATTTCAACAGTGAAAATTAAATTTCAAGCTGATTGTTTTTTTTTGTTTAAAAAATTAAATTTCCTATGATTTAGTAAAAAACATTGTAATTTTACATCTCACTTGCATATCAAATTAGATATGAACAATTTTTATAGTAAAAGAGTTAGAATAAATATTTCAACAGTGTAAATTAAATTCCAAGCTGATTGTTTTTTTTTGTTTAAAAAATTAAATTTCCAAATTATTCTAAAATTTAGTAAAAAAAAGTATTGTAATTTTACATCTTATTTGCATATCAAATTAGAAATGACCAGTTTTTATTGTAAAAGAGTTAGAATGAATATTTCAACAGTGAAAATTAAATTTCAAGCTGATGGTTTTTTTTGTTTAAAAAATTAAATTTCCAAATTATTCTAAAATTTAGTAAAAAAAAGTATTGTAATTTTACATTTTATTTGCATATCAAATTAGAAATGACCAGTTTTTATTGTAAAAGAGTTAGAATGAATATTTCAACAGTGAAAATTAAATTTCAAGCTGATGGTTTTTTTTTGTTTAAAAAATTAAATTTCCAAATTATTCTAGGATTTAGTAAAAAAAAGTATTGTAATTTTACATCTCATTTGCATATCAAATTAGATATGACCAGTTTTTATTGTAAAAAAGTTAGAATAAATATTTCAAGAATGTAAATTAAATTTCAAGCTGATGGTTTTTTTTTGTTTAAAAAATTAAATTTCAAAATTTTCCTAGGATTTAGTAAAAAGCATTGTAATTTTACATCTCCATTTGCATATCAAATTAGACACGACTAGTTTTTATTGTAAAAGAGTTAGAATAAATATTTCAACAGTGAAAATTAAATTTCAAGCTGATGGTTTTTTTTTGTTTAAAATATTAAATTTCAACTGATGGTTTTTTTTTGTTTAAAAAATTAAATTTCAAGCTGATGGTCTTTTTTTGTTTAAAAAATTAAATTGCAAGCTGATGGTCTTTTTTTGTTTAAAAAATTAAATTGCAAGCTGATGGTCTTTTTTTGTTTAAAAATTAAATTTCAAGCTAATGGTTTTTTTTTGTTTAACAAATTAAATTTCAAGCTGATGGTTTTTTTTTTGTTTAAAAAATTAAATTTCCAAATGTTCCTAGAATTTAGTAAAAAAAAAACATTGTAATTTAACATCTCATTTGCATATCAAATTAGATATGACCAGTTTTTATAAATATTTCAAGAGTGTAAATGAAAATTCAAGCTGATTGTTTTCTTTTGTTTTGCAGCGAATGCATTGATGCACAGTGGAGAGTCCAAAAGACAACGACGTATGTATGTACGTCTTGTCTTGGTCGTCACGATTTCCCCACTACGAAAATAGAACTTCTCGGACTCGAGTGACACCGTGCACGACCGGCGAATGCGGAAAAGCTCCGTCGATTCACCGTTGTGTTGCGCTTTTAATTTTCAAACGAATGACAAAGAGTGCAATTTGCAATCTTGCTAAACTTGTTGATTAGAATCGCGAGTCTGAGTTGGCGGGAAGAATTTTAGATTATGAATAATTTGTGCCATCCAATTGGAGAAAAATTTGTCGGGGAGACTTTTAAAATACTTCGTCCCTGAGTGACGACGACGACGTCGTCGGTGAAAAGATGATCCAGGCGGTAGCGATTCGAACGACGATGATTCGACCGGAGCGCCTCCAGAGTGCAGCACCAGACAAACACTCGGTGTTGGTATAATCGAGTGTAGCCTCTCTGTTGTACGAAGCGGGCGACGTCCGGCTGTTGGTATCCACGAACCACCGACGCAGGGATTGATTCTGCAATGTTTATTTCTTTTTTTATTTTTTATTATTTTTTTTTAATTTAAAAAAAAAATAATAAAAAATTGATTTTTTATTATTTTTTTTTAATTAAAAAAAAAATAATAAAAAGTTGATTTTTTATTATTTTTTTTTTATTAAAAAAAAAAATAATAAAAAATTGATTTTTTATTATTTTTTTTTAATTAAAAAAAAAATAATAAAAAATTTATTTAATTAAATTTTTCAAATTTAATTTAAAAAACTGTTAGAAAGGAATGGAATTTTTTAAGCGTAATCTCATAAGTCAATTAAATTAAATGAGCAATTGTGATATAAAATTAACGTACTATTATAGCCCAATTAAAGTAAATTGTTAAAATGGTCACCCAGGAATCGATTCTGCATTGTTTATTTTTTTATTTTGTTTAATTTAAAAAAAACTGTTGAAAAGAACCGGAATTTTTTAAACGTAATCTCATAAGTCAATTAAATGAAATGAGCAATTGTGATATAAAATTAATGGACTTTTATAGTACAATAATAATGAATTGTTAAAATGACGACTCAGGAATAGATTCTGCATTGTTTATTTATTTTTTTATTTTTTTTTTAATTAAAAAAAACTGTTAGAAAGAAACGGAATTTTTTGAGCGTATTCTCATAAGTCAATTAAACTAAATGAGCAATTGTGATGTAAAATTAATGTACTTTTATAGTTCAATTGATGTAAATTGTAAAAATGCCGACCCAGGGATAGATTCTGCATTGTTTATTTTTTTATTTTTTTTTTTAAATTAAAAAAACTGTTAGAAAGGCCCGGAATTTTTTAAGCGTAATCTCATAAGTCAATTAAATGAAATGAGCAATTATGATATAAAATTAATGTACTTTTATAGTACAATAATAATAAATTGTTAAAATGACGACCCAGGGATAGATTCTGCATTGTTTACTTATTTATTTTTTTTTTTATGAAAAAAAAAAACTGAAAGGAACAGAATTTTTTAAGCGTAATCTCATAATTCAATTAAACTGAATGAGCAATTGTGATATAAAATTAACATACTATTATAGCCCAATTAAAGTAAATTGTTAAAATGATGACCCAGGAATCGATTCTACATTGCTTATTTCTTTTTTTATTTTTTTTTATTTTTTTTAAATAAAAAAACTGGTAGAAAGGAATGGAATTTTTTAAGCGTAATCTCATAAGTCAATTAAATTAAATGAGCAATTGTGATGTAAAATTAATGGGCTTTTATAGTCCAATTGAAGTGCATTGTTCAAATGACGACCCAGGGATAGATTCTGCATTGTTTATTTTTTGTTTTTTTTTTTTTCATTAAAAAAAACAACACTTAGAATCGGAATTTTTTAAGCGTCAATTAAATGAGCAATTGTGATTTAAAATTAATGTACTTTTATAGTAGAATAATAATGAATTATTAAAATGACGACCCAGGGATAGATTCTGCATTGTTTATTTATTTTTTTAATTTTTTTTTAAATAAAAAAAATTGTTAGAAAGAAGCGGAATTTTTTAAGCGTAATCTCATAAGTCAATTAAATTTAATGAGCAATTGTAATATAAGATTAATGTACTTTTATAGTACAATAATAATGAATTGTTAAAATGACGACCCAGGGATAGATTCTGCATTGTTTACCTTTTTTTTTAAATGAAAAAAAACCTGCTTGAAAGGAACAGAATTTTTCAAGTGTAATCTCATAATTCAATTAAACTAAATGAGCAATTGTGATATACAATTAACATACTATTATAGTCCAATTAAAGTAAATTGTTAAAATGATGACCCAGGAATAGATTCTGCATTGCTTATTTCTTTTTTTATTTTTTTATTTATTTTTTTTTTAATAAAAAAACTGTTAGAAAGGAATGGAATTTTTTAAGTGTATTCTCATAAGTCAATTAAATTAAATGAGCAATTGTGGTATAAAATGAATGTACTTTTATAGTCCAATTAAAGTAAATTGTTAAAATGACCCAGGGATAGATTCTGCATTGTTTATTTATTTATTTATTTTTTCATTTTCAATTTGTTTGAAAAACTGTTAGAAACGAACGGAATTTTTTATGTATAATCTCGTCAATTAAATTCAACGAACATTTGTGATATGAAATTAATGTACTTTTACAGTAAAATTAAAGTAAATCATTAAAATTACTATACTACACATTAATTTTACATCGCACTTGCATATTAAATTTCGTGAACCAATTTATGCATAAAAATTTCCATTACTTATACATTAAATTTCAAAATATTTTATTAAACCACCAGATATTGTAGAAATGCTTTTAAAATTTTAGCACTCATTTATTACACTGTTAAAAACATTTTGAAAATTGATATATGCATTGGAAGTTTTTTTTTTGCAAATACGGTGCAAATATTAAATTTCACCAAATGAAATTTAAAGAAAAAAAAATGAAATTAAATTATATTAAATTTCAATAATTATATACAAACACAACTTTTAAGTGCTACTAAACTGTATATCAATTTTACAACAATTTATTTTTTGCATATTAATTAATATTTGTGTATTAAATTTAATATACGCAAAAAATGTAGTATCCACAAAAAAAAATGAAATGAAATTACATTAAATTTCAATAATTAAATTACAAACACAACTTGTAAGTGCTACTAAACTGTATATCAATTTTACAACAATTTTTTTTTGTATATTAATTAATATTTGTGTATTAAATTTATCATACGCAAAAAATGTAGTATCCACAAAAAAAAATGAAATGAAATTATATTAAATTTCAATAATTATATTACAAACCCAACTTTTAAGTGCTACTAAACTGTATATTAATTTTACAACAATTTTTTTTTGTATATTAATTAATATTTGTGTATTAAATTTATCATACGCAAAAAATTTAGTGTCCACAAAAAAATTTCCAATACTTTATATTAATTTTCATTAAAAAAAATTTTAATAGTGCAGTGCGAAGCCAAGAAGTCTCCTTCTTAAGGGTCAATGAATCTTAAGAGTTTTTGTTTCTCGAAATCAGTGAGTCAACAAAGATTGGGGATACAATCGTGTTATTATTCATTTGCTTCGATGATCGATTGGAACGAGCGAAAAGTTGTGGACTGAGAGCGAATGCGATCGAGTCCGAGCTTCGCGGACATTCATGAAACGAGCGCGCGGCTATTGAATGAAACGGAGATTACGCAACACGGCGCGGCACAACTGCTCTTGACGATACGTAGCTCTCCTCGACCCGTGCGCCCGCCAACATCCCACAACTCGGCTCCCATTGTTTTCCATAATAATTGACCATCTATATATCTCTATATCTATATATATATATATATTTTTTTTTTTTTCTTCTGTTCGTCTATGGTATCATTGGTCGAACTTGGCATCGCACACCCTTTTCTCTGAAGACGAAAATTATATTATAGCGAAAAAAAAAAATTTATATATGAAAATTAGATTAATATTTTGAAATTTTTCCAAATTGCTTATTTCGCACGATTTTATTAATTATTATTATCGATTACTAAATGATTTTTTTTTTTTTTTTAAGTGCAATATTTAACTCTTAATTTTATTATTATTATTTTTAATAACGAAATTTTTTATCTGTATATTAAAAAAAAAATTAATATACAATAATTAGATTCCATAGCTTGAAATTTTTCTAAATTGCTTATTTCGCACGATTTTATAATTTATTATTATCAATTTACTAAATGGTTTTATTTTTTTATTTATTTATTATTATCCATAATAATTGACCATCTATATATCTATATATCTATATATCTATATATATATATTTTTTTTTCTTCTCTTCGTCTATGGTATCATTGGTCGAACTTGGCATCGCACGTCCCTTTTCTCTGAAAACGAAAATTATATTATAGCGAAAAAAAAAAAAATTTATATATAATAATTAGATTAATATTTTGAAATTTTTTCACATTGTTTATTATACACGATTTTATTATTTATTATTATCTATTACTAAATGATTTTATTTTTTTTTTTAAGTGCAATATTTAACTCTTAATTTTATTATTATTACTTTTAATAACGAAATTTTTTATCTGTATATTAAAAAAAAAATTGATGTACAATAATTAGATTCCATAGCTTGCAATTTTTCCAAATTGCTTATTTCGCACGATTTTATAATTTATTATTATCAATTTACTAAATGATTTTATTTTTTTATTGATTTATTATTATCCATAATAATTGACCATCTATATATCTATATATCTATATATATATATATTTTTTTTTTTCTTCTCTTCGTCTATGGTATCATTGGTCGAACTTGGCATCGCACATCCCTTTTCTCTGAAGACGAAAATTATATTATAGCGAAAAAAAAAATTTATATATGAAAATTAGATTAATATTTTGAAATTTTTCCACATTGTTTATTATACACGATTTTATTATTTATTATTATCAATTACTAAATGATTTTTTTTTTTAAGCGCGATATTTAACTCTTAATTTTATTATTATTATTTTTAATAACGCAATTTTTTATTTGTATATTAAAAAAAAATGATATACAATAATTAGATTCCATAGCTTGCAATTTTTCCAAATTGCTTATTTCGCACGATTTTATAATTTATTATTATCAATTTACTAAATGATTTTATTTTTTAATTTATTTATTATTATCCATAATAATTGACCATCTATATATCTATATATATATATTTTTTTTTCTTCTCTTCGTCTATGGTATCATTGGTCGAACTTGGCATCGCACGTCCCTTTTCTCTGAAGACGAAAATTATATTATAGCGAAAAAAAAAATTTATATATGAAAATTAGATTAATATTTTGAAATTTTTCCACATTGTTTATTATAGACGATTTTATTATTTATTATTATCAATTACGAAATGATTTTATTTTTTTTTAAAATAATTAACTCTTAATTATATTATTATTATTTTTAATAACGAAATTTTTTATCTGTATATTAAAAAAAAATTGATATACAATAATTAGATTCCATAGCTTGCAATTTTTCCAAATTGCTTATTTCGCACGATTTTATAATTTATTATTATCAATTTACTAAATGATTTTATTTTTTTATTTTTTTATTATTATCCATAATAATTGACCATCTATATATCTATATATCTATATATATATACATTTTTTTTTCTACTCTTCGTCTATGGTATCATTGGTCGAACTTAGCATCGCACGTCCCTTTTCACTGAAGACGAAAATTATATTACAGCGAAAAAAAAATTCATATATGAAAATTAGATTAATAGTTTGAAAACTTTCCAGATTGTTTATTTCGATTTTATTATTTATTATTACCAATTACCGAATGATTTTTTTTAAAAGCGCAATATTTTAGTCTTAATTTTATTATTATTATTTTTAATAACGAAATTTTTTATCTGTATATTAAAAAAAAATGATATACAATAATTAGATTCCATAGCTTGAAATTTTTCCATATTGTTTATTTCGCAGGATTTTAATATTTATTATTATCAATTACTAAATGATATTATTTTTTAAGTGCAATATTTAACTCTTAATTTTATTATTATTATTTTTAATAACGAAATTTTTTATCTGTATATTAAAAAAAAAATTGATATCCAATAATTAGATTCCATAGCTTGAAATTTTTCAAAATTGTTTATTTCGCACGATTTTATTATTTACTATTATCAATTACTAAATGATTTTATTTTTTTATTTATTTATTCTTTTTTTTTAATAACGAAATTTTTAATCTATATATTAATAAAAAAATTGATATATAATAATTAGATTCAGTTTGAAATTTTTCCACATTGTTTATTATACACGATTTTATTACTTATTATTATCAATTACTAAATGATTTTATTTTTTTTAAATCGCAATATTTTACTTTTAATTTTATTTTTATTATTTTTTCAAGCTCAAATTGTATCAAATTTTTAGTTTCACTCAATTGTGTTATTCATAATCAATAACTAAAGAATTTTTCTTATAAAAAGGGACATTATATAACTTTTTTTATTTTCTTATTATTATTATTTTAAAAAACGACTATTTAAAAAAAGTATTAAAAAAAAAATTATTTTCTCTTTAATGAATAAATAAATAAGAATAAAAAAAAGATTCTATGCATTCGGAATTTCGGAAAATCCTCACAAGGAGATTTTCATAGAATTAAATATGTTTTTTTATATTGGAGGGAATGAAATTGATTTGTTATTCATTTTCCTATTAAAACTACCGAGGAAATTCAATTGCACGTCTTTCGCAAAATTAAAACCGCGAGGACGTAAAATACGTGGGAAAGTGTCGTACAAGCACCGAAGCACTCCGATGTCAGCACTATATGTATATATATATATATATATATACTATTTGTACATTACTGGATTCGCGCGCTCGACTAGTAAATATATGCTGCAGTCGCAGTGCGTGTATGAGCTTACATATATACAGGAGATCGCGATTCTCGTGCGATTCCCGTGTCCGGTGTCCTTGTGTTGTGTTCCCCGGAGTGACTTCGCATCCGCGAACGCCGATTGCCGATCGCTTCTACAATCTCTCATGATTCCCTATGCCAAGCTGCTTTCATTTCATTCACTATTTTTTCATTCATTGAACAAAAAGGCATTATTCAAATTAAATAGAATTTATTTATTCTTTTTAAATAAAATTTAAAAAATATATATAAATCTGCAGATTTGAAAAATATTTTGAAAAAAAGAGAATACAAACTGTAAAAATTAGTCTCTCTTGATTTCCTATGCTAAGCTGCTTTCATTTCATTCACTATTTTTTCATTCATTGAACAAAAAGGCATTATTCAAATTAAATAGAATTTATTTTATTTTTTTAAATAAAATTTTTTTTAAATATATAAATCTGCAGATTTAAAAAATATTTTGCAAAAAAATGAATACAAACTGTAAAAATTAGTCTCTATTGATTTTCTATGATAAACTGCTTTCATTTCATTCATTGAACAAAAAGGCGTTATTCAAATTGAATAGATTTTATTTTTGTTTTTGAATAAAAATTTTTTTAAATATATAAATCTGCAGATTTAAAAAATATTTTGAAAAAAGAGAATACAAACTGTAAAAATTAGTCTCTCTTGATTTTCTATGATAAACTGCTTTCATTTCATTCATTGAACAAAAAGGCGTTATTCAAATTGAATAGATTTTTTTTTAAATAGGTAAATTTAAAAAAATATATAAATCTATAGATTTAAATAATATTTTGAAAAAAATGAATACGAACTGTAACAATTAATCTGTTTTCATTTCATTCATTGAACAAAAGGCATTATTCAAATTAAATAGAATTTTTATTTTTTATTTAATAGGAAAATTAAAACATATATATAAATCTGTAGATTTAAACAATATTTTGAAAATAATGAATACGAACTGTAGAAATTAGTATCTCTTGATTTTCTATGCTAAGCTGCTTTCATTTCATTCACTATTTTTTTATTCATTGAACAAAAAGGCATTATTCAAATTAAATAGAATTTTAATTTTTTATTTAATAGAAAAATTTAAAAAAATATGTAAATCTGTAGATTTAAACAATATTTTGAAAAAAATGAATACACACTGTAAAAATTAGTCTCTCTTGATTTTCTATGATAAACTGCTTTCATTTCATTCATTGAACAAAACGGTATTATTCAAATTAAATAGATCTTTTGTTTTTTTATAGGAACATTTTTTAAAAAATCTATAAATCGGCAGATTTAAACAATATTTTGAAAAAAAATGAATACAAACTGTAAAAATTAGTCTCTCTTGATTTTCTATGATAAGCTGCTTTCACTTCATTCATTGAACAAAAAGGTATTATTCAAATTAAATAGATCTTTTGTTTTTTTATAGTAAAATTTTTAAAAAATATATAAATCTGCAGATTTGAAAAATATTTTGAAAAAAATGAATACAAATTGTAAAAATTAGTCTCTCTTGATTTTCTATGATAAGCTACTTTCACTTCATTCATAGAACAAAAAGCTATTATTCAAATTAAATAGATTTTTTGTTTTTTTATAGGAAAATTAAAAAAATATATAAATCGGCAGATTTAAACAATATTTCGAAAAAAATGAATACGAACTGTAAAATTTAGTCTCTCTTAATTTTCTATGATAAGCTGCTTTCACTTCATTCATTGAACAAAAAGGTATTATTCAAATTAAATAGATCTTTTGTTTTTTTATAGGAAAATTAAAAAAAAATATATAAATCGGCAGATTTAAACAATATTTTGAAAAAAATGAATACAAACTGTAAAAATTAGTCTCTCTTGCTTTCATTTCACTCCTTGAACAAAAAGACATTATTCAAATTAAATATATTTTTTTTAAATAAGAAAAGAAAAAAAAGTAAATCTGCAGATTACAAAATTTGTTCATTATCCAAATTAAATACAATTTTGATATATATATTTAATAGAAAAGCGAATTATATATCTACAGATTTCAAAACTATTTCAGAAGTCTATAAAATTAATATTTCCTTTATTTAACCCTACAAAAAAATATATTAAAAACCCAATTTTATAACAAAATACTTTGAACGCCACATGAATAAAAATGTAAAAATCTATTTTTGTCATTTGAATAAATTCTATCCATTTAATTAAAAAAATAATATTTCTGTTAATTATGAAAAAAATCGTCCAAACAGAAGTTATTATTCAAATGCATTAATATAAAAATTATTTTAGGATGACAAAAAAAAATAAAAATAAAAATTCCGTGACTAACAATCGTTAAGTCATTTTTATTCGGTGCATAATGATATAATATTGTGACATGCGTTTAAATTGTTAACACAGGCGGTACATATATAGAATGGGCATGGAACACAAATATCCCAGCTCGGTGTGGAACGTGGGGGTAAATGGGAGGCTGCGGATTCACGCGACTTGCCGCGTGACGAGCTTCTTGCGTTTCCCTCCAAGAGAGAAATTGTTCTCTGGGGTAGATCGATACAACGCAACAGCCGAGCTTTGCAGAGTGCAAGAGGATGTTACAAATCTGAGCACCTGTACAAAAAATATATATGGGGCATTCCATCTGAATTTTTTTATAATTTTTATAATTTAAATTATAATCAATAATTTCCACAATATTTTATCAGAAAATATATTTAAAAAGAAAATACACGTATTTTTTTGTTTGTCGCTACGAGCGATATTTTCGACAGGCGAATTTTTCAAAAAATTTCATTTTTTCGGTATTAATATATTTTTTTATTCGTTAATATTTTGAAAATTAACAGTATAAAAAAATGTTCAAGATCAAATTTGTTCAGTTTATAAAGAGCTACATAATGTATATAAAAAATGTTATTTTCGTTTTTCTAAAGTTTTGTTTTATGACGTTAAACAATAAAATAGCGTTTTTCAAAAAAACGCCATGGTTTGTCATTTTTTTATACTCACGGAAAAATTCTGTTTGTTATTACGAAATTTTTGAGACACTATGAAGAATGGCAAGATTTTTTAATGAGAAGTTATACGCAATTGAAGGGTTTTTAATATTCTAAATTATTTTGTAAAACTTGAATTACGGAGTACTTTTCGAAAAAAATACTTGCCAACCTACATAAGGTCTCAAAAATATTGTTATTTTACATAGAATTTTTATGTAAGTATATAAAAATTATAAAAAGTGGCGCCTTTTTGCAATACGATACTTTGTTTTTTAACGTCACATAACAAAATTTTCGAAAAATTCAAACTTTTACAAAAATTCATTACAATTACAATTTTAATGAAGAACAAATGTAAATAAACACAAATAAAGAAAATTAGCAAAGCTTGTGTAGAAAAAATTTAAGGCATACAGTAGTAATAATAATAATTATTATTATTATCACTAAAAAATTACTTTTTTTTTCACTAGTTTTCCTAATTTAATAATTGCAATAACTATTAAATTAATAAATATAAAAAATTATTATTATCATTATGTGCGTTCATTAAGAATGATTCGATTGCTAATTATTAGCAATAAAGAAATTTTTTAAATTACATAAATGCCCCGGAAAAAAAAATTCCGATTCTCAACAAAAAAGTAACTGTAATAATTAATTATTAACAAACGGATAAGCATATTAAAAAATCATTCGGCCACACAATCAAAAATCTTAAAAACCACATTCTGTCCAAATTTCAAGTGAATCGAACGACTAGAATATTCGCCAGCAATTTGTTTAAATAATCTCGCAGTATTTTATTTAAATAACGATAACTCCATTGTTTATCAATATTTTCCACTGAAAAAAAATCTCAAACTTGCCAAGACTATCTATTAATTGTCTATAAAATCCCGACCTCATCAGCTCAATAAAACTCATTAAAAAAAAAAAAAAAAGAAAAAAAAATTAACTTTTCTTTTGAGCTCCAAGCTTATGCAGACCCTTAAGGGTGCTGTTAGTTTGTAAAAAGGATCTTTTTAATGTAAAAAGAAAATTTAAAAAATTACATAAATGCCCCGGAAAAAAAATTTCGATTCTCAACGAAAAAGTAACTGTAATAATTAATTATTAACAAACGGATAAGCATATTGAAAAATCATTCGGCCACACGTTCAAAAACCTTAAAAACCACATTCTGTCTAAATTTCGAGTGAATCGAACGACTAGAATATTCGCCAGCAATTTGTTAAAATAATCTCGCAGTATTTTGTTTAAATAACGATAATTCCATTGTTTATTGATATTTTCCGCTGAAAAAAAACCTCAAACTTGCCAAGACTATCTATTAATTGTCTATAAAATCTCGACCTCATCAGCTTAATAAAACTCTCATTAAAAAAAAAAAAAAAAAAAAAAAAATTTTTTTAGCACCAAGCTTATGCGGACCCTTAAGGGTGCTGTTAGTTTGTAAAAAGGACCTTTTTAGTTATATCCAGTTATCAGGACTGTACACGCTCGATGAATTCTTCCTGTATATTCATTTATCGAATCTCCATGTAACCCCATAAAGAGGAAGAGAAAGATTGGGGGGAGGGGGAGGGGGATGGAAAAAAAGCATTGCGCCAAGGCAACTCACCATCCCCTTGCATTTTACGCTTCGTCTGCGCCGTATACTATTTGGAATATAAAATACCTATAATAATAACAAAAGAAAAAAAATGGGGGGTGAAAACAGTGAAGAAGGAAACGAAGTATGACGGAAAGCAGAAGTTTGTATTTTCCTTGTGGATGTGAGAACCAAATGTGGAGATGATGGTCTCATGCGGTGATGGAAACTGTGCACATCGCCTGTCATCCGGCAGATAAAAACCCGCCACAAACTCGCACCCCTCAAATATGGACAAGACAGAGACGACAGAATTATAAGAGTGAGAAAGTTCGATAAAAATAAAAATTGTTCGAGGGAATGTCGACATAGTTATACGTCTATAAAACCTACGACGTGATGCACACTTCAATCAACTTGGATCGCGTTGATTAGTCGATTTGGACAACTCAATTATTGTGACAAAGATTAGGGCTTAAGAGGATCCTGAATTTTTATGTTTTACTTGTATAAAAATATTCTATTTTTTATTATAATAATAAAAAAAAATTTTATAGTAATACACATTTTTCTATTTTTTATTATAATAAAAAAATATATATTTTTGTTATAATAAAAAATAAGGGACTTTTGAAAAATTCTAGTTTTTGTATTATTGTGTGAAAATTTGTTTTTGTTTCGTTAAATAAATATGATGGATTTGTTCCCAATGGATTTATTGGGTTTTTCATTATTGTTCATAATTTTTGTATTCTGATGGAAATTAAAATAAAAAATATAATTTATTAAAGATATTCGGTCAGAAAAAATTCTTCGACAGATGAAATAAGACATCGAACCCTAAAATTTGTTCACCGGTCTGGTCTGAAAATTACGATAAGTGAAAAATTTTATTTTATTCTGGTGCGCTGAATGTCTTTACAAAATTGCTGAATTATAATGCTAGTTATGTATTTAATGAGGTTTTAATGTAACATTTTTTTGAAGAAGTGTATCATTTGCAGAATTTTTTTTCTTATGACTTTTTTTAGGTGACTGGAGCCCCTTAAGGGATCTTTCCAGTGTGACGACCCGAAAAATAGCCTATTTTCACGATTTTTTTTCGGACGATTACTATACGCCTATCAATCTGAAATTTTTATGACATATTAAAGTAATCATGAATGACAGAAAATGATTTTTTATAAGACGATTTTTATTGTTTAAATATTTTTTTTTAATTGTTGAAAATAATGTTGATAAAAAAGATAGCCTCATGGTGGACATCCTAGGGGTCGCAAATTTGATCTGAAAAAAAAAACTCAAAGGATTATTAATTAGTATGCGATTGGCTATCGCGCTATGGAGGCTTTTTTTTAAATCAAAATTGACAAAATGGCGGCGGTTTGAACAAAAAGTACCGAATTTAGCCGTTTTTTCGACAGTTTTTCTTTTTAAAAAATGGGAAGATGTAAAAAAAAAGCTTCCATAGCACGATAGAGAGTAGCGTGAAGAATGTTCTCCTAAAATTTGAAAACGTTCTCTTGAAAACTGTTCCCTGGAGAATGTCCAGCGTTTTGAAAAATGTCGTTTCGAGAAAAACGCGTTTAAAGTTTCGCGTGTAGAAATTTCATATACCTAAATTGTGTACTTACGACTAATCGGCGATGCCAGGTCAGGCAAAAAAAAATTGATTTTTTTTTCACACTGGAAAGATCCCTTAATAAGGTTTGTGAGAAAGCATCATTAAATGGTGGTGGAACGCTTTTTTTGAACAGCGGTCCGAGAAATATATTATATCTGCTACATTTGTGAATTTTTTCCAATAAAAAAATTATGGTACATAGTCAAAGATATACCCTTTACTATGAAAAAAAACAGTTCGAAACATGCAATCATATTCCCAAAAAAAATTCACAAAAAACGCCGTTTTTTCGGCCGCCAACTAGGTGAAACCCCTTAAAAATTTGAGAGAATGTTTTTGACCGTATATACTAATGGATAAGACCAAAAAAGAAATTGAATTTTTTTCACACTGGAAAGATCCCTTAATAAGGTTTGTGAGAAAGTATCATTAAATGGAGGCGGAAGGCTTTTTTTTAACAGCGGTCCGGGAAATATATTATATCTGCTACATTTGTGAACTTTTTCCAATAAAAAATTATGAAACATAGTCAAAGATCTACCCTTTACTATGAAAAAAAACAGTTCGAAACCTACAATCATTTTCCCAAAAAAAATTCACAAAAACACGCCTTTTTTTCGGCCGCGAACTAGGTGAAACCCCTTAAAAATTTGAGAGAATGTTTTTGACCGTATATACTAATGGATAAGGCAAAAAAAATCGATTTTGCTTCCTCATAGAGGAAGCTTTGTTTTCATGAAAAAATTTTTTTTCGAGATTTTCATGTCAGTGCACTCAGAATGGGCCAAAACGTCGAGAAAAGTGATTTAGAAAAAATGTCTATGTGTGTGTGTGTATGTGTGTATGTGCACGGAGAAAAAAAAGTAGTTGGACAAACCAATAAATGGGTTCCGACAACCACTCGAAAGAGTTGAAATAGCGTCACTACTCAGTGGGTTATGACAACTACTCACTGGGTTATGACAACTACTCAGTGGGTTATGACAACTACTCAGTGGGTTATGACAACTACTCAGTGGGTTATGACAACTACTCAGTGGGTTATGACAACTACTCAGTGGGTTATGACAACTACTCAGTGGGTTATGACAACTACTCAGTGGGTTATGACAACTACACAGTGGGTTATGACAACTACTCAGTGGGTTATGACAACTACTCAGTGGGTTATGACAACTACTCAGTGGGTTATGACAACTACTCAGTGGGTTATGACAACTACTCAGTGGGTTATGACAACTACTCAGTGGGTTATGACAACTACTCAGTGGGTTATGACAACTACACAGTGGGTTATGACAACTACACAGTGGGTTATGACAACTACTCAGTGGGTTATGACAACTACTCAGTGGGTTATGACAACTACACAGTGGGTTATGACAACTACTCAGTGGGTTATGACAACTACTCAGTGAGTTATGACAACTACTCGTTGGTTATTCGAACCGCTGTGGTTGATTATAGGAATTCGCTGTTGGTTGCGCCACCTATTGTGTCGGTGAAAACAGCACTACGATTGGTGACAGGAGCGAGTTAGTTGCTGCAACTATTCAGCGGTACAGCATATGCTGAAGATGGTTCTTCCAACTACTTTTTTCTTTCAGTGTGTGTATGTTACACGATCGAAAAATGTAAACCTTTATAACTCGGGAATGCCTTGAGATATCAAGCTGAAATTTGGACCATAGATAGAGGGATCAAGCCTCATCATTCATACAGATTTTTGTTAAAATCCACTTCATCGTTAAATTATTACGCGTTTTTTAATTTTTTGAAAAATGTCTGTTTACGCGATAACTCTTTCAATTTTCGAGATATTGATCTTAAAATTGGTATGAATGTGAGCTTTCATACGCCGGTGATCGCTATTGAATTTGGTTAAGATCGGTTGAACCGCATAAATTTTATGATGTTTTGAATTTTTCAAAAAATTGACATTATCGCTCTATTGTAACTTTTGCAAAACTTAAGATAGCGAGCTCAAATTTTGCATATACATGAAACAATATTCAGTCATTATACATGTATAATTTAGTGACGAACGGTATGAAATTTTTGATTTTATGGAATGTTGAATTATTTTTTAAAATATACATTATCACATTCACTTTCGGAAACGCTCTAATAATCACGAAATAACGTAATAACGAAATAGAAAAAGCGAATCCACAACATGTATATTTATCTAATTAAAACAAGGATGCAAAGTAGAACCTTGCACATTACTTCCTCATTATTTTTCGCGTTTTACAAAGCTTCCTCTGTGAGGAAGCCAAAAATTGAATAACATACTTCGACATAGAGGTAGCTTTGTAAAACGCGAAAAATAATGAGGAAGCAATGTGCAAGGTTCTACTTTGCATCCTTTTTTTTGTTCGCACTGGAAAAATCCCTTAAAGTCTTGACAATTTTCAAGCGACAGTTTGATACATTCGTTAAATTCTTGGATGACTCCTACGCGATGAGAATATGATTACTAACATATAGTAAGTAATAATGTTAGTCGGGCGGATCAGTCGTTGGCTCTATGAGATACGTGTAGGCGAGTGAACTTTACCGCGACCTCGGTTCTCTTCTTAATTGGATTTACCGGGAGTTGCTCTTATCTTATAGCAACGGCGCAACCTATGTTTAATTATTAATTTATCATTTACATGCATTTAATGTGAGATATCGTTAGAAAGTGAGATCTCGAAATAGGTTCATCCTTCGATAATTATCGATCTAAACCACGATCAGTATATACCCTTGGCTGGTAAAGAAGAAAATATGACATTAACAGTAATACCACAAGGATACCGTGTATATGTCTAATAGGCGATTATTGCATTCCAATATTATTGAGTATTTTCGCAACTCAAGTAGTAGTGACATCACAAACCGAATAAGGTTTCACATCGTAAAAATAATTTTATTAAAATTAATAAACTCCCGACTGAAAAAAAGAGTGTGATTAATAAACAAATTGGGTTAAGGAAAAATGGTTGAATAAAAATCATTCGCTTGTTATTGTCAGGAGATTAATTCGCCAAGGATGTGGTAATCTCTCGGTCGGAAAATACGAATTGAAATTTTTTTCTTTAAGATATCGATTTTTGACCTTCACTATCGTTCTCAAGTCGCATATTGTACCACAAAAAGTACCCGTTACATGCCTTTTTACGATGATTTTTGGAAAAGTCACTTTTGGTCGGAATTCACAGATCCGACTTTTGGTCGGAAAATTCAACCTAAAGAACCTAAATTTCTTTGTCTTCAAGATATCGAATTTTGGTCTTTACTATCCTTCTCAAGTCGCATATTGTACCACAGAAAGCACCGGTTACATGCCTTTTTACGATGATTTTTGAAAATGTCACTTTTGGTCGGAATTCACAGATCCGACTTTTGGTCGGAAAATCCAACCTAAAGAACCTAAATTTCTTTTTCTTCAAGATATCGATTTTTGGCCTTCACTATCGTTCTCAAGTCGCATATTGTACCACAAAAAATACCGGTTACATGCCTTTTTACGATGATTTTGAAAAAGTCACTTTTGGTCGGAATTCACAGATCCGACTTTTGGTCGGAAAATCCAACCTAAAGAACCTAAATTTCTTCTTCTTCACGATAACAAATTTTGGCCTTCACTATCGTTCTCAAGTTGCATATTGTACCACAGAAAGTACCCGTTACATGCCTTTTTACGATGATTTTTGAAAAAGTCACTTTTGGTCGGAATTCACAGATCCGACTTTTGGTCGGAAAATTCAACCTAAAGAACCTAAATTTCTTTGTCTTCAAGATATCGAATTTTGGTCTTTACTATCCTTCTCAAGTCGCATATTGTACCACAGAAAGCACCGGTTACATGCCTTTTTACGATGATTTTTGAAAAAGTCACTTTTGGTCGGAATTCACAGATCCGACTTTTGGTCGGAAAATCCAACCTATCGAACCTAAATTTCTTCTTCTTCAAGATATTGAATTTTGGCCTTTACTATCCTTCTCAAGTCGCATATTGTACCACAGAAAGTACCGGTTACATGCCTTTTTACGATGATTTTTGAAAAAGTCACTTTTGGTCGGAATTCACAAATCCGAGTTTTGGTCGGAAAATCCAACCTAAAGAACCCAAATTTCTTCTTCTTCAAGATATCGAATTTTGGTCTTTACTATCATTCTCAAGTCGCATATTGTACCTCAAAAAGTACCGATTACATGCCTTTTTACGATGATTTTTGAAAAAGTCACTTTTGGTCGGAATTCACAGATCCGACTTTTCGTCGGAAAATCCAACCTAAAGAGCCTAAATTTTGTTTTCTTCAAGATATCGAATTTTGGCCTTCACTATCGTTCTCAAGTCACATATTGTACCACAGAAAGTACCCGTTACATGCCTTTTTACGATGATTTTTGAAAAAGTCACTTTTGGTCGGAATTCACAGATCCGACTTTTGGTCGGAAAATCCAACCTATCGAACCTAAATTTTCTTTTCTTTAAGATATCGAATTTTGGCTTTCACTATCGTTCTTAAGTCGCATATTGTCCCTCAAAAAGTACCGATTACATGCCTTTTTACGATGATTTTTGAAAAAGTCACTTTTGGTCGGAATTCACAGATCCGACTTTTCGTCGGAAAATCCAACCTAAAGAGCCTAAATTTTGTTTTCTTCAAGATATCGAATTTTGGCCTTCACTATCGTTCTCAAGTCACATATTGTACCACAGAAAGTACCCGTTACATGCCTTTTTACGATGATTTTTGAAAAAGTCACTTTTGGTCGGAATTCACAGATCCGACTTTTGGTCGGAAAATCCAACCTAAAGAACCTAAATTTTTTTTTTCTTCAAGATATCGAATTTTGGCCTTCACTATCCTTCTCAAGTCGCATATTGTACCACAGAAAGTACCCGTTACATGCCTTTTTACGATGATTTTTGAAAAAGTCACTTTTGGTCGGAATTCACAGATCCGACTTTTGGTCGGAAAATCCAACCTAAAGAACCTAAATTTCTTTTTTTTTCAAGATATCGAATTTTGGCCTTCACTATCGTTCTTAAGTCGCATATTGTATCTCAAAAAGTACCCGTTACATGACTTTTTACGTTGATTTTTGAAAAAGTCACTTTTGGTCGGAATTCACAGATCCGACTTTTGGTCGGAAAATCCAACCTGAAGAACCTAAATTTCTTCTTCTTCAAGATATCGAATTTTGGTCTTTACTATCCTTCTGAAGTCGCATATTGTACCACAGAAAGTACAGGTTACATGCCTTTTTACGATGATTTTGAAAAAGTCACTTTTGGTCGGAATTCACAGATCCGACTTTTCGTCGGGAAATCCAACCTAAAGAACTTAAATTTCTTCTTCTTCAAGATATCGAATTTTGGTCTTTACTATCCTTCTCAAGTCGCATGTTGTACCACAGAAAGCACCGGTTACATGCCTTTTTACGATGATTTTTGAAAAAGTCACTTTTGGTCGGAATTCACAGATCCGACTTTTCGTCGGGAAATCCAACCTAAAGAACCTAAATTTCTTCTTCTTCAAGATATCGAATTTTGGTCTTTACTATCCTTCTCAAGTCGCATATTGTACCACAAAAAGTACCGGTTACATGCCTTTTTACGATGATTTTGAAAAAGTCACTTTTGGTCGGAATTCACAGATCCGAGTTTTCGTCGGGAAATCCAACCTAAAGAACCTAAATTTCTTCTTCTTCAAGATATCGAATTTTGGTCTTTACTATCGTTCTCAAGTCGCATATTGTACCTCAAAAAGTACCGGTTATATGCTTTTTTACGATGATTTAAAAAAAAAAGTCATTTTTGTCCATGTTTGTTTTCAGAATTCACAGATCCGACTTATTTAATCCACGAAAACCTATAAAAGTCACAGTACGCTAATAAAAATGTTAATACCAATTTTAGCATCTCGCAGTTATTACAAAATCATAATCACAAGACTAAACTATATACGACAAACTATATTTCTCGAATTAATAGAGATTCACAACTCTGGTGACATTATGGCCTATCGCTGTGTAAGGAATGCGATAAATTAAAGCATACTAAATTTGTGCGTGTGCTCGACAGGGTTTACAGTGCGAAATAAGCGTCTCGCGGTTGGAATTGAACGCTATGAGGGGAAAAAGGCGAACAGGCGTTGCCGAGTTGTCACGTGGCATGCATCGTGCCCGATTGCTTGCAATATACCGTAATAGAATCGATCAGCCCCTGTTTGTATGGGGAATTAAATTTCTGTCTGTATTGCTGTTCGTCAGAAGCATTATATATATATATATATAGCCTCAGCATTGTAACATTTTGGTCCTGTAAGCCAAATTTGGATCTCGGAACTGCGAAAATACTTCTTCACTTGGTCACGAGTCATAAACGTGTGAATACCACACGTTGTTGTATTACTCTAAGGGTTTCTAACTTTGGCAAATTCGTCGCTTACATTACAATAGAATTATTTATTTTTAGCATCTTGAACCTCCAAATAGTCTCCATTCTTTATATTCGTACTAAATCAACGATTGTTCAGTTCCGAATTAGTCGAGTTAATCCGGTAGTCACGGGGTGGATTCATCCGGCTTCATGGTCAAATTCTTCCTCTTTTATCTATTACACAATTCTAAATAGCAGGAGTGAAGGAAAAATATATTGAAATAAAAAAGTTAAAATTTTTTTTTAAATGTTGGGTATTTTTTGTTTTTAATTTTGAGTTTTAACTATGTTTTTCAATTTTTAAATTGAGGACGCTATGTGCAAGGTTTTATTTTACTTCATGGTTAAATTCTTCCTCGTTTATCTATTACACAATTCTAAATAGTAGCAGTGAAGAAAAAATGTATTCAACTAAAAAAAATTTAAAAAATATTGAGTATTTTTTTTTATTAATTATAAATTTTAATTAGTTTTTCAATTTTTAAATTAAAGAAGCTATGTGCAAGGTTCTACTTTGTTTCATAGTAAAATTCTTCGTCGTTTATGTATTACACAATTCTAAATAGTAGCAGTGAAGGAAAAATATATTGAAATAAAAAAAAATATATATTGCGTATTGTTTTTTTTAAATTAATTTTAAGTTTTAACTATGTTTTTCAATTTTTAAATTGAGGAAGCTATGTGCAAGGTTTTATTTTACTTCATGGTTAAATTCTTCCTCTTTTATCTATTACACAATTCTAAATAGTAGCAGTGAAGACAAAATATATTGAACTAAAAAAAATAAAAAAAATATTGGGTATTTTTTTTTTTATTAATTATAAATTTTAATTAGTTTTTCAATTTTTAAATTAAAGAAGCTATGTGCAAGGTTCTACTTTGTTTCATAGTAAAATTCTTCGTCGTTTATGTATTACACAATTCTAAATAGTAGCAGTGAAGGAAAAATATATTGAAATAAAAAAAAAAAATATATTGCGTATTGTTTTTTTTTATTAATTTTAAGTTTTAACTATGTTTTTCAATTTTTAAATTGAGGAAGCTATGTGCAAGGTTTTATTTTGCTTCCTGGTTAAATTCTTCCTCTTGTATCTATTACACAATTTTAAATAACAGGAGTGAAGGAAAAATATATTGAAATAAAAAGAAAATAATGGGTATTGTTTTTTTTAATTAATTTTAAGTTTTAACTTTGTTTTTCAATTTTTAAATTGAGGAAGCTATGTGCAAGGTTCTACTTTGCTTCATGGTTAAACTTTTCCTCGTTTGTCTATATTATTTGTAAAAAAATTACAAAAAATAATGGATATTTTGTTGGCACGAAAAAAAATTTATTTCATGATATAAACGTTTTTTTAGTGAAAAAAAAAATCTTTGCATGAAAACAAACTTTTTTTTAGTGAAAAAAAAAATCTTTGCATGAAAACAATGTTTTTTTAGTGAAAAAAAAAATCTTTGCATGAAAACAATGTTTTTTTAGTGAAAAAAAAATCTTTGCATGAAAACAAACTTTTTTTTAGTGAAAAAAAAATCTTTGCATGAAAAAAAACTTTTTTTTAGTTCAAAGAAAAATCTTTGTATGAAAACAAAAATGTCCTTAATGAGGAAATAAAAAATGTCATCGTGAATGCAAAATCTAAATATTATTATTCGTATTTTAATGAATCTAAGTTTAATTCACATTAACTATTTTTGTACAATCTATTTTCCGTTTATTTCATTTATTTTTGGCCCCTCAATTCTCAAAATAGTCTCCATTATCTTATACTATGCGGCACTAAAAATATCATTGTACAATTCTGAACCAGCAGCGTTAATCCGGTAGTCACGAGGACATCTGATCCGCCTTTGTGGACGACAACTTCCTTGTTTATATATTATACAATTAAAAACATGGAAGGGTTAAAAACATATATGTTAAAACCCAAAAAAAAAAAAAAAAAAAAAAATGGCGTGAATAAAATATAATAAATGGAATATAATTCTTGTTACTCATATTTTAATTTTTTACTTCTGCAAAAAAAAAACATGGAGAGCAAATAAATAAAAATAAATAAATAAATAACACTAACCTTACAGTAATATTGTTAATTCTGTTAATTCATTTTATTCCCCATTTTTTTAATATCCTTCTAGGATTAATTATTTAATTTTCAAAGTTAATAATTAAAATTAATTATTACCATCATCGATTAATAATTGTTATTATGATAAACATGTTTATATTGTATAACAATAACAACAAAATATATATTTTAGTTAAAGTTACAAAATAAAAGTCGTTAAAAAAATATATTGAAATTGACCTAATTGAGATTTTATAAACAACCTCAACATTTCCTCTTCCAAGATTCTGCATATTGCCTGAATAATTTTTCGGACAATTTGCTACGCCTGAGACAAAGTTCATGAGCCGTTAGCTGCTGGTTTATCCATTCGGTTTCGATCTACATAATTTAAATCCTAGATCCAATAGACAAGCAATAGCATAGCGTCGCGAAAAGATCTCTCGATCGATAAACTCGACACACATTTTCCATCTACTTTTACTGTAGTATTGTCGCAGGTCAGGTCGATTCGAATCATCGTATCAGACACGGATCATCAAAAAAAAAAAAAAAAAAAAAATAGGGATGAAAAAATTAAAAATTTAAATTAAAAAAAATTCCTAACCTCAACAGGCTTAACAGGATTTTTAATACAAAGTTAATCTTGTATAAAAAAAAATGTAAATTGCTTTACAAAATACTAGTTGTCATTTTGTAACTTTACAAAATTTTTTTAGTTGAGGAAATAAATGTTGCAAATGTTTTGATTTTGTGGAAAAAAAATTGTATTTTAGAAGTCATTTTAAATAAATGTATATAATTTAGTAGATTTTATTTTAATCAAGAATGCTGCAACAAATGTTGATTTGGGAAAGATTTTTTAAAATTGTTAATGGAAAAAATAATGTCTGATCGATTTCTTCTTCACTTTTAATTGTGTAGCATTTTTCAACAAATTTCTATCAACAACTTTCTTTTTGTTGTATGCCAAAAAAATTAAATTTGTTATTAAAAAATTCTGGAAAAAATTGTGAATCGTAAAAAAATGAAGAATGAATTTTTTTCAATGTTTACTCAAGGGGGTTGAAAATTGAAAAAATAAATTCAACCAGAAAAACTTTTGAACGTTAAAACTTTTTTCCATCAATAATATTTTTTAAACAATTTTTTTTCAATTCCACGTCATCCAAAAAAAAATGAAAATTTTTTCAATACAATATCACATAATTAAAAGAAAAGTTTAAACAAATTTTAAGACTAACGTCATGTAATTAAAACCAATTTGAGAATTTGTAAAAAACAATGTCACGATTCAAAAAAATTTTAAAATTAAAAAAAAAATGTCACATAATTAAAAGAAAAGGTTAAAAAAAAATTAAGACTAACGTCATGTAATTCAAACCAATTTGAGAATTTTTTAAAAAACAATGTCACGATTCAAAAAAATTTGAAAATTAAAAAAAATGTCACATAATTAAAAGAAAAGTTCAAAAAAATTTAAGACTAACGTCATGTAATTCAAACCAATTTGAGAATTTTTAAAAAACAATGTCACAATTCAAAAAAATTTGAAAATTAAAAAAAAATATCACGTAATTAAAAGAAAAGGTTAAAAAAAATTTAAGACTAACGTCATGTAATTCAAACCAATTTGAGAATTTTTTTAAAAACAAAGTCACATAATTCAAAACAATTTGAAAAAAAAAATGTCACACAATTCAAAGTAAGTTGAACATTTTTAAAAATTAATGTCACGTCACCTATGAAAATGTTGCCAAAATTTCCAAAAACATCATCCAAAATACCTTCTAAAAAAAAAAAATTAAAAAAAATTAAAAATTAAAAATAAGAAATAAAATAGTAAAATCGCTTTTACGATTTTGTTAGTAAATAGCCATTGAGAATTCGGGCGGAAAAAGTCATTGAAGAAGCTCTTCAACAACCTCACGACTACCGAGTTTTATATGCAGCCTAATTGAACGTTAAAACTTTTCTCCATCAATATTTTTAAAACAATTTTTTTTTAAATTCCACGTCACCCAAAAAAAAATTGAAAGCTTTTGAAAAACAATGTCACATAATTAAAAGAAAAGTTAAAAATAATTTCAAGACTAACGTCATGTAATTCAAACTAATTTGAGAATTTTTTTAAAAACAATGTCACATAATTCAAAACAATTTGAAAATTTAAAAAAATGTCACATAATTCAAAGTTGAAATTTTTAAAAATCAATGTCACGTCACCAAAGAAAATGTTGCCAAAATTTCCAAAAACGATCCAAAATACCTCCTAAAAAAAAAAAAAAAAAATAGTAAAATCCCTTTTACGATTTTGTTAGTAAATAGCCATTGAGAATTCGGGCGGAAAAAGTCATTGAAGAAGCTCCTCAACAACCTCACGACTACCGAGTTTTATATACAGCCTAATTGAACGTTAAAACTTTTCTCCATCAATATTTCTAAAACAATTTTTTTTTAAACTCCATCTCACCCAAAAAAAAAATTGCAATTTTTTTAAAAACAATGTCACATAATTAAAAGAAAAGTTAAAAATAATTTCAAGACTAACGTCATGTAATTCAAACCAATTTGAGAATTTTTTTAAAAGCAAACTCACATAATTCAAAATTAAAAAAAAAAATGTCACATAATTCAAAATTAAATTTAAAAAAAAAATGTCACATAATTCAAAGTAAGTGGAACATTTTAAAAAATCAATGTCACGTCACCAAAGAAAATGTTGCCAAAATTTCCAAAAACCATCCAAAATACCTCCCAAAAAAAAAAAAAAAGTAAAATCCCTTTTACGAGTTTCCTAGTAAATAGTCATTGAGAATTCGGGTGGAAAAAGTCATTGAAGAAGCTCTTCAACAACCTCACGACTACCGAGTTTTATATATAGCCTAATTGAACGTTAAAACTTCTCTCCATCAATATTTTTTAAACAATTTTTTTTTTAATTTCACGTCACCCAAAAAAAAATTGAAATTTTTTTAAAAACAATGTGTCATAATTAAAAGAAAAGTTGAAAAAAAATTTTAAGACTAACATCATGTAATTCAAACCAATTTGAGAATTTTTAAAAAACGATGTCACAATTCAAAAAAATTTGAAAATTAAAAAAAAATGTCACATAATTAAAAGAAAAGGTTAAAGAAAATTTAAGACTAACGTCATGTAATTCAAACCAATTTGAATTTTTTTTCAAAAACAAAGTCACATAATTCAAAATTAAAAAAAAAAGTCACATAATTCAAAGTAAGTTGAACATTTTTAAAAATCAATGTCACGTCACCAAAGAAAATGTTGCCAAAATTTCCAAAAACCATCCAAAATGCCTAAAAAAAAAAAAAAAAAAACAAGTAAAATCCCTTTTACGAGTTTCCTAGTAAATAGTCATTGAGAATTCGGGTGGAAAAAGTCATTGAAGAAGCTCTTCAACAACCTCACGACTACCGAGTTTTATATATAGCCTAATGTAGGTATATATTCGGGTAGATTATTCCTTCTATATTGTAGAGTTTGTCATGATCGACGTGTGTTGGTGATCTCATGACCAACACCAAGATCGTCAGCGCCACCAGCGACGACGGCAACAGCCAACAGCAACGCATCAGAACGATAGCAGTGGAGGGTTGGCGATCGTTCGGCACGTGACTGTGGAACGTGCCTCTCGGCGCACGTGGAACAACGTGTATATCGCACAACCCCCATACCCATTTAGTAGCGAAACAGCGTCACTGGTGCTGGTGCTACTGTCGCCTCTACCGCTGCTAACCTCCGTGTTCTTCTCACTCTCTGCAGATAGATCGCTATAGAAGTGTTGTGCGCGGAACCCTAGAGCAGCCTTCGACCCTGGCGAATTCGGTCTTTCGTTCAGTTCGTATCGAGATAGCCTGAGCTAACCACCTTGTGTAAAACACATCCTGAAGTGTTTGCTTCCGCGTGTAACCTACGATTGTCTACAGAGACACAACAAACGCCCGGGCGTTTATAATCTTATAACGGATTTCCTCGCGATCTATCGAATTAATAAGGTTTGTGAGAAAGCATCATTAAATGGTGGCGGATAAGAGTTGCACTAGTGAAATCAGAGCTATATTTTATTAGCGTTTTTTTTTTTTTAGTGGTTTGGAGAATAAATTTCGTTGGAGGGATTGTTTTTAATATGTGGAAAGATTGAAGGTCGTGCAACATTTAAATATATTATATTTATATTATATCATATATTTAGTTATATTTTTAGGACTGTTTTTTTTCATTATAGAGAAATCAGCTATATGTTTTTTGCACATTTTTTTTATACCGAATTTTCTCGCGATCTATCGAATTAATAAGGTTTGTGAGAAAGCATCATTAAATGGTGGCGGATAAGAGTTGCACTAGTGAAATCAGAGCTATATTTTATTAGCGTTTTTTTTTTTTTAGTGGTTTGGAGAATAAATTTCGTTGGAGGGATTGTTTTTAATATGTGGAAAGATTGAAGGTCGTGCAACATTTAAATATAAATGGTAACACTAGTGAAATTAGAGTTATGTTTTTTTTCATTATAGAGAAATCAGCGATATATTTTTTGCACATTTTTTTTTATACCGAATTTCCTCGCGATCTATCGAATTTATAAGGTTTGTGAGAAAGCATCATTAAATGGTGGCGGATAAGAGTTGCACTAGTGAAATCAGAGCTATATTTTATTAGCATTTTTTTTTTAGTGGTTTGGAGAATAAATTTCGTTGGAGGGATTGTTTTTAATATGTGGAAAGGTCGTGAAACATTTAGATATATTATATTTATATTATATCATATATTGAGTTATATTTTTAGGACTGTTTTTTTTTTTCATTATAGAGAAATCAGCGATATATTTTTTGCATATTTTTTTTTATACCGAATTTCCTCGCGATCTATCGAATTTATAAGGTTTGTGAGAAAGAGATATATTTTATTAGCATTTTTTTTTAGTGGTTTGGAGAATAAATTTCGTTGGAGGGATTGTTTTTAATATGTGGAAAGGTCGTGAAACATTTAGATATATTATACCTATATTATATCATATATTTAGTTATATTTTTAGGACTGTTTTTTTTTCATTATAGAGAAATCAGCGATATATTTTTTGCATATTTTTTTTTATACCGAATTTCCTCGCGATCTATCGAATTAATAAGGTTTGTGAGAAAGCATCATTAAATGGGGGCGGATAAGAGTTGCATTAGTGAAATCAGAGATATATTTTATTAGCGTTTTTTTTTTAGTGGTTTGGAGAATAAATTTCGTTGGAGGGATTGTTTTTAATATGTGGAAAGGTCGTGAAACATTTAGATATATTATATTTATATTATATCATATATTTAGTTATATTTTTAGGACTGTTTTTTTTCATTATAGAGAAATCAGCGATATATTTTTTGCACATTTTTTTTTATACCGAATTTCCTCGCGATCTATCGAATTAATAAGGTTTGTGAGAAAGCATCATTAAATGGTGGCGGATAAGAGTTGCACTAGTGAAATCAGAGCTATATTTTATTAGCGTTTTTTTTTTTTTAGTGGTTTGGAGAATAAATTTCGTTGGAGGGATTGTTTTTAATATGTGGAAAGATTGAAGGTCGTGCAACATTTAAATATAAATGGTAACACTAGTGAAATTAGAGTTATGTTTTTTTTCATTATAGAGAAATCAGCGATATATTTTTTGCACATTTTTTTTTATACCGAATTTCCTCGCGATCTATCGAATTAATAAGGTTTGTGAGAAAGCATAATTAAATGGGGGCGGATAAGAGTTGCTCTAGTGAAATCAGAGCTATATTTTATTAGCGTTTTTTTTTTAGTGGTTTGGAGAATAAATTTCGTCGGAGGGATTGTTTTTAATATGTGGAAAGGTCGTGAAACATTTAGATATATTATATTTATATTATATCATATATTTAGTTATATTTTTAGGACTGTTTTTTTTTTCATTATAGAGAAATCAGCGATATATTTTTTGCACATTTTTTTTTTAGTGGTTTGGAGAATAAATTTCGTTGGAGGGGTTGTTTTTATGTGGAAAGGTCGTGAAACATTTAGATATATTATATCATATATTTAGTTATATTTTTAGGACTGTTTTTTTTTTCATTATAGAGAAATCAGCGATATATTTTTTGCACATTTTTTTTATACCGAATTTCCTCGCGATCTATCGAATTAATAAGGTTTGTGAGAAAGAAGCATTAAATGGGGGCGGATAAGAGTTGCACTAGTGAAATCAGAGATATATTTTATTAGCGTTTTTTTAGTGGTTTGGAGAATAAATTTCGTTGGAGGGATTGTTTTTAATATGTGGAAAGGTCGTGAAACATTTAGATATATTATATTTATATTATATCATATATTTAGTTATATTTTTAGGACTGTTTTTTTTTCATTATAGAGGAATCAGCTATATATTTTTTGCACTTTTTTTTTATACCGAATTTCCTCGCGATCTATCGAATTTATAAGGTTTGTGAGAAAGCAGCATTAAATGGGAGCGGATAAGAGTTGTACTGGTGAAATCAGAGCTATATTTTATTAGCGTTTTTTTTTTAGTGGTTTGGAGAATAAATTTCGTTGGAGGGATTGTTTTTAATATGTGGAAAGATTGAAGGTCGTGTAACATTGAAATATAAATGGTAACACTAGTGAAATTAGAGTTATACTTTTAGGACTGTTTTTTTTTCATTATAGAGAAATCAGAGCTATATTTTATTAGCGTTTTTTTTTAGTGGTTTGGAGAATAAATTTCCGTTGGAGGGATTGTTTTTAATATGTGGAAAGATTGAAAGTCGTGTAACATTGAAATATAAATGGTAACACTACTGAAATTAGAGTTATGTTTTCTTTTTTATTATAGAGAAATCAGCGATATTTTTTGTACATTTTTTTTTGGACCGAATTTCCTCGCGATCTATCGAATTAAGGGATCTTTCCAGTGTGACGACCCGAAAAATAGCCTATTTTCACGATTTTTTTTCGCACGGTTACCATACGTCGATCAATCTGAAATTTTTATGGCATATTAAGGTAATCATGAATGACAGAAAATGATTTTTTATAAGACGATTTTTATTGTTTGAATATTTTTTTTTAATTGGTGAAAATAATGTTGATAAAAAAGATAGCCTCATGGTGGACATCCTAGGGGTCGCAAATTTGATCTGAAAAAGAAAAACCCAAAGGATTATTAATTAGTATGCGATTAGCTATCGCGCTATGGAGGCTTTTTTTTTAAATCATAATTGACAAAATGGCGGCGGTTTGAACAAAAAGTACCGAATTTAGCCGTTTTTTTCGACAGTTTTTTCTTTAAAAAAATGGGAAGATTTAAAAAAAAAAGCTTCCATAGCACTATAGAGAGTAGCGTGAAGAATGTTCTCCTGAAATTTGAAAACTATCGCTTGAAAACTGTTTCCTGGAGAATGTCCAGCGTTTTGAAAAATGTCGTTTCGTGAAAAACGCGTTTAAAGTTTCGAGTCAGAGTTGTAAATGCCTAATACTTATAGAAATAATGATGATGATACGATGAGCTCTATAATTATGATTTTATAATAATAACATGTAGCGATTGTAATACGATGATTAAACTTTGGAATGGCTGCAAAAATTATTATTTTTTAATAAAAATTCACGGTAATCCTTTTGAAAAAATGGAAAAAAATAAGTAATGCATTACTTATTTCTTCCATTTTTTCCATTATTTCTTGCAATATTAAACCGAAAATTAGTATTTTTTTCAGCTATTCAAATGATTACACTCTATTTTATAATCACTATATATTATTATTATGAAATCATAATTACAAAACAAATTGTACTGTAAACTATATCTCATGAATTAATGGGGATTTACAACTCGGTTTCCAGTGTAGAAATTTCATATACCAAAATTGTGTACTTACGACCAATCGGCGATGCCAGATCCATAAAGTATGCCCGCGAAGTATTTCGAATTTCGCTTCAAAAATTTGAGAGGATGTTTTTGACCGTATGGTACTAATGGATAAGACCAAAAAAAAATCGATTTTTTTTTCACACTGGAAAAAGATTCCTTAATAAGGTTTGTGAGAAAGCATCATTAAATGGTGGCGGATAAGAGTTGCACTAGTGAAATCAGAGCTATATATATATATATTTTTTTAAGATTCTTATAATTGAAATCATTTTTGAACTACAATGATAATTCATAAATATATATTTTTTAATAAAATCAGAGCTATATTTTATTAGCGTTTTGTTTTTTTAGTGGTTTGAAGAATAAATTTCGTTGGAGGGTTTGTTTTTAATATGTAACAAGGTTGAAGGTCGTGTAATATTTAAATATAAATGGTAACCTATACAGAAATCAGCGATATATATTTTAATTTTTTTAAATTTTTTTACATTCGAGGCAGAAAAGAATTACACTAGGAAAATCAGAGCTATATATATTTTTTTAATTTGTTTTTAGTGTTGGAGAATAAATTGGAGGGATTGTTATTAATATACGGAAAGGTTGACGGTCGTGTAACATTGAAATATAAATGGTAACACTTGTGAAATTGGAGATATTTTTTTTTTAGATTTATCGAATTAATAAGGTTTGTGAGAAAGCAGCATTTAATGGTGGCCCATAAGAGTTGCACTAATAACATTAGAGTTATATTTTTCGGCATTGTTTTTTTTAGTGATTTGGAGAATAAATTGCGTAGCAGGGATTGTTTTTAATATATAATAGAAGGTCGTGTAACATTGAAATATAAATAGGGCATTCCATCCCGATTCGACCTGAGTCTGACCCTCGACCTCGCCGATTTGGCTCATAATTTTTTGAAAAATTGGTTAGACCCTCAAATGCAGCAGATTTTGTTTTTTTATTTTTACATATGCAAATTTAAAAATAAAAATTTCATATCGAATGCCATAATTTAAAAATCTGCAAAAATTCTGAAAAATACATTGCAAAATATCAACATTTTCTGACTCATAGCCAAAGTGGGTCAGATTTTTCTTCTTATAGTTTTTAAGCTTTTGTGATTTAAAAAAAATATCAAAAAAAATAGAAATAAAAAAAATTATCAAACGTTTATTTAAACTCGAATTTTTTAGAATTTTTTTTTAGATTTTGAGGAATTCATCAAATTTTTTAAATCTTTGTAATTTATTAAATCAAAAAAGTTTAAAAACTATGTGAAGAAAAATTTTCCCCTGTTTGGCTCTAAGCTAGAAAATTTTGATATTCAACAGAGTATTTTTCTGAATTTCTGCTGGGGATCGTTTTAATATATAAAAATGTTCAGGGTCGTTTAATTGAAAATAAAAATCGTAACATTAGTGAAATCAAAGCTATATTCTTTAGCATTTTTTTAATTGTTTTATTTTTATTTTGTTTAATTTTTTAAATTTAATTAATTTTTATAAATTGCGTAACCGGAAATATTTTTTATTTATTTTTTTAAATAAAAATAAATGCTCTAAGATTCGGAAAGATGTTTTTCAAATATTATTTTTAAATGAAATTAACAATAGTGTTTGGACGATTGCTATGAGTAATAGTTCGTTTTGTTTATCAGAAAATTTTTTATTTATTCACCGGTTTAATTATTTGTATGATAAATTGTTCAAAAGTTATAAGTGTTTGTATGCAATATGTTAGGTTAGGTTAGGATAATAAACAAATTTCAAATTTGGCGCCGTTTTCACTAGTAAAACGAAACCTCCTTAAGGAAATTGCTTTCTTCCGCTTATCATATTTTGGAATAAGTTAAATAAGCTCATAAAATAATCATTGATCCACAGATTTTTTTTCGTCCGATTGGTTATCGAGATTCCAGTTCCATTTCGAATCATGACACGCGCCTGCGTATCAACAAGGACTATCGAAATATCTGACGCGGTAATTAATTTTTGATAATATCTTAATGATAATAACAACAATTAAAAACACCATGAAAAAATACATAAGATATTGGATACCATTTTGTTGTCAAAATTAAATCACTGTTGTGTCATTTTTTTTATTTAAAAAACTGATAGTCATGCAATTTAGATTTTGGAATTTTGATACTTAATTTGATATCATTAACATAAAAAATCACACATCTAAAAAATTTCATTAAAAACCGATTATTATTTGTCGTTATTTATGGTCGGCCATTTTGAATATTGAAATTAAGCACCAAAATAAAAACCATAAGGTACAATTTTTTTTACGTCACTTGGACCTCAAGATTATTAATTATCATTCGATCAAGTTTATGCTACGATTTTTTTATACTTACGATAACCATAAAATAGTTGAAGCAACTATTAAAAATTAGTCACAAAGATTTTTCAGTTATCGTAACTACAAAAAAAAAAGATCGTTGCATGGATTAAAAAGAAAATATTACAAAAGATAATAATAATAATAATATATATACAAATAATTTAATTAGCCTGTTGAATTAAAAATAATTATTTTCGTTTGTTTTCAAAACAAAACAAAAACAACACAATATTCGATTTCATTTATTTCACAAGAAGACAAAAAGTAGTACTTTACGATACTAGTGCGAAAAGAACTTTTTTCGACACGAGTTAAGAAAATATTTATCGTTCGAGTATCGCACAAAATTTTATTTCACAAGTTGTGAAAATGGGAGTTTATGCATTAACGTGCTTAAAACCGCATTTTTCGCACCGAGTGAAAAAAAAAAATAATTAAAGACCTTTTCCTTGACACCCGAATTGTTCTTGAATTTTTTCCGGCTTGCGGCTGACATCTTGTGTACGGCGAAGAAAATCAATCAGAGAGAAGTTCAACGATGTTGGCGGATGTCGTATTACGAGAAGGATCGCGAGTGAGAAAAAATGTCGGAAGCTAATACCAAGTGGTGACAAAAAATCGTTGCAAGGAATTCGAAAAAAAAACAAAACAAAAATTCTCCACTAAAGTCCAAAGCTAATGTGGTAGTAAAATTGAGCTAAAAAAATCGTCGAAATGACCGTTCGACAAAAAGGATTAAGGTGGTTCGAGTGAAAGCGAATCAAAAAGGGACGTCCAAAAAAAAAAAATCAAAAAATAGGCCCTCGTTTCTTGAACAACGATTAAAATTGCATGCAACGTTAAGTGCTAAATTAATCGAATCTACCAAACGGTGATTGACTTGTTGTTTGACAGAGAATATCTGTGTAAATTGCTGTGGCGTCAACAAGAGAGATTCGCTCATACAAGAGGTATGTCCGAGACAGAGGCTGGTGCCTCATGGCAGCAGAATTATGTATGGGGTTCCCCATATCCGCACCATCATCATCATCATCACAGTCATCCACATCATCATCATCATCATTATCAGCAACTTCAGCAGCAACAACAGGAAAAAGATAAAAAAGATGAAGAACACCAACACCAACAGCAACAACAACAACAAAATCAACAACAACAACAACAAAATCAGCAACAACAACACCAGCAACAACAACAACAACATCAGCAGCAGCAACAACAAAATCAGCAGGAACAAGAACAACAACAACAACAACAACCATATCCAGTCCAGTATCAACAAGCGCAGCAATCTCCTACTGGAAATGTTTCAAACTCCTTTTCCGTTGATCAACAACAGCAACAACAACAACAACAGCATCAACAGCAACAACAACAGCAGCAACAACAGCAACAACAGCAACAGCAGCAACAGCAACAACACTCAATGCAACTTCAGTCTAATCAAGAATTGGCTTTGAGACAACAACAGGAACAACAATATCGTCAGCAACGTTCTTCACAGTCCAGTTCACGACGTCAGGGTCTTTACGCAGCTCCAGGTACAACTTCTCTTGATGTTGTATTGATGTTTACCACATACGGCCGTTTAGCAAAAGGATATAATAGTATTTGGATATAAAAATGGATATAAGAGTATTTGGATATTAAAAAGGATATAAGAGTATTTGGATGTAAAAAATGATATGAGTATTTGGATATAAAAATGGATATAAGAGTATTTGGATATTAAAAAGGATATAAGAGTATTTGGATGTAAAAAATGATATGAGTATTTGGATATAAAAATGGATATAAGAGTATTTGGATATTAAACAAAAGGATATAAGAGTATTAGGATATTAAAAAGGATATAAGAGTATTTGGATGTTAAAAAAGGATATAAGAGTATTTGGATATTAAAATGGATATAAGAGTATTTGGATATAAAAAAGGATATAAGAGTATTTGGATATTAAAAAGGATATAAGAGTATTTGGATATAAAAATGGATATAAGAGTATTTGGATATTAAAAAGGATATAAGAGTATTTGGATGTAAAAAAGGATATGAGTATTTGGATATAAAAATGGATATAAGAGTATTTGGATATTAAAAAAAGGATATAAGAGTATTAGGATATTAAAAAGGATATAAGAGTATTTGGATGTTAAAAAAGGATATAAGAGTATTTGGATATTAAAATGGATATAAGAGTATTTGGATATAAAAAAGGATATAAGAGTATTTGGATATTAAAAAGGATATAAGAGTATTTGGATATAAAAATGGATATAAGAGTATTTGGATATTAAAAAGGATATAAGAGTATTTGGATGTAAAAAAGGATATGAGTATTTGGATATAAAAATGGATATAAGAGTATTAGGATATTAAAAAGGATATAAAAGTATTTGGATGTTAAAAAAGGATATAAGAGTATTTGGATATTAAAATGGATATAAGAGTATTTGGATATAAAAAAAGGATATAAGAGTATTTGGATGTTAAAAAGGATATAAGATTATTTGGATATAAAAAAGGATATAAGAGTATTTGGATATTAAAAAGGATATAAGAGTATTTGGATATAAAAATGGATATAAGAGTATTTGGATATTAAAAAGGATATAAGAGTATTTGGATGTAAAAAAGGATATGAGTATTTGGATATAAAAATGGATATAAGAGTATTAGGATATTAAAAAGGATATAAAAGTATTTGGATGTTAAAAAAGGATATAAGAGTATTTGGATATTAAAATGGATATAAGAGTATTTGGATATAAAAAAAGGATATAAGAGTATTTGGATGTTAAAAAGGATATAAGATTATTTGGATATTAAAAAGGATATAAGAGTATTTGGATATAAAAATGGATATAAGAGTATTTGGATGTAAAAAAGGATATGAGTATTTGGATATAAAAATGAATATAAGAGTATTTGGATATTAAAAAAAGGATATAAGAGTATTAGGATATTAAAAAGGATATAAGAGTATTTGGATGTTAAAAAAGGATATAAGAGTATTTGGATATTAAAATGGATATAAGAGTATTTGGATATAAAAAAAGGATATAAGAGTATTTGGATATTAAAATGGATATAAGAGTATTTGGATATTAAAATGGATATAAGAGTATTTGGATATAAAAGTCTAGGCTACCTTCGAAAAAATATATACATATTCTGATATGTGGATTCAGAAATTAATCCACAAAATATGGGAAAATTTATTTCATCTGGATGTGAATGCTCAAAGCATTTACATTTAAAATCACAGCAGTAATATCTGTGCAACGATTTTTAATGTTTCGAAAAAATACGTTTTCGAAGATGCAATTTTAGAAAGAAAACGCACTCAAATATTAAAAAATGTAATTTAATCGACTTATTAATGAGAAAACAGCCAAATTAGGATTTGGTCCAAAAAACAGGAGGATTTTTAAAATATAATATCTGCTTAACGTTGGACAGAAAGTTACGGGTCTGTCACGGTTTACTTCATACCTCATACCTTGTTAAATATCGGTGAAAGGTATCACCAGCATAAAAAAAAGTAATGACTAATTAGGAAATTGATGCCTCATTACTTTGATTTTCTACCTTAATTTTTTATGGTTCACAAAAGACTTTTTCTCATTTTTCAATAAAAAGCAAATTGATTTTTCACCAACTTACTGCAAAGTTAAAAAAACAATCTATTGTTTGCAAATTGTTTATAGGATCCATAAACAAGTAGAATGAGTTTGAAATTCTCGATTTTTTTTACTTCAACTTTTGTGAATAAAAAAGACTTTCTCATTTTTTAATAAAATGCAAATTCATTTTTCACTAACTTGAAATTTAAAAAAAACCTATTGTTTGCAAATTGTTTATAGGATCCACAAACAAGTAGTTTGAAATTCTCGATTTTTTTTGCTTCAATTTTTAAGACTTTTTCTCATTCTTTAATAAAAAGCGAATTAATTTTTCACTAAAAACTAACTTAAAAAAAAATAAATAAAAAAAACCTATTGTCCGCAAATTATTTATAGGATCCATAAACAAGTACAGTACGTTTGAAAGTAATGAAATATGACTCACTCCGCTAAAAAATTGATTGAATTCCTATAAAATATCTGCTCAACGTTAACCAGAAAATCATTCGTTTGTCACGATTTCCTCTAATCGCCAAATGAATCAGTTCAGAGAGCCATATCTCGTTGAATATCGGTGAAAGGTAGCACCAGTAGCATCATCTTCTCAAGGGCCCATAAGATTCTAACCTAGTCTAACCGAGGCGCAAATACCTCTGCCAGTACTTAGCAAATATTTCTTCCATTACTTAACAAATATGTCTGTCAGTACTTAGCAAATATCTTTGCCAGTACTTTGCAAATACAATTGTGAATATTTTTGTCCGTACTTTGCAAATACTTTCCGTCAGTACTTTGCAAATACTTTCCGCCAGTACTTTGCAAATACTTTTGTGAATAATTTTGTCCAGTACTTCGCAATTACTTTTGTGAATAATTTTACCAGTACTTTGCAATTACTTTTGTAAATAATTTTTACCAGTACTTCGCAATTACTTTTGAATGAATCAGTTCAGAGAGCCATATCTCGTTGAATATCGGTGAAAGGTAGCACCAGTAGCATCAAAAAGTAGCATCATCTTCTCAAGGGCCCATAAGACTCTAACCTAGTCTAACCGAGGCGCAAATACCTCTGCCAGTACTTAGCAAATATTTCTTCCATTACTTAACAAATATCTCTGTCAGTACTTAGCAAATATCTTTGCCAGTACTTTGCAAATACGTTTGTGAATATTTTTGTCCGTACTTTGCAAATACTTTCCGTCAGTATTTTGCAAATACTTTCCGCCAGTACTTTGCAAATACTTTTGTGAATAATTTTGTCCAGTACTTCGCAATTACTTTTCTGAATAATTTTACCAGTACTTTGCAATTACTTTTGTAAATAATTTTTACCAGTACTTTGCAATTACTTTTGAATGAATCAGTTCAGAGAGCCATATCTCGTTGAATATCGGTGAAAGGTAGCACCAGTAGCATAAAAAAGTAGCATCATCTTCTCAAGGGCCCATAAGACTCTAACCTAGTCTAACCGAGGCGCAAATACCTCTGCCAGTACTTAGCAAATATCTCTGTCAGTACTTAGCAAATATCTTTGCCAGTACTTTGCAAATACGTTTGTGAATATTTTTGTCCGTACTTTGCAAATACTTTCCGTCAGTATTTTGCAAATACTTTCCGCCAGTACTTTGCAAATACTTTTGTGAATAATTTTGTCCAGTACTTCGCAATTACTTTTGTGAATAATTTTACCAGTACTTTGCAATTACTTTTGTAAATAATTTTTACCAGTACTTCGCAATTACTTTTGAATGAATCAGTTCAGAGAGCCATATCTCGTTGAATATCGGTAAAAGGTAGCACCAGTAGCATCATCTTCTCAAGGGCTCATAAGACTCTAACCTAGTCTAACCGAGGCGCGGATTAAAATGTGCCTCTTGGTATCCACAAGTATATGCCCGTGAGGATCGCGTTCCACATTATAAGTCCTTCTTGCTCTCCGGTATTATAGACAAGAAGTCCCTTCGACTCGCCAGGGAATGAACAAAAAAAAAAAAAAAAAAAGAAAAAAAAGAAAAGAAAAAAAAAGAAAAAAAAGCGATTAGGCTAACGAAGAACTGGCGACTCGCGTATAGATATTCCAGGCGAAGCCGATTTAACGTCGCTCACATTGCACGCGATCACTCAGCCAAGTAAAAATGGTAACAACGCAATTTACTAAAACTGCATCGTACGTCCATGTCATATATATATATATACAACGTTATAATAAACCCTCGAAGAAATTGAGGAGGCAAATTGTTGCGTGGTCCTTCGTCGTCTCGTTTATATATCATCTTTAATATACATTTCGAAAATGGGGGGACGACGACGACGTCGAAGAGACGATACAAACGGTTATTCCTGTGGAAGCAACAGATTCCGCCGTTATGAATTATTTATGAATCTTTTCCGCATTCGGTTATGCTCACGACGCTCGGGTGCTTTTATTTATGCACTTGGGTCGTTTATCCTTGTTTTTTTTCTCTCCTCTCTCGTTTCTCAATCTCCTTTTCTCTTCCTCCTGGTGTTTTCTTCTGTCTGTCTGTCTGTCTGTCGGTTTGTGTTGTCGGGCATATATGTACACATAGTTTCATGGAAATGGTATATCGTTTTGGGGCAGCAAAGCTGGAAATGTGATGGAGTTACGCAAAATCCTTTTTCCCATGATTGGTCATACGAAGAGGTTATATTTTTCGAAAAACGCCAAGAAATTGATGTTGAATGGGCCAAAAAGGTCATTCCCAAGTATAAACAACTCTCTAGTGTCCATCTTGTGGATTGCAAACGCTGTGGAGTTTAGGGAAAAGTGTTATCCTCACGATTATTTGGTTTTCGTTGCGATGGACGAATTATTCCGAGATGAATTTAATTCCGAGCTTTTTCTCGCTCTGGAGTCCAACACTGGAACTCCGCAGCTATTTTTCATGGTATAAATGTGACGCGTCCATAAAGCATCTAAATTTCTGGCGAAATAAACAGTTCTTGGACAATAAGAACATTACTTTCAAAATTGGGAAACCTGTAATCGAATTTGTCAAATTTACCAAAAGCTTTCAGACATTTTAATTAGTTTGATTTTTTGTTATTGTAATTACAAGAAATAAGTTTTGCCCAGTACTTCTGCTAATACTTTTACTAAAACTCTGCGAATACATATATTGTATACAAATATTGTTGCGAATACTTTGCTATTACATATGCCAGTACTTTGCGAATATATTTTACAATACCTTGTGTCTACTTTTGTCAGTACTTAGCAAACAGTACTGTCGGTACTTAGCAAATACCTCTGCCAGTACTTAGCAAATATCTCTGCCAGTACTTAGCAAATATCTCTGCCGGTACTTAGCAAATATCTCTGCCAGTACTTAGCAAATACCTCTGCCAGTACTTAGCAAATACCTCTGCCAGTATTTAGCAAATACCTCTGCCAGTACTTAGCAAATATCTCTGCCAGTACTTAGCAAATATGTTTGCCAGTACTTTGTAAATACGTTTGCCAGTAGTTCACAAATTTTTAGTGAATACTTTTGCCGGTACTTTGCAAATACGTTTGTGAATATTTTTGTCTGTACTTTGCAAATACTTTCCGTCAGTACTTTGCAAATACTTTTGTGAATAATTATGTCCAGTACTTCGCAATTACTTTTGTGAATAATTTTGACAGTACTTTGCAAATCATTTTGTGAACACTGCGAATAATTTTGATAGTACTTTGCAAATAATTTTGTGAATACTTTGCGAATACTTTTGTGAATATCTTGCGAATACTTTCGTGAATAATTGTACTAGTACTTTGCAAATACTTTTGTGAACAATTTTTACCAGTACTTTGCAAATACTTTTGTGAATAATTTTTACCAGTACTTTGCAATTACTTTTGAGAATAATTTCGCCAGTACTTTGCAATTACTTTTGTGAATAATTTTTACCAGTACTTTGTAATTACTTTTGAGAATAATTTCGCCAGTACTTTGCAATTACATTCGTGAATAATTTCGCCAGTACTTTGCAATTACTTTTGTGAATAATTTTTACCAGTACTTTGTAATTACTTTTGAGAATAATTTCGCCAGTACTTTGCAATTACTTTTGTGAATAATTTCGCCAGTACTTTGCAAATAATTTTGTAAATACTTTTGCCAGTACTTTTGTAAATTATTTTTCCAGTACTTTGCAATTACTTTTGTAAATAATTTCGCCAGTACTTTGCAAATAATTTTGTGAATACTTTTTGCCAGTATTTTGCAAATACTTTTGTCAGTACTTTGCAAATATTTTTGTAAATACTTTTGCCAGTACTTTGCAAATATTTTTGTAAATACTTTTGCCAGTACTTTACAAATATTTTTGCGAATGCGTTTTCTTATAAATTTTTAAATAAAAATATATTAATATTTGCGTGCGGAGAGACAATTACTCATTTGTACTCAATGCTATCGAATGAAAGATGGGAGTGGATTGGTCAACGGTCAATAGATCCGGCCCAGAGACAAAAGGATTCTCGCTCGGATCTACGATGGTGCATATAACGTGCATGGGAAAACAGGCGCGAGCGACTGGTTTATCCGATCGTCGCGCGGCTAGGTATAAAGTGTCCATCGCATGCTCAGGAATCTAAGCGAGAAGCCGAGCTACGTCCAAGGACGTAGAATATGCCGGGACGAGGTGGGCAGGCAGGCAGGCGTTCCATCTCGCTGCCGAGGATAATGCAATGTTCCACGATAAGATTTTCCGAACGTCGCACGCTTGAGCAACCGCTTGCTCACCGCCTCTTTTTCATTTTTATACTATTGTGTATCAACGTTTTCCACTTTACCGCATCAAATTGACAGTACTAGGCGTCATTGATTCTAAAAGTCCTCGCGTATAGATGAACGCCCATTTTCTAACCGGTATTTTTTTTTTCTTTTTTTTTTTTTTTAGGTGGGCGTCAAAATAGCGAATGAGCAAAATAGCGAATTTCAAAATAGGAAACGTCTAAATAGAGAATGGCGATTATATTGAAATTTGTTATTTTAGCCATTCGCTATTTTGACCATTCGCCATTTTGACCATTCGCTATTTTGACTATTCGCTATTTTGACCATTCACTATTTTGACCATTCATTATTTTGGCCATTCGCTATTTTGGCCATTCGCTATTTTGACAATTCGCTATTTTGACCATTTGCTATTTTGACCATTCGCTATTTTGACCATTCGCTATTTTGACCATTCGCTATTTTGACCATTCGCTATTTTGACCATTCGCTATTTTGACCATTCGCTATTTTGACCATTAGCTATTTTGACCATTCGCTATTTTGACCATTCGCTATTTTGGCCATTCGCCATTTTGACCATTCGCTATTTTGACCATTCGCTATTTTGACCATTTGCTATTTTGACCATTCGCTATTTTGACCATTCGCTATTTTTACTATTCGCTATTTTTACTGCATTTCAGTAAGATGGTGGTCAAAATAGCGAATAATCAAAATAGCGAATGGCTAAAATAGCGAATTTCATAATGATCGCCATTCTATATTTAGACGTTGCTTATTTTGAAATTCGCTATTTTCACTATTCGTTATTTTGGTCATTCGCCATTTCAAGACCCACCCTTTTTTTTCATTTATTAAACAATCAAAAAGTAATTTTGTTTTTTACAAAAACGCCGTTCATTCCAAACACATACATGTCATAAATTTTTAAAAATCGGTGAGAAAAGAAAGAATTCCAAAAAATAAAATGGCGATCAATTTCTAATTAAATAGATGTTCTGACCATATTTCTGACTGCAAAGCACCGAAAAAAGATCCGAAAATAAAATGGCGATCAAGTTCTAATTAGATAGATGTTCTGACCATTTTTATGACCGGAAAACACCGAAAAAAGGCCCAAAAATAAAATGGCGATCAATTTCTAATTAGATTGATGTTCTGACCATTTTTGTGACCGGAAAACACAGAAAAAAGGCCCAAAAATAAAATGGCGATTAATTTCTAATTAGATAGATGTTCTAACCATTTTTGTGACCGGAAAACACCGAAAAAAGGCCCAAAAATAAAATGGCAATTAATTTCTAATTGGTCAGATGTGCTGGCCATATTTGCGCCCATAAAACACCGAAGAAAGGCCCGAAAACAAAATGGCGATCAATTTCTAATCAGTAGAGATATTCCGACACCATTTGTGACTGAAACTACCCAAAAAAATGATCAAACGAAAAAAAATCTCGGCCAAGTAGATGTTGGAATTAGTCATGACCGAAAAACCCCCAAAAACAAAATGGCTCTCAGTTTCTAATTAGTTAGGTATTTTATCATATTTGTGATCTAAAATCACAACAACAAAAAATGAATATACAATATATTGAATGAAATAAAAATTTTATATTAATTTTCAAAATATTTTTAACAGTGTAGCAATACATTATTTCATTCATTTAAAAAGAAATGTTTCATATGTTTTTAATGAAATTTCTTTGAATCCAGGAAACTTTTACTAATTTTTTTTTTGTTTTTTTTTTTCTAATTAAACACATTTCTAATCTTGCGATAGGGCCAGAAATTCTTTGGTCGAGGGAAGTCAAAGAGGTCGAAGAAATGAAGAACTCTGAGGTGAAGAAGGCAAACGGGCGGTTCCCGAAGCTAGTTCTCAGCGTGGGCAGGTCCCGACTGGGCAGATCCGACTGAGGTCAGGGATCAGATTGTTGTACCGAGCCGGAAAGAACGGAAAAGGAACTTTTTTTTTTCTTTCCACTCTCGACAACAGAGATGCGTTATATCTGCATCGCATAATGCGATTCCAAGTGGGAGTCGCACGCCGCCCGGGCTGAATATCGCTTCTTCGGCCTCCGCATAAGCATCTTTTTCGTCTTTTATACACTTCTCTCTTCCTCTTACACTCTCGGAGGTCTCTAATACTATTTCTGGTTTCTTCTTCTATTTCTTCATCATCTGCTGCTTCTGCTACTCGCTGAATCAGACAAACCATTCATTCATTAGTCTCAGTAAATAGAATAGGTTTCGTTAAGTTCAGTAGTTACTGTGAGATATTTTTAGTCACAGTAGGCATTTTTTTAAATTTTTTTATTTGTTTGGACACTATTTATTCAAATATACTTTTTAATAAGATTTTTAATTCATGAATTATTCTTAGTAAATAGGATAAGTTTGGTAACTTATTTATTATATTTATTATTATTTTTTTTCATTTATTCGAATACTTTAATTTTTTAATTACACTTTTAAATAATACTTTTAGTTTATTCATGAATCTTAGGAAATATAATTGGTATTTTTAAGTACAGTAGTTATTTTGAGGCAATCAGAGTTAGATTAGCCACTTTTTTTTTTTTTTTACTTATTGGGACACTTTTTAATAAAACTTTTAATTCATGAATTATTCTTAGTAAATTCTTAGGATAAGTTTAGTTATCAATTTATTATATTTATTATTATATTATTGTATTATATTTATATTTATTATTATTTTCTTTTCATTTATTTAGAAACTTTTATTTTTACACTGGTAAATAATGGTTTATTTATTTGTTTGGACACTATTTATTCAAATATACTTTTTAATAAGATTCTTAATTCATGAATTATTCTTAGTAAATAAGATAAGTTTGGTAACTTATTTATTATATTTATTATTATTTTCTTTTCACTTATTCGAATACTTTAATTTTTTTATTACACTTTTAAATAATACTTTTAGTTTATTCATGAATCTTAGAAAATATAATTGGTATTTTTAAGTACAGTAGTTATTTTGAGGCAATCAGAGTTAGATTAGACACTTTTTTTTTTTTTTTTTATTTTCACTTATTGGGACACTTTTTATTAAATTATATTTTTTAATAAAACTTTTAATTCATAAATTATACTTAGTAAATTCTTAGGATAAGTTTAGTAACCAATTTATTATATTTATTATTATATTATTCTATTATATTTATTATTATTTTCTTTTCACTTCTTCGAATACTTTAATTTTTTAATTACACTTTTAAATAATACTTTTAGTTTATTCATGAATCTTAGGAAATATAATAGGTATTTTTAAGTTGAGTAGTTATTTTGAGGCAATCAGAGTTAGATTAGCCACTTTTTTTTCACTTATTGGGACACTTTTTATTAAATTATACTTTTTAATAAAACTTTTAATTCATAAATTATTCTTAGTAAATTCTTAGGATAAGTTTAGTAACCAATTTATTATATTTATTATTATATTATTGTATTATATTTATATTTATTATTATTTTCTTTTCATTTATTTAGACACTTTAATTTTTTAATTACAACTTATAAATAATACTTTTAGTTTATTCATCAATCTTATTAAATAGAATAGCTATTTTTAAGTTCAGTAGTTATTTTGAGGCATTCTTAGTCAGATTAGACTTTTTTTTTTACTTATTGGACACTTTTTATTAAATTATACTTTTGAATAAAACTTTTAATTCATGAATTATTCTTACATTATATTTATATTTATTATTATTTCTTATCACTTATTCAGACACTTAAATTTTCAAATTACACTTTCATTTAAAAAGATATTTTAATAAATATCTTTTTCAATATTAATGCGATAATTCTGAAAAAAAAATAGACAGATGATGAAATTCTATTAGGAATAAATCCTACATTTTTATTTCCTGAAATAAAAATGCATTTATGTGGAAGCATTTTTAGAAAAAAAATTATTTTCAACGACTTTTGTGCATCGAAGGATATTTATGCATCAATTAATATATTAGGCTTAATATAGAAATATGTAAATTTAAAGCACTTTTAATTAAACATGACCTTTTTAGTGCGTTAAGTATATCGTACATTAATTTTATAGCAAACTTGTATAAAAAAATTTACAAACCCGTTACTGAAAAAAAAATTTCATTACTAGTACATTAAGTTTCAGCCATTTTTTTTTACAGCGTGAGACTACATATAAATTATCGTGACATTTTGGCTTCTTGCTATAAAAACAATAAATAAAATAGCTTTAATGTTACATTTACCCGCTTAAGACGATATACGCTTCGCTCTTCCCAAAACGAAGGAAAAAAATGAAGAAGTAATAGGAAAATTGTTTTTCACATTTTTCATTCGTAAATCAATATTTAATTTACACTTAATTATTTATTCTTTCAATTTCATTTAAATATCTATTTTTCGAAATACAATAAATTTAGTTTACTTATATTAATTTACATTTTACATTTCCAACGAATAATATTTTTTTCACAAACGAAAAAAATGAAAAATAAATAAAGTAATAATAATAATCAATCGATATCATACTGTCGTTCATGAAACATTGTACTTGTATCATTTTCCAGGTGACCCCATGATAACATCCTCCCTGAAGGGTAAGTCGCCAAAAGCACATCACCATTTTACTTTCTCACGCTTTTTTTTATTATTATTATTATTTTTTACCCCTCTAAAAATGCTTTCTGATTTTCTCAAAACACAGTTGCATGTATTTTTCTCTCGTTGCTTTTGCACATCTGTGATTCGTAATTTATTTTCAACCCCCTTAACCCGAGTAGACGAATCGTTAGGTAGGCAACAAATTTTATAACCATCTTTATTTTATTAATTACACTAATCTACAATTTATGAACATTTACGAAAGCAGATTAATTTTTTTATTGTATAAAAAATTAGATTAAAAAAAAATAAAGTTAAGAGGGCATTTTATTGTATAAAAAAATTAGATTAAAAAAAAATAAAGTTAAGAGGGCACTTTATTTGTATAAAAAAATTAGATTAAAAAAAAATAAAGTTAAGAGGGCATTTTATTGTATAAAAAAATTAGATTAAAAAAAAAATAAAGTTAAGAGGGCATTTTATTGTATAAAAAAATTAGATTAAAAAAAAATTAAGTTAAGAGGGCATTTTATTGTATAAAAAAATTAGATAAAAAAAAATAAAGTTAAGAGGGCATAAATTATAGGGAAGGGTTAAATGTTAAAATTCACAAGCGTCTGAAATAAAGATACTTCTATTTTTACATATTATTAAATAATATTATTAATAATTAAATCACACAATTGCCAGAATAAAAAATGTAATTCTTTCTTAGCCTTTTTTTTTGGGCTGAAATAGAATTAAGTCCACTATAAATTTTTTTTTTTTAATTTACATTACCGGAAATTTTATTCATCAGCTGATATATTATATTTAATACGTAAGCATAGAAAAATTACAAAATTATAATTTTGTAATTTTGTAATTTTGAAAAGTTACACAATTATAATTTTGTAATTTTTAATTTGTAATTTGTAATTTGTAAATTAGGAAATTTAAATCCTACGAATTTAAATTCGTAATTTAAATTTCTTTACCTTTTATGGAAATTTGCACTAAATATTAGTGCTGATATGAAAATTTCGAAAAACAAAAAATATTTATTAAAACGAAGATTTTTTTCTCTATGAAGAAAAAAAAATAATAAAAATAGATAAGCATATTCTGTTACTCAGACAAACGCGTCGCAAACCTTGTGGGGCGTGTGGATCGCTCGAGAATGGATTTGGTGACGTTCGAGTACTCGTAGTGCTTCTGTCGAACATCCAAAAGCCACACGTTGGACAGGAACTAACGAATTAGTATAGACGCGTGGAGCTGACACATTTCAAGATGCACATTCGTATTATTAAAAATTTAAAATATATTTAAATACTGAATGATTTTTCAGTCATTATTCATTTTTGCCTAAAATAACGAGTGGTTTTTCATTCGTTATCTTTTCAGGTATAAATAATGAGTGGATAAAAAATAATCATTAAAAATGAAAATAAATACTTTTTCGCTTTTTACAAAGCCGCCTCTATGAGAAAATTTCTTTATTTTATTTTTGGCTTCCTCATAGAGGAAACTTTGCGAAAGATGAAAATTATTGACGAAGTTGATGATTTCTGACGTTTTACGAAATCTAGAGCGACACCAATAAATTTTTACAAAATTCAAAATCACGGAAAATCCGAACCGCTTTACCGATCATCACCAAATTTGGTACGTTGCAGGGATGAATGTTATTTTTCCTGTGTAGAAAATTTCAGTCGATTAGTTAAAATTTTACCTGAATTAGAGCAAAACGAAAATTTTTCGAAAAATTCAAAATCTCATAAAAAACGAACCGTTTTACGGATTTGGCCCAAATTTGGTACGTAGCAGGGCTGAATGTTATTTTTCCTATATAGAAAATTTCACTCGATTAGTTGAAATTTTTCCGGAATTAGAGCAAAACGAAAAATTTTTGAAAAATTAAAAATCTCATAAAAACCGAACCGCTTGACCGATTTGACCCAAATTTGGTACGTAGCAGGGCTGAATGTTATTTTTTCTATGTAGAAAATTTCAGTCGATTAGTTAAAATTTTACCTGAATTAGAGCAAAACGAAAATTTTTCGAAAAATTCTTAATCTCATAAAAACCGAACCGCTTTACGGATTTGGCCCAAATTTGGTACGTAGCAGAGCTGAATGTTATTTTTCCTATGTAGAAAATTTTAATCGATTAGTTGAAATTTTACCTGAATTAGAGCAAAACGAAAATTTTTCAAAAAATTCAAAATCTCATAAAAACCGAACCGCTTTACGGATTTGGCCCAAATTTGGTACGTAGCAAGGCTGAATGTTATTTTCGCTGTGTAGAAAATTTCAATCGATTAGTTGAAATTGTACCTGAATTAAAGCAAAACGAACATTCTTTGAAAAATTCAAAATCTCATAAAAACCGAATCGCTTTACCGATTTGGTCCAAATTTCGTACCTGTCAGGGATGAATGTTATTTTTCCTGTGTAGAAAATTTCAGTCCATTAGTTGAAATTTTACCTGAATTAGAGCAAAACGAAAATTTTTCGAAAAATTCAAAATCTCATAAAAACCGAATCGCTTTACGGATTTGGCCCAAATTTGGTACGTAGCAGGGCTGAATGTCTTTTTTCCTGTGTAGAAAATTTCAATCGATTAGTTGAAATTTTACCTGAATTAGAGCAAAACGAAAATTTTTTGAAAAATTCAAAATCTCATAAAAACCGAACCGTTTTACGGATTTGGCCCAAATTTGGTACGTAGCAGGGCTGAATGTTATTTTTCCTATATAGAAAATTTCACTCGATTAGTTGAAATTTTTCCGGAATTAGAGCAAAACGAAAAATTTTTGAAAAATTAAAAATCTCATAAAAACCGAACCGCTTGACCGATTTGACCCAAATTTGGTACGTAGCAGGGCTGAATGTTATTTTTTCTATGTAGAAAATTTCAGTCGATTAGTTAAAATTTTACCTGAATTAGAGCAAAACGAAAATTTTTCGAAAAATTCTTAATCTCATAAAAACCGAACCGCTTTACGGATTTGGCCCAAATTTGGTACGTAGCAGAGCTGAATGTTATTTTTCCTATGTAGAAAATTTTAATCGATTAGTTGAAATTTTACCTGAATTAGAGCAAAACGAAAATTTTTCAAAAAATTCAAAATCTCATAAAAACCGAACCGCTTTACGGATTTGGCCCAAATTTGGTACGTAGCAAGGCTGAATGTTATTTTTTCTATGTAGAAAATTTCAGTCGATTAGTTAAAATTTTACCTGAATTAGAGCAAAACGAAAATTTTTCGAAAAATTCTTAATCTCATAAAAACCGAACCGCTTTACGGATTTGGCCCAAATTTGGTACGTAGCAGAGCTGAATGTTATTTTTCCTATGTAGAAAATTTTAATCGATTAGTTGAAATTTTACCTGAATTAGAGCAAAACGAAAATTTTTCAAAAAATTCAAAATCTCATAAAAACCGAACCGCTTTACGGATTTAGCCCAAATTTGGTACGTAGCAGAGCTGAATGTTATTTTTCCTATGTAGAAAATTTTAATCGATTAGTTGAAATTTTACCTGAATTAGAGCAAAACGAAAATTTTTCAAAAAATTCAAAATCTCATAAAAACCGAACCGCTTTACGGATTTGGCCCAAATTTGGTACGTAGCAAGGCTGAATGTTATTTTCGCTGTGTAGAAAATTTCAATCGATTAGTTGAAATTTTACCTGAATTAAAGCAAAACGAACATTCTTTGAAAAATTCAAAATCTGATAAAAACCGAATCGCTTTACCGATTTGACCCAAATTTGGTACGTAGCAGGGTTGAATGTTATTTTTCCTATGTAGAAAATTTCAGTCGATTGGTTGAAATTTTACCTGAATTAGAGCAAAACGAAATTTTTTTGAAAATTTCAAAATCTCATAAAAACCGAACCGCTTTACCGATTTGACCCAAATTTGGTACGTAGCAGGGCTGAATGTTATTTTTTCCTGTGCACAAAATTTCAGTCGATTAGTTGAAATTTTACCTGAATTAGAGCAAAACGAAAATTTTTTGAAAAATTCAAAATCTGATAAAAATCGAACCGCTTGACCGATTTGATCCAAATTTGGTACGTAGCAGGGCTGAATGTCTTTTTTCCTATGTAGAAAATTTCAGTCGATTGGTTGAAATTTTACCTGAATTAGAGCAAAACGAAAATTTTTCGAATAATCCAAAGTCTCATAAAAACCGAACCGCTTTACCGATTTGGCCCAAATTCAATGCCAAAGGTCGTATCACTTTGTTCAATTTTGATACGAAGTTTCTGCCCGATAGCTAAAAATTCGTTTGAGCTAAAGCATTTACGTACTTTTTTCAAAATTTCAAAATTCTTATAAAAATGAAATGCGTTAAGTGATTTTTGTAAAATTAATACCAATTGAAGATTAGCTAGTACTGCACACGTTGTTTAAATTTTAGCTGATTCGGTCGAATACTTTATAAGTTACAGTTATATGAATTTTTGGCCTTTCATCACATACACACACACATCCGGACAATTTTTCTAAACCACTTTTCTCGACATTACAGACCATTTGAAACGTTTTGACATGAAAATCTCGAAAAAGTGATTTTTCATGAAAACAAAACTTCCTCTATGAGGAAGCAAAAATATTGAAAATCGATAATTTTTCTTTAACCCCAAATTTATTACCCCTTAATAATCAATCGATGCAACGATTTCAAAATTTTGATTGGCCGTTTTACTGTTACCATAACAAGCTTTAATTAGTTAATCTAAATGTAGAAATTGTGAAATGGACAATAAGCAGGTGTCGCTTAAATAGTTGCCAGGTTTGCCAGTAATTTCTTTCAAGTAGAATTTTCTCTGTCCACAACTTTTCATACTCTTGTGTTTATATCACACAGTGAGTATCAACATGATTGCCATGTTGTAGCAAGATAAGTAGAATAGATAAACGTCGATTGCGAGAAAAGTTGGACTAGGGTAGTTCGGTATCAAGCTCAATATTACATTCATTTAATCGTTAGCCTGTTGTAAACCGGGCAAAGCAATAAATTAACGCACTAACGGTTTGTATCTTGATCGAACTATCAACAGAAATCGCGTTTGTAATCCAAGTGAGCTTGAACAGGTTTAACTCTCTGTACGTTGTGGTATAGATCCACAAGTAAAAGCGAGAGGTTTGTGCAGTTATAAATCTCCGTGACAGTAAACGCGCGGATCTTTATTCCCTCTCTTTGACTATTTTAGTATTTTTCTCTCTCTTACACACTTTGACTGGTTAACGCGGCGTCACGGTATTTTTACAACGTAACCACCAGGACGCCTTGGAGAACGCTACGTCCTTGTGTCGTCACATCCTGCCATGTCTTCGTACCCATTCACAACACGCATACACTTAAATCCCTATTTTTCTCCCTGTTTTCTATACAACGCTAAGAGGACTTCAATGGAAATGTGCGATTTTTTGGTAGTTTTTGATAATCATTATAGAAGCATTCTCTGTCAATTCAGCCACTTTTTTTTCGACCCTCCGATTTGCCCTGTAATTGATTATATGAATGTACCACTAAAAGACACTCTATGTGAATTTTTTCAGATTTTTAAAAATAATTTTTCAGAAAATGGCTTTTTTTATTCAAGTGCCAGTATCTCGGAATTTTGAAGTTACTGAAAAAAAATGTCTGCACATAAAAGTTGTCGTTTATTGTTAGCTTTCGAGCTCAATATTCCAAATAATTGTCACGTTCCTGTGAGTATGATTTTTTTCCGAAAAATGGAGGAATTATTGTTTAATTAAAAAAAGGATATTTTTTTTAATGAAAAAATTACAGAGTATTGCTACATGACTGTTGATATCACAAAAAAATCGCCAGAGTGGCACCGTTCGATCTTCTGGTATTAAAAAATGCATTTGTGTGAAAGTTCCGAAAAACGGGGACATTATTATTTTTTTGATAAAAAAAAAGTTTACTTTTTTTTGGCTAATAAAATTACAGAGTATTCTTGATTTTTTATTTTTTCTACGCAAATTTTTTTTTTTAGGTTTTTTTAAAGTGCCATATGAAATGTCATAATTGAAAAATCTGAAAAAATTCTCTCTGTTTTCTATACAACGTTAGAGGACTTCAATGGAAATGTGCGATTTTTTTGTTAGTTTTTGATATTCATTATAGAAGCATTCTCTGTCAATTCAGCCACTTTTTTTTCGACCCTCCGATTTGCCCTGTAATTGATTATATGAATGTACCACTAAAAGACACTCTATGTGAATTTTGTCAGATTTTTAAAAATAATTTTTCAGAAAATGGCTTTTTTTATTCAAGTGCCAATATCTCAGAATTTTGAAGTTAATGAAAAAAAATGTCTGCACATAAAAGTTGTCGTTTATTGTTAGCTTTCGAGCGGAATATTCCAAATAATTGTCACGTTCCTGTGAGTATGATTTTTTTCCGAAAAATGGAGGAATTATTTTGCAATTAAAAAAAGGATATTTTTTTTTTACTGAAAAAATTACAGAGTATTGCTACATGATTGTTGATATCACAAAAAAATCGCCAGAGTGGCACCGATCGATCTTCTGGTATTAAAAAATGTATTTGTGTGAAAGTTCCGAAAAACGGGGACATCATTATTTTTTTGATAAAAAAAAGGTTACTTTTTTTTGGCTAATAAAATTACAGAGTATTCTTGATTTTTTATTTTTTCTACGTAAATTTTTTTTTTAATGTTTTTTTAAAGTGACATATGAAACGTCATAATTGAAAAATCTGAAAAAATTCTCCCTGTTTTCTATACAACGTTAGAGGACTTCAATGGAAATGTGCGATTTTTTGTTAGTTTTTGATAATCATTATAGAAGCATTCTCTGTCAATTCAGCCACTTTTTTTTCGACCCTCCGATTTGCCCTGTAATTGATTATATGAATGTACCACTAAAAGACACTCTATGTGAATTTTTTCAGATTTTTAAAAATAATTTTTCAGAAAATGGCTTTTTTTATTCAAGTGCCAATATCTCGGAATTTTGAAGTTACTGAAAAAAAATGTCTGCACATAAAAGTTGTCGTTTATTGTTAGCTTTCGAGCGGAATATTCCAAATAATTGTCACGTTCCTGTGAGTATGATTTTTTTCCGAAAAATGGAGGAATTATTTTTTAATTAAAAAAAGGATATTTCTTTTTTACTGAAAAAATTACAGAGTATTGCTACATGACTGTTGATATCACAAAAAAATCGCCAGTGTGGCACCGATCGATCTTCTGGTATTAAAAAATGCATTTGTGTGAAAGTTCCGAAAAACGGGGACATTATTATTTTTTTGATAAAAAAAAGGTTACTTTTTTTTGGCTAATAAAATTACAGAGTATTCTTGCATGACTGTAGATATTGCAAAAAAAATCATCAGAGTGGTACGGATCGAGCTTCCGGTATAAAAAAAAATAATTCCCCCGTTTTTCGAAACTTCCACACGAATAATTTTTTAAAAATAAAATCATAATTTAAAAATCTGAAGAAATTCTGAAAAATACATTGTTGAATATCAAAATTTTCTAACTTATAGCCAATGTGGGCAAGGTTTTTCTTCTTATAGTTTTTAACCTTTTCTGATTTTCAAAAATTATTAAAAAATAGGAAAAAAATTAATCTTCTACAGGCGACTGGGCAAACGTTTATTTATGGGGCATTCCATCCTGATTTGATCTGGACCTCACCCTCGACTTCCCCGATTTGGCTCGTAATTTTTTGTAGGATTGGTTCGACTCTCAAATGCACCAGATTTTTATTTTTTATTTTTTCTATGCAAATTTTTTTTAAGTTACATATCGAACGGCATAATTTAAAAATCTGAAAAAATTCTGAAAAATACATTATTGAATATCAAAATTTCTAGCTTATAGCAAAAGTGGGCAAGATTTTTCTTCATATAGTTTTTAAGCTTTTTTGACTTAAAAAATGAATTTTTTAAATAAAAATTATGCGACGAAATTAAAAAATTTGAAATTATTCTCAAAAATCCTGTATAAGATATCAACATTTTTCAAAAAATTATTTAAAAAATAGGAAAAAAAATCAATCTACTATGGACGACTTTTCAGACATTTCTGTATAAGAAACTACATTTTTTACAATTTTCTCAGATTTTACTCTAGTAAAAAAAAAACAATTAAACTAAAAGAAAAGTATGTAGAACGAAACTTTTTTTTTCAAGTTAACTGATAATAGAGTCGTAGAAAAAAGAAAATTTTATTGCACACGACAGGCTAATAGGTAGCTTCAGAATATTTCATAGGTGCATCGGACAGTCCATCATACACGCATTAGTGAGAGAAGCGCATGAGAGTCTGCGAGTGAGTCTCGTTAACAAAACTCGTTCAAGTTTTTCCCCCCCGAAAAGATGCGATGATCCGCGAGGGAATCGATATTTGTTCAGGCTCGTTATGCTCTCGGTATTCAAAAGCACGTGATTGTTCGTTCGCCCGGTTTAAAGTTTGCACAGCTTGTCTTTGCATTAGAACACCAAGTCTACTTACTAAATAGAAATTCAAAGAATTGGAAAATACTCGTGTCCAGCCACGCACTAATTCAATTCTGCTGGCGTGACGCATGGCTTCGATTATAACGCAGAATATATTATCTCGTTCGGACTATAGTATAGTAAATGATTTCTTATTTGTATAGCTGCAAAAAAAAAAAAAAAAAAAAAAAAAAAATTCACAAAATATTAGGTGAAATTTTATCGAAACGTTGGATGAATTTAGGGACAGAAAATATTGTCAAATTCCAAAAACTGATAATTTAATTTATTGATACATTTTTGTAGAAAAAGGATTTTCTGTTTAATTCATTTTTTTTTCTTATTTACATTTTTTTTTATAATTCGATGTAAAAAATTAATCATATGAGGAATGAAAAATTGTATTATTTTTCAGAAAGAATAAAATGTATATTTAAAAAAAAATAATAAATTGTTTATGATTTTTTTTGCCTAATATAATATTATTTTCAATATATAGAAATAATTTTTTTTTTCTTATGAGTAAATTAATTGTAGCTGAAAATAAATACGGACATTCAATACGATAATAAAAAAGTTGAACTACTTTCTGATGTAGGAAATGAAATGTTAACGATATTACGTTGTTTTATTGTTTAGATTTCATACGATTGTTTAAATCTTTTTAAAATGAATTCTTATTCAAAATCATTATTCGAAATTGTAAAGTGACAGCTATTCATTTTTAATCCTAAATTAATTTCTACATTAATTTTATTTATAACGATAAATTATAAACAATCTTTGAATTCAGTGAAAATAAATAAATATAGTGAAAATAATAAAAATAGACAATTACAGAATCTTAATTCTAAATCGGCCATTTACGCCTGAATTTTTTTTTAAGGACTACAAAACACTATAAAAAGAGACCATTTTGAAAAATCGATTCCAAATTGCCATGTAGTCCTGATTTATTTTTAGTTACTACAAAACATAATAAAAAGAGACTATTTTGGAAATTCGATTCTAAATTGTCCATTTAGTCCTGATTTATTTTTAGTGACTACAAAACACAATAAAAACTGACCATTTCTGAAATTTAATCCTAAATTGGCCATTTACGCCTGATTTTTTTTTAAATGACTACAAAACATAAATAAAAAGAGACCATTTTAGAAACGCAATTCTAAATCGGCCATTTACACTTGATTCATTTTTTATTCCAGTCAAAGCATAATAAAAACAAACTATTTTACGAACTCTGTTCCAAATCAGCCATTTAAGGAGGTTGGCGGGCTCCACTCTAGTCAAATCAGTGCTAAATTTTTAAAAGCGTTTCTATAATTCCAGATGGTTTAATAATTTGTTCCAAGGTGTTAATCACATAGCAGCATTAGTTCTTGATATTCAAATAAATTCACAGCTGTGATATCAACAGTAAATCGATCAATATCTGCAAATTTCCGATGTTATGTTTTTTCATCCAGTTTTTTAAAAGGGTAAACCGTAATATCAGTCCGATTATGACGACCAATAGCTCATTTTGTTAACTAAAAGATATTCTATCGATTGGCCGTCTATTTTTTAAAATCGTATTAGTAGTTCAAAAGATACAACCGTTTGTTTATCCTATCATAACCTAACATCAAGTATACAAATGGCTGTAACTTTTGAACGCCTGATACTATAGAAAATCCGGACGGTCAATCGATTAAGAATCTTCCACTGATCAAAATGAGCTATGTTTCGTCATAATCGGACTAATATTACGGTTTACCCTTTTACAAAACTATATGAAAAAACAAATTTTTCAGATTTTCGCTCGTTTAGTTATATGGAAAAGACTAAAAAGCTTGTTTTTCCCATTTTACAGAAAAACAAGACAAAACAAGCTAAAAAGCTTTTTTTCCCATTTAAGGAGATTGAACCACATAATGATAATGGTAATAAAAACATAATGGAGGCGCTTCACACTAGTCAAATCAGTGGTCAATTTTTAAAAGCGTTTCTACAATTTCAGATGGTTTAATAATCTGTTCCAAGGTGATAATCACATAGCAGCATTAGTTCTTGATATTCAAATAAATTCACAGCTGTGATATCAACAGTAAATCGATCAATATCTGCAAATTTCCGATGTTATGTTTTTTCATCCAGTTTTTTAAAAGGGTAAACCGTAATATCAGTCCGATTATGACGACCAATAGCTCATTTTGTTTACTAAAAGATATTCTATCGATTGGCCGTCTATTTTTTCAAATCGTATTAGTAGTTCAAAAGATACAACCGTTTGTTTATCCTATCATAACCTAACATCAAGTATACAAATGGCTGTAACTTTTGAACGCCTGATACTATAGAAAATCCGTACGGTCAATCGATTAAGGATCTTCCACTGATCAAAATGAGCTATGTTTCGTCATAATCGGACTGATATTACGGTTTACCCTTTTACAAAACTGGATGAAAAAACATGACATCGGAAATTTGGAGATATTGATCGATTTACTGTTCATATGACAGCTGTGAATGTATTTTAATATCAAGAACTAATGCTGCTATGTGATTAACACCTTGGATCAGATTATTAAACCATCTGAAATTGTAGAAACGCTTTTAGAAAATTTAGCACTGATTTGACTAGTGTGGAGCGCTTCAACCTCCTTAAGTTCGAATTCTTTTTCACTAATCAACATTTAGTTTTCCGTCAATGTTAGTCCAGTCTTGAAGTGTTGATTTACAAGAAAAGGATGATTTCCGCGTCTCGGGGGTCATGGGGTATTATTCAGACAGGATAATAGCTCGTTTTGTAGATGTGTATGTCGGTCTTGTAAAATAACAAAAAAATTATGTAATCCGGAAGCTTCAAGTTGGCGTGCTAATCAGCGAACTACCTAATTACATAGTGCTACGTGGTACGCGTGCAACGTCTAGTATTCCTGACTATTTTATTTTATATATATATTTTTTTATTATATATATATATTTTTTTATTATATATATATTTTTAAAATTATATATATATATATTTTTATTATATATATATGGGGTATTCCTGGACAACTCAGTAAGCGTCGAGTAAACCCTTTCCAATTCGCTCCATAATTTTTTATACTATTCTGTAAGTTCGAAAAAAGACTTAAAATTTTTTTTAGATTTTTTTTTACTTCAACTTTTTTATTCATGAATTTTTCAAAATAAAATTTTCCGCCCCGATTTAAAAAAATAGACTTTATCTTTTTTTTTTTTTAAATGGCTGAAAATATCACTTTGAGTCATAAATAAAAAATGTTGATATCTAATACAGGATTTTTGAGAATAATTCCAAATTTTTTAATTTCGTCGCATAATTTTTATTTAAAAAATTCATGAAAAAAAAAGTTACAGTAAGAAAAATCTTTAAAAAATGGAAAGTGTTTTTTCGAGCATATAGAATAGTATAAAAAATTATGGAGCGAATTGGAAAGGGTATAGTTGTCTTATATATATATATAAGAGAAAAAAACAACGTGCATTGTGGGGTATTTAAGAAATAAGTCAAAGAATTTTCAACTATCTTCTACTTTTCTCGACTCTCGTCGATCTTCACGACCTCTAAAATTCTTTATCGTAAGTACCGAATGTTTTACGGCATTAGACGCACTGCGCAAGGAGAATGCACGACAGAAAAACACCTCCATAGAGTTTAGCCGGCGTCTTTCAAACTAGAAAATAATCCGAGGGATCCAGACTATCAACAGCTGACAAACAGATGTTACTTGCGCGTTTATTTCGCGCAAAGTTTATGCTACAGCGAGTAGTACTACAATATGTAGGGTAGACCGGGGTTATTTGACACACTTGATTATTAATTAATTTAATTTATTAATATTTACACCGTATATATATAATGTTGGAACAATTACGTTGTTCAAGCAATTCCAAGGACAGATTGATCACTGAATTTATGTACTGTTTTATTGTTTATCGGTTACCATGACATGTTTGCTGTTCAGTTCATAATCAAAACTCCATTGAATAAACACGATCTTACTTTTTACACTACGTTTTCCTGAATTATCTTGGAATAGGTATTATCAATTCCAATATATAATATATATAATACTAATTTATTAATACTTACACCGTTGGACGAATTGATTTTTTTATGGTACAGATCAAGATTGATTAATTTATTAACTCGGTAATAAATACTGATGATATATACAGATTTGCTTATATATTGCAAGAATTGAGACAAAACCTACATTTATTATTTTCGATTCACTTGAACTTTTATTTTTTATATTTACGCCGTTTGATCAATTGATTTTTCCTTTGGTGCACATCAAGATTGATTAATTTATTAACTCGGTAATAAATACTGATGATATATACAGATTTGCTTATTTATTGCAAGAATTAAGACAAAACCTATAGCTTCGATTTTCGATTCGGATTTTCTATGAAATTATACTACCATTACAATATCATTTAAAATAAAATTAGGTTAGATTTTCCGACCAAAAGTCGGATCTGTGAATTCTGAAATCTGAACCGACAAAAAGTGACTTTTTCAAAAATTACCATAAAAATACATGTAACCGGTACTTTCTGAGTTACAATATGCGACTTGAGAATGATAGTACACTACAAAAACGAAGCGTGTTGCCAAGTGCACTGAGAGAAAAATCTGGTAATTAAAAAAAAAATATAGTTAGACCGACGATAATCTAACTACAAACTATAATTCCCAGGAGGAACGTCTGTATTTTATGGTTATAGCAAATATAAGAAAATAGTTGGATGAACCATTAATATAATTCCCAGGAGGAACGTCTCTATTTTATTGTTATAGCAAATATAATTATAGTAGCAATCATCAAAATGATAATAGTTTCAAAAACTATTCTAATAGTTTCAAATATGCCGTTTCGTTGCATATACGATTTCAACGTTTGTTTCCAATAACCTTGCAAGTATCGTTCATTGAACCATATTATCAACGATTCAACCATAAAACATTGCAAGCCTTCCTATATTCGTTTTATCATGTGAAATCGTCAAATCAACGATATGCGTTTCTGTCAATGTGTGTTTGTTGTTTCCTACGATTTACATTGTAGTCACTTTTTGCACATTTTCAAGCGTGTTGCTTATCCATGGTAATGATATGTTAAAAGAATAACGCTTGTAAGTGTGTAAAAAGTGACTACATTGTGACTACAATACAAAACAACACACTTGGCAACACGCTTTATTTTTGCAGTGTAAAGGCCAAAATTCGATATCTTGAAGAAAAGAAAATTTAGGTTCCTTAAGTTACATTCTCTGACCAAAAGTCGGATAAACAAAGACGTCGATCCCCGCTTCACATATTTGCTAAATTTCCGCCCAATTATTAACAGAATTCTTGAGATACACAAGTTTGAATTTTTCTAAACCACTTTTCTCGCCGTTTTGTACCATTTTTACTGTCCTGCCATGAAAATCTCGAAAAAACCAAAAGAATTTCACAAAAACAAAGCTTCCTCTACAAGAAAACAAAAAAAAATACCTCCCACCCGAAAAACCCTGTAGATATAATTCTTATCCCTTTTTTTTATGAAAACCTTTATATCCGCCTGCACCTTATACACATTTTTGCTGTGCAGACGTGCGTTTTGCTCCTGTCAATGTTTTTTTTTTGTTTACTCGAATAACTTGGCCTCTATCTTGGTATCGTTATTTTTTGGTCGCTGACAAAAGTTGCCCAACGTTGTTGTGAGTGCGGCGTTTCGCTTCCCGTTTACAAAAGGAGTGGTGGATGTCGTCCCCTCCACTATTAAGGCCCAAACGGGCCCAACACTTTCGGGCACTTTCACCGGCTAGTGAAATGGGCCCTCTTTTCCCCTTCCCTCCTCTCAATCTTCGTCTTCGAGATCCTCGTTGTTCTCTCGCATGGACTATGGTCCTTTTTTTTTCGCGCGGTTTCTCACTTCAGCTCTCTCGAACGTATTTCGGTCCCGTTTTAGTTACGTGCCTGGCTGCGACATCGCCTTATGCTGCTCGGAATCTCCGTATCGTAGATACGATTTCTCGATCTACGTTATACACACATCGCTTTGGTTTTATGGCCAAGAGAAAAGTTATATATCTTAGTTAGAATTCTCCTGGAATTTTGGGACCGTTTCGACTGGCTCTATATATATATAGTTGATGGATATGTCGATTACAAATGTCGACGTCTTGACGATTGCTCCACTAACCTCGGCCCTTCAATTCGTCACACGTCTTTTGACTGCTAGAATATTTTAGACATTTTTTCTCGTGAGATAAGATAATGTTGCTTCGGTTTTAACATTAATTATCGCGAATTTTGTACCGGACAATCTGTAGATGATCAAATATCTCATGTGGAGGCCATTTTCTTTTTTAGCTTTTGGTTTTTTAGTGAAGAGATTATGTTGGATTTTTTTTGCGAATTTTATACCGAAAATTGGTGGACGATCAAATATCTCATGTGGAGGCCATTTTTTTTTTAACTTTTGGTTTTTTAGTGAAGAGATTATGTTGGATTTTTTTTGCGAATTTTATACCGAAAATTGGTAGACGATCAAATATCTCATGTGGAGGCCATTTTTTTTTAGCTTTTGGTTTTTTAGTGAAGAGGTTATGTTGGATTTTTTTTGCGAATTTTATACCGGAAAATTGGTAGACGATCAAATGTCTCGTGTGGAGGCCATTTTTTTTTTAGCTTTTGGTTTTTTAGTGAAGAGATTATGTTGGATTTTTTTTGCAAATTTTATACCGAAAATTGGTAGAGGATCAAATATCTCGTGTGGCGGCCATTTTTTTTTTAGCTTTTGGTTTTTTAGTGAAGAGATTATGTTGGATTTTTTTTTGCAAATTTTATACCGAAAATTGGTAGACGATCAAATATCTCATGTGGAGGCCATTTTCTTTTTTAGCTTTTGGTTTTTTAGTGAAGATATTATGTTGGATTTTTTTTGCGAATTTTATACCGGAAAATTGGTAGACGATCAAATGTCTCGTGTGGAGGCCATTTTTTTTTTTAGCTTTTGGTTTTTTAGTGAAGAGATTATGTTGGATTTTTTTTGCGAATTTTATACCGAAAATTGGTAGACGATCAAATATCTCATGTGGAGGCCATTTTTTTTTCGCTTTTGGTTTTTTAGTGAAGAGATTATGTTGGATTTTTTTTGCGAATTTTATACCGAAAATTGGTAGACGATCAAATATCTCATGTAGAGGCCATTTTCTTTTTTAGCTTTTGGTTTTTTAGTGAAGAGATTATGTTGAATTTTTTTGCGAATTTTATACTGGAAAATTGGTAGACGATCAAATATCTCATGCGGAGGCCATTTTTTTTTTAGCTTTTGGTTTTTTAGTGAAGAGATTATGTTGGATTTTTTTTGCGATTTTTATACCGAAAATTGGTAGACGATCAAATATCTCATGTGGAGGCCATTTTTTTTTTAGCTTTTGGTTTTTTAGTGAAGAGATTATGTTGGATTTTTTTTTGCGAATTTTATACTGGAAAATTGGTAGACGAGCAAATATCTCATGTGGAGGCCATTTTTTTTACCTTTTGGTTTTTTAGTGAAGAGATTATGTTGGATTTTTTTTGCGAATTTTATACTGGAAAATTGGTTGGCGATCAAATATCTCATGTGGAGGCCATTTTTTTTTTAGTTTTTGGTTTTTTAGTGAAGAGGTTATGTTGGATTTTTTTTGCGAATTTTATACCGGAAAATTGGTAGACAATCAAATATCTCATGCGGAGGCCATTTTTTTTTTAGCTTTTGGTTTTTTAGTGAAGAGATTATGTTGGATTTTTTTTGCGAATTTTATACCGGAAAATTGGTAGACGATCAAATATCTCATGTGGAGGCCATTTTTTTTTTAGATTTTGGTTTTTTAGTGAAGAGATTACGTTGGAAGAATGATGGATTTTTTTTTTACAAAAAGATTAATAATGGATGTTTACTAAAAAAAAAAACTTGGCAATGGATTTATCCTAAAAAATGTGCAATAATGAAATTTTTCTGAAAAAATTGTAATAACACTATTTCTACTTTTTGTTGTTGTAGGTTTTGGGTTTTTAGTGAAGAGATAAATATTGCAAGAATAATGGATTTTTTTCTAAAAAAAAAAAAAAATAGGTAATTGATTTATCCTAAAAAATGAAATTTTTCTAAACAAAATGTAATAACATTATTAATTTTTTTTTATTTTGTAGGTTTTGGGTTTTTACTGATGACATTATGTTGAAAGAATAATCGATTTTTTTTTCTAAAAAAAAAAAATTAATAATGAATGTTTACTACAAAAAAATTTTGATAATGAATTTATTCTAAAAAATGTGTATTAATGAAATTTGTCTTATCAAATTGTAATAATACCATTGCAAATTAATTTTTGGTAACAATATATAATTTTATAAATACTACATTCGTGACGAAAAAAAAACGCGAGTAAATATTGTCAATGAGTGAAAAATTAATGTTAAAATAAATAAATAAATCATATTTTTGCTAAAAAAAAATTATAATCGTGAATTTTTCCTAAGAACAAGGATATTGTTAGTAACAATATCATTTTTTTATGCTACATTAATAACCAAGAAAATCTCAAGTAAATAATGTCAAAGAGAGAAGAATTAATGTTGAAATAAATGATAATAGAATGGGAACATTAGTAAAGCGTAAAAACGGCCGATTCGCCATGTCGAATCATCCCCGAATAAAACAAAAAGTGCAAAACTGGAAAAATGGCGTGGAACAGTCGACTACCTACCTGAGCCCGGCGAATCTCGCCCAAACTAACGGTAAAATAATAAGACAATCCTTTCGTTATATTCTCTCTGGTTCTCGAAAGTCGACCTCGACCTACTTGGTTAACGAAAACTTTCGAATCCTCCTGGACACAGAGGACCCCTAATACGAGCTCTCAAATTCAAAAGGGAAAGGAGTATATCAGAGGGAAAGAAAAACTCTTGTTCCCAAATTTAACACTAAAAACTACAAGCGTGATAATTCTGAACTGAAAGTGCAGTAAGTGACAACTATTCACAGTTGGTCCATACAACTATTTCCACTTAATTTTTTTTGAAACTATTAAACAGTTATCATAATTATAGTAAATGTTAAATAGTTACCATAACTATGATAAATATTAAATATTTTTCGCAACTATGGTAACTATTAAATAGTTACCATTTTTTAAAAAACTATTAAATAGTTATCATAACTATGATCAATATTAAATATTTTCCGTAACTATGGTAAATATTCAATATTTTTCGCAACTATGGTAACTATTAAATAGTTACCATTTTTTAAAAACTATTAACTAGTTATCATAATTATGGAAAATGTTAAATAGTTACCATAACTATGATAAATATTAAATATTTTTCGCAACTATGGTAACTATTAAATAGTTACCATTTTTTAAAAAACTATTAAATAGTTATCATAACTATGATCAATATTAAATATTTTCCGTAACTATGGTAAATATTCAATATTTTTCGCAACTATGGTAACTATTAAATAGTTACCATTTTTTTAAAACTATTAACTAGTTATCATAATTACGGAAAATGTTAAATAGTTACCATAACTATGATAAATATTAAATATTTTTCGCAACTATGGTAACTATTAAATAGTTAATATTTTTTTAAACTATTAAATAGTTATTATAATTATAGTAAATGTTAAATAGTTACCATAATTATGATAAATATTAAATATTTTCCGTAACTATGGTAAATTTTTAATATTTTTCGCAACTATAGTAACTATTACATAGTTACCATTTTTTAAACTATTAAATAGTTATCATAATTATGGTAAATGTTAAATAGTTACGATAACTATGATAAATATAAAATATTTTTCGCAACTATGGTAACTATTAAATAGTTATCATAATTATAGTAAATGTTAATAGTTACCATAACTATGATAAATATAAAATATTTTTCGCAACTATAGTAACTATTACATAGTTACCATTTTTTTAAACTATTAAATAGTTATCATAATTATGGTAAATGTTAATAGTTACCATAACTATGATAAATATAAAATATTTTTCGCAACTATGGTAACTATTAAATAGTTACCATTTTTGAAAAACTATTAACTAGTTATCATAATTATGGAAAATGTTAAATAGTTACCATAACTATGATAAATATTAAATATTTTTCGCAACTATGGTAACTATTAAATAGTTACTATTTTTTTTACTATTAAATAGTTATCATAATTATAGTAAATGTTAAATAGTTACCATAATTATGATAAATATTACATATTTTCCGTAACTATGGTAAATTTTTAATATTTTTCGCAACTATAGTAACTATTACATAGTTACCATTTTTTTAAACTATTAAATAGTTATCATAATTATGGTAAATGTTAATAGTTACCATTTTTGAAAAACTATTAACTAGTTATCATAATTATGGAAAATGTCAAATAGTTACCATAACTATGATAAATATTTAGTATTTTTCGCAACTATGGTAACTATTAAATAGTTAATATTTTTTTTAACTATTAAATAGTTATCATAATTATAGTAAATGTTAAATAGTTACCATAATTATGATAAATATTAAATACTTTCCGTAACTATGGTAAATATTAAATATTTTTCGCAAGTATGGTAACCATTAAATAATTACCATTTTTTTAAACTATTAAATAGTTATCATAATTATGGTAAATGTTAAATAGTTACCATTTAGTTACGATATTAATTATTGTAACCTCAAAAAATATGGTTAAGATTTTTTAAAACTACTATTAATTATATACTATTAATTGGGCGATAATTGGTGACCATTAAAACTGACTAATTATCGCCTAATCATCAAACCATCGCAGCTAAACCAACTATTGTCCAATATGGGACAAGAAATGAAAAGGAGAAAGGAACCAATTCGGAGAGAGTGAAACGGGTAGTCGTAAATCGTCATAGTCCTGACAACTATAAGTTCCTGAATTTTTATTGCATCTTTTATCAACCTACTTAATAATTACGACAACAAATCACTATTAATAACTATTAAGTAGTAACCGTGACTAAAATCGTTGCTTCAACTGAAAGACATAGTTGATATTTTTAAACCTATTATTTATACCTACAAATACCAGAATTTTTCAATCATTGCCAATAATCTACACATTTTTCAATAATTATGCACGTTTATTTTACGTATACATTTTTTAATAAAGGCTACAATCAATTATTCCTTAATAAAACCCATCAAACAAATCATACATAATATTTAATGCTAAATTAACGACATACGAAAATAGCACGGAAATATTGTAAATGAGTGAAAAAATGAATGTTGAGTTAGAACCAGAATATTCGCAATTCTGAACTGAACAAATTATATTTTCCGATATTTCGAGGAGTAAAAAGGAGAAAGGACTCAATTCGGAGAGAGTGAAAACAGGGGGTGCACCGTTCTTGGTGATTATTTCCGAGTTGTATACAAAGCGAACAGTAAATCGGACTTCTCCTTGCAGACATTGCAGTCTCTGCAGGCGATTCGCGCACGTTAATCTCGCCCGCGCTGGAGGGGCGACGTTCATCGAGGGTTGTAGCTAGTAGACGAACGCTGGAAGGGGTTTGCCGAAGGTTGGAGTGGGGGACGTAGAGGCGGTGCGTGGCTTACAATTCTGGGTAAGGCTCTCGGTTGGCCGTCCAACACGGGAGAGCTCTCCTTCGGAGCGGCCGCGGACACCCAGTGTCTTTCCGAACGCGGCACGTTCTACGTCGTTCGTCGGACGCGCGCGCAACCGATTAAAAAGCCAAGTATCCGAACCGATCGCTTCTGGCACGCGTTTGGCGCGGCAGAAACGCAAAAACAATAAAGATAAAGATCCCAAATAACCAGCTGAAATTTTCTGCCTTACCGATTTTGCCGATTTTTCAGTAAATCATCGAAAAATCGGCAAGAAAATCGGCCGATTTTTCGGAGTGTCACGTGTGTCAAGCTGTCAGTCGTCATTAGCGTCACTAAAAATAGGCGGAAAGAACCGATTTCTTTCCCAGTGCTCCTTACAGCATAGATCGATCGATCTATCCAAGGATTTACCGATCTTTGTAACAAAGTGTCATCGAGTGTGACGCAGTGTGTTTTCGATGTTTACCGCGAGATATTCGATCTCGTGATTCGATCTAAAACACTGCCGATCCGTCGATAATATAAACGCGTGTGACAGCTTTCGTGGAATGATCCAAAGGGCGATCGGAGACTATTTTCCGGATCGTTCGACACCACGAATTGTAACGTTACCACCGCTGACGTTTCTTGGCTTTCGCGGCAGTGAAGACGCACGTTACGCTTGCTACTACAGCAGCTGACCTGAACCGGAAATTTCGTTGATTAACTAAGACAGAGTAAGAGAGAAAGAGACTCGGTGGATGAGGATAAAAAGTGTCGGAATTAGTTTTTTTTTAATCACTTAATAATGATGCTGTATCGGATTTGACACGTCATTAAGGCGCTAGTGACAAGTGAATAACGGCTACCCATTTTTGTTTTGTTTCTGTGCCGATTTGTGCCGATTTTTACCCATAGACTCGGGTATTTTTAAGGCTTTTGTTATTTGTATTATTATATTGTTTAAATAAATGAAAAGTGTCAAAGTCGAAGTTAAATGTACGAGTGATACAATGAGCTGCGCAATGGAGTATCAACAATTGGCACCCCCGCCAGTATTACTGCACCAAGCCCATCATCCCCAACAGCCACCACCCCCACAAGCTCAGGCGCAGCAGCAACAGCAGCAACCGAGCCAACATCAATCACAAGGACCGCCTCCTCCGCCGCATCCTCATATTGTCCTGGCGCCGGCGCATCAACCCCAACCTCCACCCCCGCCATTACCGCCACCAACAACACACGCGCATCAGGTGCATCCACCTCTACCCCCGATTCACGACGATAGCACAGGCTCGAGATGGACCCAGTACCAACATATATGGAGACAACATCACGTTTACATGAACGGTGAGCTGCTCACCGTATTAGCAACAACTCAATATGGTTCACAAAGATGCATTAATATCGACCAATGTTCCACCTAGAATTTTGTATTTATAGTGGAGGATTATAATGTGTTGAAATTTTTTTGAAAATTAATATATGTATTGGAAGTTCTTTGGTATATTCAATTTCGTTTAATCATAAAAGTGTTTATAATATAATTGGTGGAATTTTACAACATATCTGTATATTAATTTACGTTAAATATTAATATTAATATAAAAAATTAATTAATATCTGTATATTAAATGAAATTTCATAATTTATAATAATAATAATTTCATTTGATATACAAATTCTTAATTATTAAACAAATTATTAATTAAATTATTAAATTTCATTTAATATACGGATATGTTGTAAAATTCCAATAATTGTATTATAAACACAACTTTTATGAAGTGTTATACTGTATATTAATTTTCATACAAAAATTTCGAACAATGTCCGAAATTAGGAGTTTATGTGATTTAAGCTTAGTTGAAAAATTTGAAATTTCATTTGAAACTTTGTTTGAGCGGATGAGAAATATATTTCGATTAATCGCTCAGGGAAATTTCATTTGAACGAATTGAAGGATTTTCATGTGAATCGGAGAAAATTCATTTGAATGAATCGAAGAATTTTCATATGAATCAGAAAAATATGATTTGAATGAATCGAAGAATTTTCATTTCAATCAGAGAAATATGATTTGAATAAATCGAAGAATTTTCATTTCAATCAGAAAAACTTCATTCAAATTGAGATAAAAAATTCATTTGGAATTTCTTTCGAACGAAAGACATTTAAATTCATGCCTCAAGAAAATTTCATTGAAACTAATTCCGAAAATCTAAAATCATTTAAATCAATTTATGTTTTTTTTTAATCACAAAATAAATATAAATCATTATTGCAATGACGTGAAGTAATTATGGAAAATCATATTTGACCAAATATTATGAGTACGAATTTTTTAATCGAGTGAGGAGTAAAAAGGTACCATAGGCCGATTCGTTAGCCCATCAAACGTTTGTCTAGCATCGCACTGTGTGTGTGTATATATATATATATATACGAGCGCGCGTGAATCGTTTTCGCGCACAATGGGCACCATTGGGTTCTTTGGTACCTCGATGACTAGATCGACAATGCAAAGGGATGGGCAATGGGCCGGTCACTCTCCGTTCAGTACAGAGAGCATTGTTACCGCGTCGAGCGTTCGACAGCTACGGGCTCATCGTTACAAAAATAGAACGCCTCACGAATGGCCATGTTGCTAGGGAACTAACCGGAAATACATCTACAACGGGACCAATTTATGCAGCTTCAAAAAAATATGGGAGATTAAGATTAATGTATTTACAAATGCGACGGTAAAAAAGTAGAAACGTTTTTTTTTCTTTCGAGCACACACTTCGGATTATCGTTTTGGCTTTCACAGAGAGAGTCTGGCCCAAGATTCATTAAACTGCACCATCGTAACATTTGCATATCTTCATCTAATTTTGTATTCGAGACTCAATACAAGATTATTCAAGACGCAATCTGAGACTATTCGCCATTCAATCGAAATTTCATCCAAGACTATTAGGGTTTTAATTTTTAAATATTCAAGACTATTCAAAGACAATTCATGTATTATTTATAGACCATTCACAAATAATTCAGACTATTCAAAAACTATTAAAAAATTATTGACAGACTATTTAAAGACTATTCAAAGACTATTTAAAGACTATTCAAAGACTATTTAAAGACTATTTAAAGACTATTTAAAGACTATTTAAAGACTATTTAAAGACTATTTAAAGACTATTTAAAGACTATTTAAAGACTATTTAAAGACTATTTAAAGACTATTTAAAGACTATTCAAAGACTATTTAAAGACTATTCAAAGACTATTTAAAGACTATTCAAAGACTATTTAAAGACTATTCAGACTATTCAAAGATTATTCAGGCTATTCAAAGACTACTGAAAGACTATTCAAAGACTATTCAATGACTATTCGATGACTATTCGAAAACTATTCCAAAACTATTCTAAAACTATTCGAAGACTATCCAAAGACTATTCAAAGACTATTCAGACTATTCAAAGACTACTCGGAGACTATTCAAAAATTATTGACAGACTATTTAAAAACTATTCAGACTATTTAAAAACTATTCAAAGACTATTCAAAGACTATTCAAAGACTATTCAAAGACTATTCAAAGACTATTCGAAGATTAATCAAAGACGATTCGAAGACTATTCGAAGACTATTCAAAGACTATTCAAAGACTATTCAAAGACTATTCAAAGACTATTCAAAGACTATTCAAAGACTATTCAAAGACTATTCAAAGACTATTCAAAGACTATTCAAAGACTATTCAAAGACTATTCAAAGACTATTCAGACTATTCGAAGACTATTCGAAGACTATTTAAAGACTATTCAGATTCTTTGATGACTATTCAAAAACTACTCGAAGACTATTCCAAATCGCTTGAAATTAACCGTATCAATTAAATTCGCGATAGCATATGCTGAAAATGCAGTTAACTCACTTGCACTCTTCTACGGCAATTGTCTCGTGCATTATAACACCGCAATAATGCTGCGTTCCGAGCCCGATTTTCCACGCGGTGTTTTAGCCCCTATATCCATCACACGGGTTAGAATCCGAGCGCTCAAGTTTTGCAGCTCAGTTCCAAGAGCTTGGCCCACTGACCGTAACCCGACCTTCTTCGAGGTCACCAGTCTTCATCCATACCTAGGCCTAACACGAAGCCACAAAAATCACTCTCTAGCCCCTATTAGAACGCCACGCGCCATCTAACGCTATTCTCAGACACATACACTATCAATATACACACACGGACACAGGAGGAGATGGTGTAGAAAAAAAAAAAAAATACATACTAGTATAACGTGGGTTGTATTAATGCTCGTAAAATGATGCACATCAACAACCTTCGCTTTAACATCTCAAGCTCGAGATATATCAAGACGCCCCCAAGCTCTAACCCACCCACACACGAGACTACACCAGCGGAGAAGCCCGATCCGTTCGCAACTCATTATTTATATATTCGCAATTTATAAAAGTCCCGAGCCAACGCTGATCGATGGCATGTTGTTCGCTAAGAGGACGCTTGACACGCGGATAGATTTTCTCTTACCTGGACAGTCCTGTGGCTTCCTCGATGTACAGCTCGAAAAGATATATACATAGTCGACACTTATATCCTAGAGCAATATTGCACCACGCGATGAAATAGTCGAAGACCCGCTGCAATTATAAGTGGGATTTAATAATAGTTTACTCATTCCATCATTTTTATACTGTGTGAAAAAAAAGAAAAAAAAAAACGTTACGAATATTTTATGCTGCGAAGCTAACAGTGCTTTGCATTATTTGTCATCAAATGTTTCAGCCATTTTATTCTATGATTTGTTGATTTTTTTTTATCGCAATAAACTTTTGAATATTACATTCATTTTATATAATATTTATGTCGATGCAGTTTTTCATATTTTTTATTTTTTTATGGTACAAAAATTTGTACATTATACACTTTTTATTATTATTTATTATCTTTTTTTTTTTAAATAAAATCATGTTATGTGTGATTTAAAAAATAATATACAGAAATTAAAAAAAAATTTCTCACGTAAAATAATTATAATTTAATTGCAATAAAATAATTCGATGATTATGAGAATAAAATGAATATTTATGTAATAAATTCCCGGAGCTTAAAAACGTAAACTTATTTATTAATTCGAAGAATTCATAAATAAGTTTTATTTATTAATTAAATTAATTATAATATGAAATAATAAATTATAAAATTAAAATAATTAAATATTATTTTATTATTAATTAAATATTTATAAAATTAAAATAAAAATAATTAATTATAAAATGAATAAATTAATAAACTTATTTATTAATTCGAAGAATTCATAAATAAGTTTTACTTTGAATCCAGGAATTGTTTATGGGATTTTTTTTTCTACGTTGGTAATAACAGATTTTTTTTTTTGTTGGAGGAAAATATCTAGTTAAGCTCGGAAGTCGTTGGCGTGATTGGCGAATTATTTGTGAAAAATAGTGAGAGTGAAAACGAATGAAATAACAATTGTGGCTTGTTTTTATTGTCGAGTTTTATTGTTGGACGTTTAGGCCGAGAATTTGTTGACTAGTCGTTCGGTTAACCACGCGTCGTCTAAACTAATTCTATCGATACACAAGCTCGAGAGGCTTCGGTAGATCCAGAACCGCGAGAGACTCGGAAAGACTCGTTGAGATTTATTATAATGAACCTGTCGAAGTGACGCATTACTCGTGTACAATAATTCAACGATTTACCGCGTCCGGCCCATTGGGTTTTGCGGTCGCCGCGAATCCACCGACGCTACATGGTCAACGAGCATTGTAGCATTTTTATTATTAATTCTGTTAACAACCTGCTGCATTCCTCTTTTACTGTAACGTGCATCCATTTTTTTCTAATTTGATTTGCTGGTAAAACGTACACAGTAAAATATAATAAGTACAAAAAAGTTAATTTAACGAATTAATTTTTTTTGTTTATTTATTTTTATTTATTTATTGTTGAATTTAGTAGTGACTAAAAAATTTGTAAAGTTTATAAATCTTTGTTGTAACGAAATTTACAAAATTTAATACTAAGAGAATTTCCAAATTTTTGTTTTAACAAAATTTCCAAATTTTGATTCCAATAAAATGTACAAATTTTTATTCCAACAAAATTTCCAAATTTTTATTCTAACGAAATTTCCAAATTTTGATTCTAACGAAATTTCCAAATTTTGAGTCTAACGAAATTTACAAATTTTTATTCTAACGAAATTTCTAAATTCTGACTAACAAAATTTCCAAATTTTGAATCTAACGAAATTTACAAATTTTGATTCTAACGAAATTTACAAATTTTGATTCTAACAACATTCGCAAATTTTGATTCTAACAAAATTCTCAAATTTTGATTCTAATAAAATTCACAAATTTTGATTCTAACAAAATTTCCAAAGTTTGATTCTAACGAAATTTCCAAATTTTGATTCCAACAAAATTTCCAAATTTTGATTCCAACAAAATTTCCAAATTTTGATTCTCACAAAATTTCCAAATTTATATACTATCAAAATTGCCAAATTTTGATTCTAACAAAATTTCCAAATGGTGATTCCAATAAAATTTCCAAATTCTGATTCCAACAAAATTTCCACATTTCGATTCCAACAAAATTTCCAAATTTTGCTTCCAACAAAATTTCCAAATTTTAATTTCAACAAAATTTCCAAATTTTGATTTTAAAAAAATTTCCAAATTTTGATTTCAACAAAATTTCCAAATTTTGATTTCAACAAAATTTCCAAATTTTGATTTCAACAAAATTTCCAAATTTTGATTTCAACAAAATTTCCAAATTTTGATTTCAACAAAATTTCCAAATTTTGATTATAACAAAATTTCCAAATTTTAATTTCAACAAAATTTCCAAATTTTGATTCTAACAAAATTTCCCAATTTTGATTCTAACAAAATTTCCAAATTTTGATTCTAACAAAATTTCCAAATTTTGATTCTAACAAAATATCCAAATTTCAATTCTAACAAAATATCCAAATTTCAATTCTAACAAAATTTCCAAATTTTGATTCTAACAAAATTTCCAAATTAGTTTGTTATGAAAATATAAAAAATCAAATTAATAACAAATAATATTTGACTTTTGACTAAAACTGGGAATGGACGTAAATTATTTTGTAGAATAAACAAATAATTTCTGCAGACATTTGTCAAAATTTTCCATTGTCAAAAGTACAAAAAATGTCAAATAATATCTTGCTGTGTAAACGGTAATGTTGAGGTGACGAAAAAGAAAGTGACAGCCACGCGCGAGTAGCTTCTGGCTAACGGTTTGCAAGGCTGAATGCACTGACCAATTAATAATAATGTTGATAGTGAACGTCAAGTACATGCGCATCGATCATTGTCTGATTTTCGATGTTTATACTTTGCATAAAAATTGCGGAACAAGACACGACGTGTGATGTGCATTTTAAGCTGATGCAATAAGATGTTCCATCAGTCTGCGAAATAAGATGAGCACCAATGCATTGTAAAATCATAAAATTTTATATTCTGATGGAATAACTGGAAATAGTTTTTTTTTTCTTGTACAAACGGTTATATTACTTGTGTAATAAAAGATAGCGGAAATTATTCAAGATTATTTGGAAAATTTAATAACCGGTTTCATATAAATAAAGCTTCAAAGACCCAATGAAAAGTAATTAATTTTTTTTTTCATTTTCCTCAGCAAATTTATTTTTCATAAACATAATTTTTATTTTAAAAAATGTATGATAAAATTAAGACCATTATTATTATTTTATAATAATAATTAATAATAATTATATTAATATAATTAATATAATTATTTATATAATAATATTATTATTATTTTATAATAATAACTTGCAGGGGCTATAAAAAATCATTTAAGGTTTTAAATGACAAAAAAGTTATTTTTAATAAATAAGTACATGTCCCCATTTTGTTAATTAAAAATTACAGATAAATTTGATGGTAATTTTGTTATGGAACTCTGACATCTATTTTTTTTTATATTGCAGCACTTAACACTAATTATTCTCCCATCAATCACCGTCTCAATTTTCATGTTCATGCATCGAATAAAAATTGCCGTTCAAGTACTCAAGCGTTGACAGAAGATTATATCAAATGATGTGATAAATATCGCATTGCCTCCGGATGATGTTTTGGCACCATTCAAATGGATTGCTTATGTAATAAACACTTCGGCATAATAATCACGAATAATTATGCCTCACGATAATTGAAAATGATAATTCTCCAAAAATATAATTTTTTAATTCTACAACAATTTTTTTATGTTCGCATTTTTTTCCGTATTAATAATTCCAATTACATTTTTAATTGGATTGAGTTTTTAAAAATTCTATAACAATAATTATTACTATTTTTATATTTGTAACTTTCTTCCATATTAATAATTCCAATTACATTTTTTATTGAATTATGATTTTTTAAAATTCTACAACGATTATTCTTATTCTTTTTATGTTTGCAATTTTTTCCATATTAATAATTCCAATTACATTTTTATTGAATTAAGATTTTAAAAAATTCTATAACAATTATTATTATTCTTTTTATGTTTGCAATTTTCTTCCATATTAATAATTCCAATTACATTTTTAATTGGAATAAGTTTTGTTTAATTCTATAATAATAATTATTACTATTTTTATATTTGTAACTTCCATATTAATAATTCCAATTACATTTTATATTGAATTAAGATTTTTTAAATTCTATAACAATTATTATTATTCATTTTATGTTTGCAATTTTCTTCCATATTAATAATTCCAATTACATTTTTAATTGGATTAAGTTTTTTTAAATTCTATAACAATAATTATTACTATTTTCATATTTTCAACTTCCATATTAATAATTCCAATTACATTTTTTATTGAATTAAGTTTTTTTAAATCCTACAACGATTATTATTATTCATTTTATGTTTGCAATTTTTTCCATATTAATAATTTCAATTAAATTTTTTATTGGATTAAGAATTTAAAAATTCCATAACAATTATTATTATTCATTTTATGTTTGCAAATTTTTCCATATTAATAATTTCAATTAAATTTTTTATTGGATTAAGAATTTAAAAATTCCATAACAATTATTATTATTCATTTTATGTTTGCAATTTTTTTCCATATTAATAATTCCAATTACATTTTTTATTGAATTAAGTTTTTTTTTAATTCTACAACGATTATTATTATTCATTTTATGTTTGCAATTTTTTTCCATATTAATAATTCCAATTACATTTGTTATTGGACAAATTTTTTTTATTCTACAACAATTATTATTGTTTTTTTAAATTTTTACAAGTTTCATTCATGTTAATAATTTTCGTTTATATATTTTAATCGGAATGTCGGTCGTCGTTGTTATAAGAATAATTGTAGAAAATTAAAAAATTACAATTAGTGGGTTAAGAGAATCTGCGGAAATTTATGGAATTGCATATCGGTAAAATGGTGGCAAAGTTCGGTTATCTGGCGAACATGACCTTCTGCCCTGAGTATAATCCTAGACCTCAAGGGGATAAACTTTTCTCTCTCTCTTGTTTTTTTTCCTCCACTGAGCGATTCGACAGTATTTTTGTCTCATGGTCATTCGGAGCCCGAACGTAACCTTACTAAATATTACTCGACGATCAATCTTATCTATTCTCTATACTTTGAATCCAAAAGTCAACGAAACAATAATAAATTCTTTAAGATACTCTAATAGGAATTCCAATCATTTGCTAATAAATTTTCATTATCCTCAAATAAATAAATTGTTTTATTTATCGTAAAAAAAAGTGGTATAAATAACGACACATATTTTAGTCTTTTTCAATAAAATTTTGTTTTACCAATATACAATTTCGGCAACTTTTTATAAAAGTGCAAGTTAATTTTTGCAAAATCTATTAAAACCTATTTAAAAATTATTTATTTAACCACATTTATTAACAGACAACTTTTTTTTTTAATTGTCAAAAAAAACTTTATAAATAATATAAAAGTGTACAATAATTTTCTTATCAATAGAAAATGTTGTCATCTTTTTATAAAAGGAGCAGTTAATTTTTGGAGAATAATAAATATTGATTAAAATTATTAAATATTGATTTTAAATCACAATTGATTGAATAACAAAAAAATAGTAATGTTTACTTAAATTTCTGTTCCAAACGATCTTTTCTAATACATTATTTATTGCCACATAAATCGTGCGAAAAATTGTCAGAAAAAAAATACTAATATAAAAATATGAAATATTTTTGAAATACAGTAATTTTCTTATCAATGAGGAGATGAAATATTTTAAAAATGGAGTAATTTTCTTATCAATTAAACGATGATCTTTTAAAAATTACATTTGATTGAATAGCTAATAAAAAAAATAGTAATGGTTACTAAAATTTCTGTTCCAAACGATATTTTCTAATATATTATTTATTGCCAGACAAATTGTTCGAAAAATTGTCAGAAAAAAATATTAATATAAAAATATGAAATATTTTTAAAATACAGTAAATTTCTTATCAATTAAATGATTTTTTTTAAAATCACAATTGATTGAATAGCTAATAAAAAAATAGTAATGGTTACTAAAATTTCTGTTCCAAACGATATTTTCTAATACATTATTTATTGCCAGACAAATTGTTCGAAAAATTGTCCGAAAAAAAATACTAATATAAAAATATGAAATGTTTTTTAAATACAGTAATTTTCTTATCAATTAGAAGATGAAATATTTTTTAAATGGAGTAATTTTCTTATCAATTAAACGATGATTTTTTAAAAATCACATTTGATTGAATAGCTAATAAAAAAAATAGTAATGGTTACGAAAATTTCTGTTCCAAACGATATTTTCTAAAACATTATTTATTGCCAGACAAATTGTTAGAAAAAAATACTAATATAAAAATATGAAATATTTTTAAAATACAGTAATTTTCTTATCAATTAAACGATTTTTAAAAAATCAGAATTGATTGAATAGCTAATAAAAAAATAGTAATCGTTACTAAAATTTCTGTTCCTAACGATCTTTTCTAATACATTATTTATTGCCAGACAAATTGTGCGAAAAATTGTCAGAAAAAAAAATACTAATATAAAAATATGAAATATTTTTAAAATACAATAATTTTCTTATCAATTAGAAGATGAAATATTTTTTAAATGGAGTAATTTTCTTATGAATTTGGAGATGAATTTATTTGAAATCAAAATTCAGACTTCAAATTTTGTTTCTAAAGATCCTAGACCGAATTACAATTTTTAGCCTCGTGGTTACTTGTATACAATGAATAGAATTGCATAGCAGTACTCAATATTCTTATCACAAGCTCTCTCGCCCTCTCTATCTCCTTATTCTTATCAGCAGCACAAGAGTGTATTACCTGGAGGCCTGTTTGAATATATATATATGGGGCATTTCATTTCAACCGGCGGAATCTTATCTTTACCTTGTCAAATCTACTGTACAATTTTTTATATTATTCTTCCAGATGAAAAACACTTGCCAACTTTTTTCAGATTTTTTCATCACTCATATTTTTTAATTATAAAAATATTTGAAGCCAAATAAAAAACGCTGCGATTTAAAAATAATGTAAAAAATCAAAAAAATACTACAACAAGCAGCAAAATTTTATTCTCCAAGCGAAAGTGGAAAAATAATTTCTTATATTTTTTAATATGTATATATCCACATAAAATCTTCACAAATATTTATCCACGCTTTTTTTTCTTTCCATCGAAGTTTTAAATATTTTTTAACATTGTGTGTGAATATATCTGTAAAAACATCGTAAAATATTGAAAAAAGGTGGGAGAAATTATTTTCCCATTTTTGCTTGCGTATCAAAAATTTTCTTGTCTGTCATAGTATGTTTTTGACTTTTTAAAAAATATTTTTACACTATATTTTTTTATAGAAAAAAAAAATATATATATATTATATTTTATATATTATAAAATATATATATAAATATTATATTATATATATTATATTTTTTAAATATATATATTTATATAAATATATTTAAAAAATATAATATATATTACATTTTTTTATAGAAAAAAAAAATAATATATTGTTCGATTGGCATGGAATGCCCCATATATATCTATATACACATAAACCCCAACGCGAGTGTGTGTGAGTCGGAAAAAAAACGAAGACAATTGTAAAGAAACGTCAGTTACAAGAGTTATTAACGTTACGATGATAGTGTTTCGAGTTTCCAGCACGAAACTCCAAACAGCTCATGGAAATTTGTCACTCTTTATTTTTTTTTTCATAATTGCACGTTTCTATGACTACTTATATTCATATATCTGCGATATTAGGCCATTTGTTGATAATTGAAAAAAAAGAGAATTAAAATGCATTAGAAAATAAATACGCTTTAGGTTAGGAAAACTTAAGGTGTCAAGTGCAACATAAAAAAAACAAACCAAACGGCATGCAAACCTCATGATTCTCAGACGCTCAAGAGTTTCACTTTCACTTGGCTTGAAAATCTCTTGAGCTTCCGCGTTGATTCAATTTGTCCTTGAGATCGCGGATGATAAATTATGAAATTAACACTGGCATGTCACATTTAACTTCAGACGTTGATTCTGTCATTTGTTATTGCCTTAAAGAAACATAATAGTGAAATTAGTATTTAATTTTTTTCAAATGTTTTCACAATAATATTTTTTTTTATTTATATTTTTTAAAAATACGAAGACGTGTTTTTTATTTATAAATATATATTTGCAGTAATGTTTTTTTTTAATTCGATAAATATATGATAATTTTTGTATCAGTTTTTTTTCGACCAGTATTATAAACAAATTAACTATAATCAGGTTAATTTTACGGTTAATTTTTTATTTGTTGATTAGAAGATTCTTTGTCAATTTAACCCTGATTTTTTAAAAATTATTAGTCGTTGCAAAATTATTATTATTTGTTTAATCTAACATAGTTGCAATTTGTGACCAATTGTTACTATGGAAATTTTAACTGGTGGATCAATGAAGCATTTTTCAATAAATAAAATGAGCTATCTTTTTTAATAATCAGCTTAATACGTTTCTTTATTCTTCGGAAAAAACAACAATGATTAAAAATATTTTTTATCATTTATTGATCAATTTTATTTGAATTACAGAAGTATGAAAATTTCGTTATGTTAAAACATATTCTGCTTTACAAATCATTCTTTAAACAGTAAATTGAACAACCAAAAATTGTAACAATAGTTTAGTAAATTTAATGACAGCCACGTAAAAAATGACACTAAAGGAAACAATTACTGAAAGACAACAATTGTAAAAAGACATTGAAAAATAAACCATTCGTGAATTATTGCATTTTCAAAAAATGATGAAAACAAAAATATCGTAAAATGAAAATATAATATATTTCAATAATTATGTACGTTTTTTTTTATAAATTTGAGAATAATAATTTTTTAAAAATAAAATTAACAGAAATAATATTATAGCACTTATACGGAAATAAAGCAGATATAAAATTTTCTATCGTACAACCTAATACTTTTTTGACATTTCAAAAATTACAAAAATAGCAAATCGTAAAAAAAAGTTCGATTTTTGAACACGAACAAAAACTTTAATAAATTGATACGATAGAAAATTTAATTAAAAAAATATTATAACACTTATCTTATATTATTATATCATATCTATTATATAACACTAAAAATAATAATATAACACTTCCTTATTTATACGTAAAAAAAATAAAAAAAATAAAATAAAATAAACTTTTTTTAAAAACCATATGAAAGTGATTAATAATAACAATAAAGATTTTTTTAATGCTAAAAAATATAAGCACTAAATGAGAAAGGCCGTCGATTATTTCCCACCATTTCATGTAAGATATGAAATTATGTATATTAAATTATATAGTTAAATAAATTTAAAAAAAGTTAACCGCTTGTGTTCAAATTCCCAAAAAAAAAAAAAATTAGAAAATCATATGAAAGCGATTAAATTTGTTTTTTAATGCAAAAAAATATAAGCACTAAGTGAGAAAAGGCCGTCGATTATTTCCCACCATTTCAAGTAAGTTATGAAATTATGTATATTAAATTATATAGTTAAATAAATTTTAAAAAAATTAACCGCTTGTGTTCAAATTCCCAAAAAAAAAAAAAAAATAGAAAATCATATGAAAGCGATTAAATTTGTTTTTTAATTCAAAAAAATATAAGCACTAAGTGAGAAAAGGTCGTCGATTATTTCCCACCATTTCGTGTAAGATATGAAATTAGGTATATTAAATTATATAGTTAAATAAATTTTTAAAAAGTTAACCGCTTGCGTTCAAATTCCCAAAAAAAAAAAAAAAAAAATTAGAAAATCATATGAAAGCGATTAAAGTTTTTTTTAATGCTAAAAAATATAAGTACTAAGTGAGAAAAGGCCGTCGATTATTTCCCACCATTTCAAGTAAGATATGAAATTATGTATATTAAATTATATACTTAAATAAATTTAAAAAAAGTTAACCGCTTGCGTTCAAATTCCCAAAAAAAAAAAAAAAATTAGAAAATCATATGAAAGCGATTAAATTTTTTTTTTAATGCAAAAAAATATAAGCACTAAATGAGAAAAGGCCGTCGATTATTTCCCACTATTTCGTGCAAGATGTGAAATTAGGTATATTGAATAATATATAGGAGAGTGTATAAAGGAATACGGAAATAAAGTGAGAAAAAAAAATAGAGGAAACTATAGTGGCCAGGTGTGTGTATGAAAAGAGAAGACGAGGAACTTCGGATTCCCAGAGAGTGTCGGGGGATACCAACGTCGTCGTTTTCACTTTCAACTCGAGCACAAGAGAGACGAGCCGCGCAGCAGAAACGCCACGAAGCGCACGCCTCGCGCTATCCCCACTATCTCTTACTACATGCAATAATATTACTGTAGCTGGTTGTGTATAGACAGCGTAAAGAGCGCCACGAGCCACACGATCTGCGGCTCTCTGAACTCACGAGACACGTGCACTCACGGCATCGGCATCACAATCAGTGCATGCATTTCGCTCGCTTTCCTTTATGCTTAATTGCGGAATAACTATAAATTAGCCGAGTGCCGGGTGTGCAACGTGTTGTTGTATATATATCTACAACCTCGTGGGGCTCTCGAGTAGACCGGTAGACCAGAACCGCCTTGCTTTAGCTACCGTCGCTCTGTTCGCATTACTTCCTGACTAGTTGCGCACCTGTGTGCGCAAACGTTAACTTAACGGTACCAATGATCGTACACGTCCCAGCGTTCGAACACTTTTCCGTTTATTTGAGTTTATTTGAGTTTATTTATGAAAGTAAATATGGGACATTTCAGCTGAATTTGTTCTGACAATTTTTTATCAATAAGTATTTTGAAAAAGAAGAAACGCGAGTTTTTGCTTCCGAGAAAGCTTTGTTTTCGTGAAAATTTTATTTTTTTTCACAATGGTCTAAAATGTCGAGAAAAATGATGCAAAGTAGAACCTTACATATTGATTTTTGATTTTTTTTCGCTTTTTACAAAGTCGCCTCTATGAGGAAGTTTCTTTATTTTATTTTTGGTTTCCTCATTGAGGAAGCTTTGCGAAAGATGAAAATTATTCACGAAGTTGATGATTTCTGACGTTTTACGAAATCCAGAGCGACACCAATAAATTTTTTAAAAAATTCAAAATCACGTAAAATTCGAACCGCTTTACCGATCATCACCAAATTTTGTACGTAGCAGGGGTGAGTGTTATTTTTCCTGTGTAGAAAATTTCAGTCGAGTAGTTGAAATTTTACCTGAATTAGAGGAAAACGAACATTTTTCGAAAAATTCAAAATCTCATAAAAACCGAACCGCTTTACTGATTTCGCCCAAATTTAATACCAAAGGTCGTATCACTTTGTTTAATTTTAATACAAAGTTTCAGCCCGATTGCTAAAAATTCGTTCGAGCTAGAGTATTTATGTACTTTTTTTCAAAATTTCAAAATTTCTTATAAAAATGAAATGCGTTAAGCGATTTTTGTAAAATTTATACCAATTGAAGATTAGTCAGTACTGTACATGTTGGTTAAATTTTAGATGATTCGATCGAATACGTTATAAGTTACAGTTATTTGAATTTTGGACCTTTCATCACACACACACACACACACACACACACACACACAAACACACACACACACACACATATATATAAATTAAAGACCTTTTGACATGAAAATCTCGAAAAAAAAATTATCATGAAAACAAAGCTTCCTCTATGAGGAAGCAAAAGTGGTTTAGACAAAATCTCGTGTGTATGTGTGTGTGTGTGTGAGTGTGTGTGTGTGAGTGTAGATTTCCTTGTAAGCACGATAACTATCGTAATTATAGATGTATCTTCGTCAAATTTGGTACACAAATGGGTTATCATACAACAACGTTTGTTATTGTAGTTGACGCAAATCGGCTGGAAAATTCAAATTTTACAGCATTTTGAAAATTTTGAAAATATCGTTTTCACGCTATAACTTTTGTAAATTAAGAGATATCGGGTTAAAATTTTGTACGTAAATGGACTACCATCAAACCACGATGTATACCAAATTTGGCGAGAATAGATAGGGTGGTTCTAATTTTATTGCAATTTCAATTTTTTTAAAATGTCTGCAGACTCCTTAAATTCTGAGATATCCAACTGCAATCTTTGCTATTACGTAAAATATCATGAAATGAATTGAAATTTATTGAAAAATTGAAATAAAAAAATTATCTAGTAGACCGATCTAGATTTTAGTTAACGTAAATAAATTTTTTAATTTAAATGTGAGTCTAACAATAATTTTATTCCAGTTGAGTAATTAACACGAAATAAATAAATCTTGGATATAAATAATTTTTTATATCATGCTCAATATAAATAACGTGGAAATTAATAATTAAGTACAGGACAATCTTGTATAATAAATAATTATGCAATAATATTGATAATATAAATTTATTCATATTGTACAAAAACAACAACAACAAAAATATATATACTTTTATACTCAGAAATCTCAGAAACTATAAAAAATCTGGTGAAATGGGCTCGAATATAATTATTTATTTAAAAATTAAAAAAATGAATAAATCTTGCCTAATAAATAAATCACATTTTATTTGAATCACGAATCTTTACGAGCATCGACGTATATCATCTTAATTAAACCATAAAAAATGTTTCAAGTGTGTATCATAAATATATTTAATGCTTCGAAACGATATACACGCTGCACCCAAAACGAAGGCATAACTTAAAATCTCGCTTCCCGCACAAGTTTTAAACCGCGATATATTTAATGATAGTGGCCGAGATGTGGCGTGAGAACCACTGCCAGACAAGGAAGACGAGGTGTCTGTTCCCAACCAACGTTGGCGTGGGCTGTGATTACTTTCTCCGACGAAGGAACGGATCGTTTGGCTCCCTCGCGCTCAGCGCACCTACAAACTCAAAGAGAAAGAACGCAGCGCGCCGAGAGACCCGAAGAACTACGACCGAGAGTCTCTTCCGGGTTGAGAGAGAAAGAAAGAACGATCCGCGCGCCACGAAGCGAGGAAGTGCGCGCAATAGGCCGACGCTCAACCGATTCGCTTTACCAAACACTTTGTATATACTGATTTAACCGGTAAATAAAGAGATGGGCTAAAAAATGTGGAATTACTAATATCTGGAAATTCCATAATTGTGAAAATTAAAATACCGAATGATAAGTTGCTTGAATTTTTATTTTTTTATTTTAAAGTTTGGTAAACCGATTCGCTTTACCAAACACTTTGTATATACTGATTTAACCGGTAAATAAAGAGATGGGCTAAAAAATGTGGAATTACTAATATCTAGAAATTCCATAAGTTGCATTAATTTTTTTTTAAATTTTAAAGTACGCGCAATAGGCCGACGCTCAACCGATTCGATTTACCAAACACTTTGTATATACTGATTTAACCGGTAAATAAAGAGCTGGGCTAAAAAATGTGGAATTACTAATATCTGGAAATTCCATAATTGTGAAAATTAAAATACCGAAAGATAAGTTGCTTGAATTTTTATTTTTTTATTTTAAAGTTTGGTAAACCGATTCGCTTTACCAAACACTTTGTATATACTGATTTAACCGGTAAATAAAGAGATCGGCTGAAAAATGTGGAATTACTAATATCTGGAAATTCCATAATTGTGAAAATTAAAATAACGAAAGATAAGTTGCGTTAATTTTTTTATTTAATTTTAAAGTACGCGCAATAGACCGACGCTCAACCGATTCGCTTTACCAAACACTTTGTATATACTGATTTAACCGGTAAATAAAGAGATGGGCTAAAAAATGTGGCATTACTAATATCTGGAAATTCCATAATTGTGAAAATTAAAATACCGAATGATAAGTTGCTTGAATTTTTATTTTTTTATTTTAAAGTTTGGTAAACCGATTCGCTTTACCAAACACTTTGTATATACTGATTTAACCGGTAAATAAAGAGGTGGGCTAAAAAATGTGGAATTACTAATATCTGGAAATTCCATAATTGTGAAAATTAAAATAACGAAAGATAAGTTGCTTGAATTTTTATTTTTTTATTTTAAAGTTTGGTAAACCGATTCGCTTTACCAAACACTTTGTATATACTGATTTAACCGGTAAATAAAGAGGTGGGCTGAAAAATGTGGAATTACTAATATCTGGAAATTCCATAATTGTGAAAATTAAAATAACGAAAGATAAGTTGCATTAATTTTTTTATTTCATTTTAAAGTACGCGCAATAGGCCGACGCTCAACCGATTCGCTTTACCAAACACTTTGTATATACTGATTTAACCGGTAAATTATGAGGTGGGCTAAAAAATGTGGAATTACTAATATCTGGAAATTCCAGAATTATGAAAATTAAAATAACGAAAGATAAGTTGTATTTTTTAAATTAAATTTTACTCACGTCGACCCGTAGGGCAAAAAATAATTTTATTAAAATTTAAAAATCCCGGCTGAAAAAATGAGTGTAATTAATAAACAAATTGGGTAAATAAGAATCATTCGCATATTATACTGTGAAGATTGCCACAATTTTGACGAATTAATCTCCCGACTATTATATGCGAATGATTCTTATTTAACCTTTTTTCATGTACCCAATTTCTTTAACAATTACACTAACATTTTCTGTGGGGATTTTTTTTAATTTGTATAAAAAGGATGCAAAGTACAACTTTGGACATTGATTCCTCATTAATTTTCATCTTTTGCAACGCCGCCTCTATGAGGAAGGTTCTTTATTTTATTTTTGGCTTCCTCATAGAGGAAGCTTTGCGAAAGATGAAAATTATTGACGAAGCAATGTGCAAAGTTTTACTTTGCATCCTTATTTTAAATACAAATTAAAGAAGTACGAAAAGAAAAATTTTCATAAATTCAAAATTCTATAAAATCTAAACCGCTTTATGTATTTCGCTTAAATTCAATACCGATCGTTATTTTTCATTGCTTTATTCGTCAAAAATTGTTTAAGCTCATTATCTAAAAAATTGTGGCAGCTAGAGAACATACAGAGATTTTTTGAAAAATTCAATGTCTCATAAAATCTGAACCACTTTACCAATCTTCACCAAATTCGATATCTACTACAACTGGATGTTAATTTTACCTTGCAAAAGATTTGAGCAGGTTTGATCGAACTAAACTTGAATAAGAACGAAAACAAATTTTTTTCGAAAATTCAAAAATTTTATAAAATCTAAGCCGCTTTATGGATTTCGCTCAAATTCAATACCGACCTTCATTTTTCATTTCTCTATTTGTCCAGAACTATTTAGCTCATTAGCTGAAAAATTGCGGAAGCTAGAGAACATACAGAGATTTTTTGAAAAATTCAAAGTCTCATAAAATCTGAACCACTTTACCAATCTTCACCAAATTCGATATCTACTACAACTGGATGTTAATTTTACCTTACAAAAGATTTCAGCAGGTTCGGTCGAACTGAACTAGAATAAGAACGAAAACTAATTTTTTTCGAAAATTCAAAAATTTTATAAAATCTAAACCGCTTTATGGATTTTGCTCAAATTTAATACCGACCTTCATTTTTCATTTCTCTATTTGTCCAAAACTATTTAGCTCATTAGCTGAAAAATTGCGGAAGCTAGAGAACATACAGACATTTTTCGAAAAATTGAAAGGCTTATAAAATCTGAATTTTTTTCTCAATTTTTTCGGAAATTTATACATAGGAAGGGGCGTTGCTCCTCTACCAGCGTGCCAAATTTCAGCTTGATTCTTAAACCCGTTTTCGAGATACAGCGGTTTGAATTTTCGAAGCGTGTCACACACACACACACACACATACACACATACATACATCCGGAAATTTTTTCTAAACCACTTTTCTCGACGTTTTGAACCATTCTGAGTGTCCTGATATAAAAATCTCGAAAAAAATTTTTTTACGAAAACAAAACTTCCTCTATGAGGAAGTAAAATGATTGAATTTTTATCGTGCCACAAGGTTACAGCGGGCGAACATCACTATTTGTGGATAGTTCCTCGAAGTTCCGTCGCAGCGCCAAAACAACAACACACACACAGTGCGTCGCGTTCGTTCGATCGACACACAACAAACAAACGTTCTTCGCCCGGCTTCTCGTTACCGTTCGCTCTGCACAAAACTATTAATTAAGCAATTTATTACCCGTCTCTAAATTGCACAACCGCTCTTTGATGGTTCGACACTCGAGCTCGAATCTCTTTCTCATCAATTGCTTCATTATTTCGTGGCGCACGCTATTTAATCGCAATAAATTGCCATACCAGAAACGCCACTTCTGATATTCGCTTCGATCTTTTTGTCTCTTTCTTTCTCACATGCTGCGCTGTCTTTGTTACTTTAAGCTATTATTATAATCCATTCTCCGTCTTTCCCTTCTCGATATACGCGTCATGTCCGAGCGGAGAGCAACGCGAACGTTCCTAACCCCGTGTATACAAACCGGTTGTCGCCTTTTCTTACGTACTGCAAAGTTTCACCTCCGGGAATTTTTGTGCCTGGACTCGTGAACGTTTTTTTTATTTTTTTATTTTTCTTTCGTTGGTGTTTTTTTTTGTTGTTTTGTTGTTTTAACTCCACCAAGCGAGGACTTGGAATTCCGGCAGTGTTTATATACCGGAGAGAAACAAAAAAAAAAAAAAAAAAAAATAAGAAACGAGCCAATCGCACTTGAGAATGGATAGCAAAATATAAAGAGCGGAGAGTGAAAAAAAAGGGCGCAAATACTTAGTTATAAAGTGAGACGACGTCGACCGCTGCCTCGAGCCTTCATTAATTTACCTTTTTTTTCGGTGAATCGAAGAAGAAAGAATTATGGAGAGTCGGTATTTCCGCGTGAATAGGTGGCGCGCTGTTCGCTATATTTATTCTAACGTCGAGGGCCAAGGACGTGACCTTGGATATATATTCTCATATAGGTTTTTTTTCTTTTTGCTTCCTCATAGAGGAAACTTTGTTTTTGTGAAGAATTTTTTTTTCGAGATTTTAATAAAGAGAAAAGTGGTTTTAAAAAAATGTCTGTGTGTGTGTGCAGATTTCCTTGTAAGCACGATAACTATCGTAATTATAGACGTATCTTTGTCAAATTTGGCACACAAGTGGGCTGTCATACAACAACATTTGGGATTGTAGTTGACGCAAATCGGCTGGAAAATTCAAATTTTACAGCATTTTGAAAATTTTGAAAATATCGTTTTCACCCTATAACTTTCGCAAATTGAGAGATATCGGGCTGAAATATTGTACGTAAATGGACTACCGTCAAACCATGACGTATACAAAATTTGGCGAGAATCGATAGAGTGGTTCTAATTTTATTGCAATTTCAATTTTTTTAAAATGTCTGCAAGGACTTCAACTCCTGTGAATTCTGAGATATCCGACTTCAATTTTCGACATGATTTCACGATTATTGATTATTAATGATGAATTTAGTCAAAGGAATTATCGATATGTCGGTAAATTTCGATTTTGGTGAATAAAAAAAAAATGGGGTCGCGAAAAAAATAAATTTTTTTTTTAATTTTTCACAGATTTATCTTAAATTTTGCTCACATATGGACTATCATCGGAAAACATTTGAGTACAAATTTGACGCAGATTTGTTCAGCCGTTCAAATTTTATGGCATTTTGAATTATTCGAAAAATCTCATTCTCGCGCTGGCTCGTGCAAATTATGAGATACCGGCTTCTAATTTGGTCCACATATGGACTAACATTGTACAAGGTTTTAGTACAAATTTGAGAAAAATCGGTTACACGGTTAAAATTCTGCGACACTTTGAATTTTTGCTTCTTCATAAAGCTTTGTTTTCATGAACAAATTTTTTTTTTTTGAGGTTTTCATGGCAAAACGTTTGAAATGGTCGGAAACGTCGAGAAAAGTGGTTTATAAAAATTATCCGGATGTATGTGTGTGTGTTTGTGTGTGATGAAAGGCCAGACATTCATATAACTGTAACTTATAAAGTATTCGACCGAATCAGTTAAAATTTAAACAACATGTACAGTTCTGGCCAATCTTCAATTGGTATAAATTTTGCAAAAATCGCTTAACGCATTTCCTTTTTATAAGAATTTTGAAATTTTGAAAAAAGTACGTAAATGCTCTAGCTCGAACGAATTTTGAGCTATCGGTCTGAAACTTCGTATTAAAATTGAACAAAGTGATACGACCGTTGATATTGAATTTGGGCCAAATCGGTAAAGCTGTTCGATTTTTATGAGATTTTGGAATTTTTCGAAAAATTTTTGTTTTGCTCTAATTCAGGTAAAATTTGAACTAATCGACTGAAATTTTCTACACAGAAAAAATAACATTCAGCCCTGCTACGTACCAAATTTGGTGATGATCGGTAAAGCGGTTCGATTTTTATGAGATTTTGGAATTTTTCGAAAAATTTTCGTTTTGCTCTAATTCAAGTAAAATTTCAACTAATCGTCTGAAATTTTTTACACAGAAAAAATAACATTCAGCCCTGCTACGTACCAAATTTGGTGATGATCGGTAAAGCGGTTCGGTTTTTATGAGATTTTCGAAAAATTTTCGTTTTGCTCTAATTCAAGTAAAATTTCAACCAATCGACTGAAACTTTCTACACAGAAAAAATAACATTCAGCCCTGCCACGTACCAAATTTGGTGATGATCGGTAAAGCGGTTCGGTTTTTATGAGATTTTGAATTTTTCGAAAAATTTTCGTTTTGCTCTAATTCAAGTAAAATTCCAACTAATCGACTGCAATTTTCTACACAGAAAAAATAACATTCAGCCCTGCTACGTACCAAATTTGGTGATGATCGGTAAAGCGGTTCGATTTTTATGAGATTTTGGAATTTTTCGAAACATTTTCGTTTTGCTCTAACTCAGGTAAAATTTCAACTAATCGTCTGAAATTTTCTACACAGAAAAAATAACATTCAGACCTGCTACGTACCAAATTTGGTGATGATCGGTAAAGCGGTTCGGATTTTACGTGATTTTGAATTTTTTAAAAATTTATTGGTGTCGCTCTGGATTTCGTAAAACGTCAGAAATCATCAACTTGGTCAATAATTTTCATCTTTCGCAAAGCATCCTCTATGAGGAAGCCAAAAATAAAGTAAAGAAACTTCCTCATAGAGGCGGCTTTGTAAAAAGCGAAAAAGAATGAGGAAGCAATGTGCAAGATTCTACTTTGCATCTTTTTTTTTTTTTTATATCTACAGCATAAACAAGTCTGCAAAGTAGAACTTTGCAAATTGATTCCTCATTATTTTTCCCTTTTTACAAAGTTTCGTCTATGAGGAAGCCAAAATCTACCAAAAAAAAAATGTATTCATTAAAGAATTAGGGATTTACAATCTCTTTGCTTTGCCTGAAACTGACAACTGTTTTTCTCAAGTTTTGAGCTATTTTTTCCCAAAAAAATAATCTCCAAAAAATGTCCGAGCTCGACATTATTGATCATCCTTAATTGCAACGAGATCTTCATATAAAACGTCACGAATAACTTGGCAGCCGTGAGAAAGGTACGAAGTATGCGTGAGTCCCAGTTATTTTGGTAGTGAAAGCGAAAGTCACGTGAGTCAGACTAGGAAGTAAGCGAGGCTCGCGTTTATATTCAATTACAAACAAGCTGCGGCGGCCGAGTCTTTTTGCCTTTTTAAAGTCTCAACGATGGATCGGAAAAATTTCTCTTCTCCGAATTTTCTGTATTAACGAGTTTCGAGACGTTTTTTATTTTTTTTTTTACAGCCTCCCAAATTCGACAATTCAAGCGGATCGGATCCGTGAAAATCAATGAATTCATAGCAATCACGAGCGTGACGAACTTTCTACATTCCTCGTTCTGACAATCAAAATACAATTATTTTTATCTCAATTGATATATCGATTATAAAATATTTACAATATCATTAATACATTTTTTAAATTTTTGGCCTTTTTTAAAGCAATTTATTGCAAACTGATTTTTAAATTAAAACAATGTACAATATCATCAATAAATTTTGTAAATTTTTGGCCTTTTTTAAATCAATTTATTGCAAACTGATTTTTAAATTAAAACAATGTACAATATCATCAATAAATTTTATAAATTTTTGGCCTTTTTAAAAGCAATTTATTGCAAACTGATTTTTAAATTAAAACAATGTACAATATCATCAATAAATTGTGTAAATTTTTGGCCTTTTTTAAATCAATTTATTGCAAACTGATTTTTAAATTAAAACAATGTACAATATCATCAATAAATCGTGTAAATTTTTGGCCTTTTTTAAAGCAATTTATTGCAAACTGATTTTTAAATTAAAACAATGTACAATATCATCAATAAATCTTGTAAATTTTTGGCCTTTTTTAAAGCAATTTATTGCAAACTGATTTGTAAATTAAAACAATGTACAATATCATCAATAAATCTTGTAAATTTTGGCCTTTTTAAAAGCAATTTATTGCAAACTGATTTTTAAATTAAAACAATGTACAATATCATCAATAAATTTTGTAAATTTTTGGCCTTTTTTAAAGCAATTTATTGCAAACTGATTTTTAAATTAAAACAATGTACAATATCATCAATAAATCTTGTAAATTTTTGGCCTTTTTTAAAGCAATTTATTGCAAACTGATTTTTAAATTAAAACAATGTACAATATCATCAATAAATTTTATAAATTTTAGGCCTTTTTTAAAGCAATTTATGGCAAACTGGTTTTTAAATTAAAGCAATGGATTAAGTCACAAATTTGTATTTTTTACAATTATTTTTTTTGTAATTAGTGTAATTATTTTTATTTTTCTTAGAAACTGAATTTTTGAGTTAATGACTAGAGGATCGTGAAAGTCTATAATTTTAGCTGATAAATATTTATCGTAAAATTGACTTAATTTTCCCAATTATGCAATAATTATCAGCAGTTTTTATAAAACGATATAGCATTTTTTAATAATTACAACAAAAAGAAAATATTGCAATAAATTTTTTTTATAAATGAAATGAAGACGTAATGAGCCAAAAAAAATTTGATAAACTCGAAATTTTTCTCAAAATTTCATTTATTATTATTATTTCTTTAATTCAAAATTCTGAACAAACTTTTTTTACGATTATTATTATAAATTTTAAATATATAAATATTATTATGAATTTGATAATTAAACAATAATTGAATAATGAACACGTGACTAACGTTGATAATCTGGAATAATGAATTAATACAGTTTCCTCGATATTATTGGTCGTCTATTTGATCCCCGGCTTTAACGGATAATTGGCCTTATCTACCCTCGTTGCGTTCCTTCCAGATTATATGCACCATCGACTCCAGCACAATTATTGATAATTACGCAATTTTTATCCTGCCAATATGATTAAGAAGCAGATATTAAAAAAAAAAAAAAGGTTTATCGGATAAAACTTCGATAATTATTCTCACAATAATTATGACACCTTTTTAATTGGGCCATCAAATACATTAATGAGCAATTATTATAAAATCGTTAAGATTCAACGTCTTTCATTTTTTTTTCTTCTAATAAATTCAGCGAAATTTTATTCGTCAATAAATAATAAGGAAATATTTAAATTTCTTCACGATCTTCACGAAATTTTATTAATGGTATCACTGAATATTATTTAGTTCAACTACAAATTTTAAACTCGCTATCTAAAGTTTTGCAAAAATTAATACAGTATGTTAAATTTTTCGAAAAATTCAAAAATTCATAAAATCTCAACCGTGTTGCCGATTTAAGTAAAATTCAGTAAGATACAACACTGAGTGCATCTTTACTTGTGAATAATTATTCAGCAAAATGGCCGCTGTTTTACAAAATTTAGAACGTTCACAAAATTTTTAGAAAAAATTCAAAATTCCATAAAATCGAAATTTCTGTCTACTTTTTGCTTTTACAATAAATAATCAAATCTACGAAAGACTTTTCAAAGGAAAACACGATTTTATAATAATTGCTAATGAATATTTATATGATGGCCGAATTTAACAAAAAATCGTTATAATTTTGAGAATAATTAGATATCATCTCTTTTTTTTAAATTTATTATCTGATTCTTAATCGGAATTCGCAGGATAAAAATACACACGGACGTATGAAAATTTGTCCTAAATCACTTTTTCCGACGTTTTAGATGAAATACAGAAAAACAAATATTCTGGAAACAGAATTTCTTTTGTGACGAAGCAAAAGGAAGAAAGTTTGGGCAATTTTGGGCTGAGAACTCGCGGAGCGAATGACTGTTGGCATCAAGTTCCGGGCTTGGAGTTTCCAAATTCCACAACCGGTCCCTATTTTAGGTTTGACCGGCAAAGCGCTCTTCGTCATTCGACTCTACGCTTCTCTAATGACGGGCTCTCGTTGGGTTATACTTTCTAGTGTAAGAGACTGGCCAAAAACCATATGCCACGTGTCGGCGAAAGGAGGCCATTCAAATGTCAGTCTCTTACCGGTCTTCCTCTCTTTTTCTCTCTCTTTCTCCAGACTCAACGTTTCTATGCTTAAGAGATAACGTCGTATCTTTAATTCTTTGAAACTGAGTAGCTGAAAGGGATGCAAATGGCCATATTAAATTTCCCTCTTGAGAACAGTTACCATTTTTCTAAAGATTAAATTTCTGGATTTTTTACCAAAAAAATTTCAATAGTCTAAAAATATTTTTCCTACGAAGAATTTCTAAGGATTAAATTTCTGGATTTTTTACCAAAAAGATAAATAGCCTTAAAAGATTTTTCCTACGAAGAATTTCTAATGATTAAATTTCTGGATTTTTTGCTAAAAAAATAAATAGTCTGAAAAGATTTTTCCTACGAAGAATTTCTAAGGATTAAATTTCTGGATTTTTTACCAAAAAAATAAATAGTCTGAAAAGTTTTTTTCTATGAAGAATTTCTAATGATTAAATTTCTGGATTTTTTACCAAAAAAATAAATAGTCTGAAAAGTTTTTTTCTATGAAGAATTTCTGAAGATTAAATTTCTGGATTTTTTACCAAAAAAATAAATAGTCTGAAAAGTTTTTTTCTACGAAGAATTTCTGAAGATTAAATTTCTGGATTTTTTACCAAAAAAATAAATAGTCTGAAAAGATTTTTCCTACGAAGAATTTCTAATGATTAAATTTCTGGATTTTTTACCAAAAAAATAAATAGTCTGAAAAGATTTTTCCTACAAAGAGTTTCTAATGATTAAATTTCTGGATTTTTTACCAAAAAAATAAATAGTCTGAAAAGTTTTTTTCTACGAAGAATTCCTAATGATTAAATTTCTGGATTTTTTACCAAAAAAATAAATAGTCTGAAAAGTTTTTTTCTATGAAGAATTTCTGAAGATTAAATTTCTGGATTTTTTACCAAAAAAATAAATAGTCTGAAAATGTTTTTCCTACGAAGAATTTCTAAAGATTAAATTTCTGGATTTTTTACCAAAAAAATAAATAGTCTTAAAAGATTTTTCCTACGAAGAATTTCTAATGATTAAATTTCTGGATTTTTTACCAAAAAAATAAATAGTCTGAAAAGTTTTTTTCTACGAAGAATTCCTAATGATTAAATTTCTGGATTTTTTACCAAAAAAATAAATAGCCTGAAAAGTTTTTTTCTACGAAGAATTTCTGAAGATTAAATTTCTGGATTTTCTACCAAAAAAATAAATAGTCTGAAAAGTTTTTTTCTACGAAGAATTTCTGAAGATTAAATTTCTGGATTTTTTACCAAAAAAATAAATAGTCTGAAAAGATTTTTCCTAAGTGTGTAAATTTAAGAGTAACAAAAGACGTCCAAGGATATTTTTTGTCTACTCTAAAAAAAATGGTCCCAAATTTGAATCTCTCTAAAATGACCAAATATTTCCAAAGTTTTTTCTCACACCGCAAAAACAATACAAAAAAATTCCTTCTTCATAAAGCTTTTCAATGTTAGCAAAAACTTTTTGCTTATTTAAAAAAAAATCACAGCAAAATTTTAAACAAAAAAAAATGTTGATCATTGCTCTGAAAATTACATTTTTTTAAAAATAAATTTGTTAGTGCTAAAAAATTCTTTCGTTTTTAATGTCACTATTAGGTAAATATAATAACGCTAAATCTTAAAAAAGCAGGCTAACACTGATGGATTCATTGGTCAAAGCAGGAGCATTATATGGGGTGGAGAAGGAGAGAGGACATTGAGAAACTGCAAGGGAGATTCATAAAAATGGCAATGGGAATAGCTAGAAATACACCAGATTATATTTGGAAATTAGAGGTGGGAAGGCGGAGTATGAAAGTGGAGACAAGGAAAAGAGCGAGCAAATATATACTAGACATTTGCGAAATGGCAGAGGGCAGACTACCCAAAATATGTTTAAGGGAAGAACTGAGGGTTATTATAAATGGAGATCCGTCGCAATTGTGGAGGCAATTCAGAGAAGCAATGGAAGAAGTTGGGGATGGAAGAGTAATAGAGCTAATACGGGGCAATGGGGAAAAAACAATAATTGGGAAACTACTGGAAGAAGGGACACAAAGGAAATTAGAACAGGATACACAGAGAGACTGGGTGAGAACTGATAAGTCAACATACTGCGACTTCTATAAAGAAATAAAGAAAGGAACGGAAAGAGAAAAATACTGGGACAAAAATGATACAAGTGGATTAATTAAAGAGCAATGGGCAAGAGTGAGGTGTGGAAACTTAGGAAAAAAAGGGTATGATAACTGGAACTGTAGGGTTTGCGGGGAAGAAGGAGAAAGTATCGAACACATATGGGAATGTGAAATTTCCAGAGGGGAAATAAAAGAACAGTGGGTTAGGGGGTGGACCGGCTGAATTTAGGATTACGCAGTATGCTTAAAAAGGAGCCGAAATTGGTAATATGCGAATATTTCCCGAGTAGAAATTCTGATACTGGCGTAACAAGGGCATTATTACGGGGAAGGCAGTGGCGCAGTGGATAGAGACGCAGCCTCTCAAACAGGGGGCCCGGGTTCGATTCCCGGCCGGGCACCAATGGAATTTTTTCTATGTGCTTTTTCTGTAATCCCCGGTGGTTCGGAACCCACCTAAAACTGTAGGTCCTGAATATCCATGGCGCCGTAGTTGTCAAGGGGCTTGCCCCGTTTACCAAATAAATAAATAAATAAATAAATAAATTATCAGGTAGGTCGTAGTTCCTTATCAGGCACTGTCAAGGCAACCGGACCGGGCCCGCTGCGAAAACGTAACGTTGGGGTTGATACGGCCATGATCAGGATACCTGTTCGAGCCGTGACCAGACCCGAGTAAGGCTCCTATCTGAAACTGTCCAGGCAGGAAATTCATAAATGAATTAAAGCGCGTCTTATATTTTTGTTTTTTTTTCATTACTTTAAGCTTTTCAACTTAAAAAAACTTCCATATTCACTGCATATTATTTTGCGAGAAACACAGAAAGCTGAGTTAAAGTGTGCCAAAATTGCTCGCACTTTTCGATTGTAATGTTACGTTAAAAAAAAATCGCGAAATGAATAATAAAGAATCGGAACATACATCTAGTAAGGGTCGAGTATGGTTTCCTGATCAAAATTGGTGCACAAAATGGCGATGGGGTTAATACGGAATGATAATACGTATCTAATCAGGATCTTGTACGGATTCCGGACCAAAGTTGGCCCGCGAGATGGCGCTGGGATTAATACGGCATGATAATGTATATCTAATCAGGGCCACGTACGGCTTCCTGAACAAATTATGCACAACACATGGCGCTTGGGTATTCCCGAGTAGAAATTCTGATACTGGCGCAAAAAGGGCATTATCAGGTAGGCCGTAGTTTCTTATCAGGCAGTGTCAAGGCAACCGGACCGGGCCTGCTGCCAAAACGTAAAACTGGGGTTGATACGGCCATGATCAGGGAGACTGTTAAGGCCATGATCCGGGAAGTGTTCAGGCCATAATTGGGGAAATTGCTCAGGCCATGATCAGGATACCTGTTCGAGCCGTGACCAGACTCGAGTAAGTCTCCTATCTGGAACTGTCCAGGCAGGAAATTCATAAATGAATTAAAAGGCGTCTTATATTTTTGTTTTTTTTTCATTACTTTAAGCTTTTCAACTTAAAAAAACTTTCATATTCACTGCATATTATTTTGCGAGAAACACAGAAAGCTGAGTTAAAGTGTGCCAAAATTGCTCGGACTTTTCGATTGTAATGTTACGTTAAAAAAAATCGCGAAATGAATAATAAAGAATCGGAACATACATCTAGTAAGGGTCGAGTATGGTTTCCTGATCAAAATTGGTGCACAAAATGGCGCTGGGGTTAATACGGAATGGTAATACGTATCTAATCAGGACCTTGTACGGATTCCGGACCAAAGTTGGCCCGTGACCCGAGTAGAAATTCTGATACTGGCGCAACAAGGGCATTATCAGGTAGGCCGTAGTTCCTTATCAGGCAGTGTCAAGGCAACCGGATCCGGCCCGCTGCCAAAACGTAACGTTGGGGTTGATACGGCCACGATCAGGGAGACTGTTGAGGCCATGATCCGGGAAGTTTTCAGGCCATAATCGGGGAAATTGTTCAGGCCATGATCAGGATACCTGTTCGAGCCGTAACCAGAATCGAGTAAGGCTCCGATTTGGAACTGTCCAGGCAGGAAATGCATAAATTAATGAAAACGCGTCTTATATTTTTGTTTTCTTTATTACTTTAAGCTTTTCAACTTAAAAAAACTTTCATATTCACTGCATATTATTTTGCGAGAAACACAGAAAGCTGAGTTAAAGTGTGCCAAAATTGCTCGGACTTTTCGATTGTAATGTTACGTTAAAAAAAAATCGCGAAATGAATAATAAAGAATCGGAACATACATCTAGTAAGGGTCGAGTATGGTTTCCTGATCAAAATTGGTGCACAAAATGGCGCTGGGGTTAATACGGAATGATAATACGTATCTAATCAGGATCTTGTACGGATTCCGGACCAAAGTTGGCCCGCGAGATGGCGCTGGGATTAATACGGCATGATAATGTATATCTAATCAGGGCCGCGTACGGCTTCCTGACCAAAGTATGCACAACACATGGCGCTTGGGTATTATCAGGCACACCTCTCCACACAAAATCAGGCCCTTGTAAGGCATTCCGCAGAAAGGCAAGCCTTAAGATCTCCCGATCGTGGCCTGACTAGTCCTCAGGCACCCGTCATAGAATTTCTACTCGGGTTTACGGTCGTTTGAATAAGACTGTGATTAACACCGAATAAAAAATGTAGCTAATGTAATAGTAACTCAAAGTTTATTTATTTAAGTTTTAGCGAAATACAGTTTTTATATACAGGTGCCAAAGCAAGATGAAGGAGTATGATTAATAGAATTAAAACTAATGTTTGCGGTATTTAAGCATCAGTCCAATTTTTTTTTTATACTGTATCATTAAAAAAAATGATGTTCTTCTGTAAAAAAGAGCAACTTAAATGAGTGTTTATATAAATAGCCTAGATGTTGGCCATTTTTATGTGCCCAATAATTTCAATAAATTCGAAAATCATCTTAAAATTCTCTTGACCTCAACCAACTACATCTTAACTACCTTAATTAACATGTAACGACTTTGAAGCCTTTTTTCCTCGTGAATCATACGTTTTCTGGCCTTGTAAATAGTACACAATGTACAAAAGGCAATAATAGCAAAATTAATATTACCGATATTATCAATAATGGTCGATAATTTTTTTTTTCCTAAAGATCTAAATTGAAATATTGTTATTCAATACTAAATATTGAGAATATCAATTGAAATATTTGATCAATCCATATAATTTTTGCCTGGTCAGGGAAATAATTGATAAAGCATTTTTTTTTAATTAAAAAAAAAGTACTAAATATTGTCAATATTAAATCAATAATGGTCGATAATTTTTTTTTTTCAAAAGATTTAAATTAAAATTCTGTTATTCAATACTAAATATTGGAAACATTATTAAACATTTTTTAATTTTTGCCTGATTGGCGAAATAATAGATAATGCATTTTTTTTATTAAAAAAAAAAATACTAAAAATTGTAAATATTAAATCAAATATTTTTTTTGTGCAAGTAATTTTTGGCCGGTTGGAGAAATAATTGATAATGCAATAAAATAGTAATGATAGAGTGCAAGAAAGAGAAAGTGCGAAACTATTGGAAGTTTTGCTTCCGCAATAGATGTTTCGTATAGGCATCCGGCCTTGACACGTATGAAAAGAATAAATATGTCGGAACTCGCCTAGCAGTACCAGTAGTAGTAGTAATACTAGTAGCAACAGCAGCAGTAGCAGCAGCAGAAGCTCTTGATGCGACATGTATTGGCGTGCCGGCAGCTGTTAGGAATTAATTTTAGATTACACAGCCAGTGGGCGCCTGACTAGGTCAACTTGGTAACATCGCAACGAGCACATTGTGTCGTCGATAGCTAGCACATTTAACACGTTTTTCTCCTTCTTTCTCTCTTGTCTTGTTATGAAGATCATTATCGTCGATTTACTAAAAGAGATTATTCCACCATTTTTTCTCCCTTAATTTCTATCAGAATTAGGATTTTTTACCGATTTATGAAAATTCAACAACAAAATATCGTATAAAATTAAAAAAAAATATATAAACTTGATTTGGTACCATTTTTCTCTTGTCTTTTTATGAAGATCATTATCGTCGATTTACTAAAAGAGATTATTGTACAATTTTTGCTCCCTTAATTTCTATCAGAATTAGGATTTTTCACCAATTTATGAAAATTCAACAACAAAATATCGTATACATTTTTTTTTTAAATATAAACTTGACTTGGTAACATTTTTCTATCTTGTCTTTTTATGAAGATCATTATCATCGATTTACTAAAAGAGATTATTCCACCATTTTTTCTCCCTTAATTTCTATCAGAATTAGGATTTTTCACCAATTTATGAAAATTCAACAACAAAATATCGTATACATTTTTTTTTTAAATATAAACTTGACTTGGTAACATTTTTCTCTTGTCTTTTTATGAAGATCATTATCGTCGATTTACTAAAAGAGATTATTCTACCATTTTTGCTCCCTTAATTTCTATCAGAATTAGCATTTTTTTACCGATTTATGAAAATTCAACAACAAAATATCTTATAAAAAAAAAAATTTGCCAAATATAAACTTTACTTGGTAACATTTTTCTCCTTCTTTCTCTCTTGTCTTGTTATTAAGATCATTATCGTCGATTTACTAAAAGAGATTATTCCACCATTTTTTCTCCCTTAATTTCTATCAGAATTAGGATTTTTCACCAATTTATGAAAATTCAACAACAAAATATCGTATCAATTTTTTTTTAAATATAAACTTTACTTGGTAACATTTTTCTATCTTGTCTTTTTATGAAGATCATTATCATCGATTTACTAAAAGAGATTATTGTACAATTTTTGCTCCCTTAATTTCTATCAGAATTAGGATTTTGTACCGATTTATGAAAATTCAACAACAAAATATCTTAAACAAAAAAAAAATTTGCCAAATATAAACTTTACTTGGTAACATTTTTCTCCTTCTTTCTCTCTTGTCTTGTTATGAAGATCATTATCGTCGATTTATTAAAAGAGATTATTCTACCATTTTTTCTCCCTTAATTTCTATGAGAATTAGGATTTTTCACCAATTTATGAAAATTCAACAACAAAATATCGTATACATTTTTTTTTAAATATAAACTTGACTTGGTAACATTTTTCTCTTGTCTTGTTATGAAGATCATTATCGTTGATTTACTAAAAGAGATTATTCCACCATTTTTTCTCCCTTAATTTCTATCAGAATTAGGATTTTTCACCAATTTATGAAAATTCAACAACAAAATATCGTATAATTTTTTTTTTTAAGTATAAACTTGATTTGGTAACATTTTTCTTCCTTATCTTTTTATGAAGATCATTATCGTCGATTTACTAAAAGAGATTATTCCACCATTTTTTTTCCCTTAATTTCTATCAGAATTAGGATTTTTTACCGATTTATGAAAATTCAACAACAAAATATCTTATAAAAAAAAAAAAAATTTGCCAAATATAAACTTTACTTGGTAACATTTTTCTCCTTCTTTCTCTCTTGTCTTGTTATAAAGATCATTATCGTCGATTTACTAAAAGAGATTATTCCACCATTTTTTCTCCCTTAATTTCTATCAGAATTAGGATTTTTCACCAATTTATGAAAATTCAACAACAAAATATCGTATAATTTTTTTTTTAAGTATAAACTTGATTTGGTAACATTTTTCTTCCTTATCTTTTTATGAAGATCATTATCATCGATTTACTAAAAGAGATTATTCTACCATTTTTGCTCCCTTAATTTCTATCAGAATTAGGATTTTTCACCAATTTATGAAAATTCAACAACAAAATATCGTATAAATTTTTTTTTTAAATATAAACTTTATTTGGTACCATTTTTCTCTTGTCTTTTTATGAAGATCATTATCATCGATTTACTAAAAGAGATTATTCTACCATTTTTGCTTCCTTCATTTCTATCAGAATTAGGATTTTTCACCAATTTATGAAAATTCAAAATATCGTATAAAAAAATTACAAAATATAAACTTTACTTGGTAACATTTTTCTTCTTTTTCCTCTCTTCTGTTTCTATGAAGATCATTATCATCGATTTACAAAAAGAGATTATTGTACCATTTTTGCTTCCTATAACCCTTAATTTCTATCAGAATTACGATTTTTCATGAATTTATTAAAGATTTAATAAAAAATATCGTATGAAAAAAAAATTAAAAATTTAAATAAACGCATAATGATTTTCTTACCCCTCAACCTAACTTTTTTTTTTTTCAAATGAAAATGATTTGTTAATTCTTCTGAGTACGCATGATTTTCTTTTTCAAAATTCTGTATTATTTTTTTCGAATTACGATATTTTTTTCATGTCTGATCTGTATTTACGAATCTACTTGGTCCAAAATTCGTGACTTTCCACACATTTTCCAAAAACAAAAACATTAAATACGTTATTACTTTTTTTTATTAAAAAATATTGATAAATAATGAAATTATTATTGTTTGAGCAATGTACTTTAATATTGTTTATCTAAGCATTCCATTATTCTTCAAGTCACTTTATCTCACAAACAATATGAAAATAATTTTTTACAATATTCCACCACACTGCTAATAAAATTCCTAAACATTTTGTTCCTAAAAAAATGTGGATATTTTATTTAAAAAAAAGAATAATGGACAATTAAAAAAATAATGAACCATTACTGGAATTTTCGTGACTTTTTTGGTTATTTTACCAATATTGTCAATGGCAAATATTAGTCACGTTATAAATAAACAAATATTTCAAAAATTCAAAAAATGCATTCTTTACATCTAATTTTAAAAAAATTGTAATTAAAAAATTAGAGTTTCATTTTTTTTCTAATTAGAAAAATGTTGGAATTTTTTCTAACTTCTTCAGGTCTACCAAAATTAGTGACGTATTTTTAAAGATTTTTCAGATTGTAAAGAAAAAGTCGATTTTTTTTTTTCATGTTCTTGCTTCCTTCTTTTTTTCTTTAATTCTTCTTCTGGAGCTCGAGATCGACATTCCCAAGTACGCAGTGGACACTTTCCCGTTCCGCGTTCGCATTTCCTCTTTAGTTTCTTTCTGCCAGCCAAGGAGCCACGAGGAAGCGATGCCGCTTTACGCGGAACGAACCGATTCTAGATAGCGTGCTGAGGCAGCTCGGGTCGTGCTCACTTTCGTTTTTCCACGCTCTCGAACCACCACCTTCCTCGTATACAACGCGGTTCAAGTAGGGTAACATAAAAGTTCTTTCGCGGTTTACACTCGACTGATCTTACTTTACCTGCGTAAGCATCCGTCTATTTCTATTACGAAAATGAGCCACGAGAGACTTACACGAGAATTCCCATAAAACCTCAGCCTAAACGACCATAATTATCAATCCAATAATTCGTATGAGAAAAATATTTAATCTGGTCATTTTACCTCATCACAACCAATGAAATAATTTTTTTTCTTTTTTCAATATCTTTTTGAATTACGATTTCTTATTTTGTAATTGCTAAATAATATATAATAATAATAATAATATATAATAATAAATAATAAAAATAATTTTATTAAAAATCTACATTTTTTTATTTAAAGTGCCATTTTCTAATATATTAATGAAGAAAAAAATGTAATTTATCGTAGAAAGAGTTGAAATATTTTGAAAAATATTTTGGGCATTTTTTTTCTATTTTAAAATGCACAATTTGGCTACAATTAATAAAAATTAGTCTGGTATTATAATTTAGAAAAATAATAGTATCAAAAATTTGTAACAAAAACCAAAATTGCATTTCCATGCAGAAATTTTTAAGGGCCATTTTTCAATATGTTAATGGAGAAAAAAAATTCATAATAGAAAAAATTGAAAATTATAGAATTCTATAATTTATAGAATTTAGAAAAATGATAGTACGAAAAATTGTAACAAATTTGTGAATTTTTGTTAAATATTTTTAAAGAGATTATTTGGTGGAGCTACCTTAATTATTGCTGCTTTCTCACTATCGCTGCAACTTTCTTTCTCAGCTGTTTACAAAATTCGTTGCCCCGTTTATTTTCATCATTTTTCGTTAACTGCCCAACGAGACTGAGACTGGTAACCACGCGGACCAACGTGAGCTACGCGAGAAAGTTTGAAAGTGAATTGCCCAAGTGAGCCTTTGACCCACCTTTCGCGGCACCGAGATACCCGAAAAAGAACGCGTTCAAACTGTACAATTAAGCGAGCGGCATTCCTTTCTGACTAATTAATATTTATTCGGAGTGACAACTTCTTCGAAAAATTGCAAAAAAAAAAACAGAATCTGCTGTTGGTGATTTTTACAATTGGGACTTTATTCCGTTTGCGATTTCAGAATTCACAGATCCGATTTCCGGTCGGAAAATCCAACTTAATTTTTTTTTCGAAATATCCAATTTTGGCCTTCACTATCGTTCTCAAGTCGCATATTGTACTTTAAAAAGTACCGGTTACATGCCTTTTTACGATGATTTTTAAAAAGGTCATTTTTGGTCGAAAAATCTAACCTAATTTTATTTTATTTTATTTTCTTTGTAAACTTTTAAAATTTTAAACTTGTAAAATTTTAAATGATATTATAATGATAGTATAATTTATATCCATGCACGACTTAGCAATTCACGAAACTAATAAAATGGTACGAGTTCTTACATCGAAAATGCAAGTTATTTAAGGGGAGGGAGTCAGGTAAAAAAAATTGATTTTGGAAATTCAATATCATCCAAATCCTATTGCATATAAAAATGCCTAATGCACTATATTGTTGGTACTCGATGAAAGGATTTTTTACTGCCGTCTGACTTGCATATGCTTTTCAATATTATCTTAAGCAAAGTTTTTAGGTTTTCCATTCTGTGCATGATTCAGATCGAACTACTAGGCAGATTGGAATGGCCGACGTCTCATTTTCTTCTTCATGAAAAGATATACCGGCTAAATGGAGCAAACAATTTTTTTTTCATTCTGAAAGCAAAGTTAATCACTGACTTAGAAAATAGCATAAAATTTATTTATTATTAATTATGTCACTTAAAAAATATTACCTTTTCTTAACATTTTCTTCATTTAGCCGGTGTATCTTTTCATGAAGAAGAAAATGAGACGTCAACCATTCCAATCTGCCTTGTAGTTTGATCTGAATCATGCGCAGAATGGAAAACCTAAGAACTTTGCTTAAGATAATATTGAAAAGCACATGCAAGTCAAATGACAGTGAAAAATCCTTTCATCGAGTACCAACAATATAGTGCGTTGGGTATTTTTATATGCAATAAGATTTGGTTGATATTGAATTTCCAAAATCAATTTTTTTGATCTAACTCCCTCCCCTTAAGGAGAGGGAGTCAGGACAAAAAAATTGATTTTGGAAATTCAATATCATCCAAATTCTATTGCATATAAAAATGCCTAATGCACTATATTGTTGGTACTCGATGAAAGGATTTTTTACCGCCGTCTGACTTGCATATGCTTTTCAATATTATCTTAAGCAAAGTTTTTAGGTTTTCCATTCTGCGCATGATTCAGATCGAACTACTAGGCAGATTGGAATGGTTGACGTCTCATTTTCTTCTTCATGAAAAGATACACCGGCTAAATGGAGCAAACAATTTTTTTTTCATTCTGAAAGCAAAGTTAATCACTGATTTAGAAAATAGCATAAAATTTATTCATTATTAATTATGTCACTTAAAAAATATTACCTTTTATTAACTTTTTCTTCATTTAGCCGGTGTATCTTTTCATGAAGAAGAAAATGAGACGTCAACCATTCCAATCTGCCTTGTAGTTTGATCTGAATCATGCGCAGAATGGAAAACCTAAGAACTTTGCTTAAGATAATATTGAAAAGCACATGCAAGTCAAATGACAGTAAAAAATCCTTTCATCGAGTACTAACAATATAGTGCGTTGGGTATTTTTATATGCAATAAGATTTGGATGATATTGAATTTCCAAAATCAATTTTTTTGATCTAGTCAGGACAAAAAAATTGATTTTGGAAATTCAATATCATCAAAATCCTATTGCATATAAAAATGCCTAATGCACTATATTGTTGGTACTCGATGAAAGGATTTTTTACTGTCGTCTGACTTGCATATGCTTTTCAATATTATCTTAAGCAAAGTTTTTAGGTTTTCCATTCTGTGCATGATTCAGATCGAACTACTAGGCAGATTGGAATGGTTGACGTCTCATTTTCTTCTTCATGAAAAGATACACCGGCTAAATGGAGCAAACAATTTTTTTTTCATTCTGAAAGCAAAGTTAATCACTGATTTAGAAAATAGCATAAAATTTATTTATTATTAATTATGTCACTTAAAAAATATTACCTTTTATTAACTTTTTCTTCATTTAGCTGGTGTATCTTTTCATGAAGAAGAAAATGAGACGTCAACCATTCCAATCTGCCTTGTAGTTTGATCTGAATCATGCGCAGAATGGAAAACCTAAGAACTTTGCTTAAGATAATATTGAAAAGCACATGCAAGTCAAATGACAGTAAAAAATCTATTCATCGAGTACCAACAATATAGTGCGTTGGGTATTTTTATATGCAATAAGATTTGGATGATATTGAATTTCCAAAATCAATTTTTTTTATCTAACTCCCTCCCCTTAAGAAGAGGAAGTCAGGACAAAAAAAATGATTTTGGAAATTCAATATCATCCAAATCTTATTGCATATAAAAATGCCTAATGCACTATATTGTTGGTACTCGATGAAAGGATTTTTTACCGCCGTCTGACTTGCATATGCTTTTCAATATTATTTTAAGCAAAGTTTTTAGGTTTTCCATTCTGTGCATGATTCAGATCGAACTACTAGGCAGATTGGAATGGTTGACGTCTCATTTTCTTCTTCATGAAAAGATATACCGGCTAAATGGAGCAAACAATTTTTTTTTCATTCTGAAAGCAAAGTTAATCACTGATTTAGAAAATAGCATAAAATTTATTTATTATTAATTATGTCACTTAAAAAATATTACCTTTTATTAACATTTGCTCCATTTAGCCGGTGTATCTTTTCATGAAGAAGAAAATGAGACGTCAACCATTCCAATCTGCCTTGTAGTTTGATCTGAATCATACGCAGAATGGAAAACCTAAGAACTTTGCTTAAGATAATATTGAAAAGCACATGCAAGTCAAATGACAGTAAAAAATCCTTTCATCGAGTACCAACAATATAGTGCGTTGGGTATTTTTATATGCAATAAGATTTGGAAATTCAATATCATCCTGACTCCCTCTCCTTAAGGGGAGGGAGTTAGATAAAAAAAATTGATTTTGGAAATTCAATATCATCCAAATCCTATTGCATATAAAAATGCCTAATGCACTATATTGTTGGTACTCGATGAAAGGATTTTTTACTGTCATCTGACTTGCATATGCTTTTCAATATTATCTTAAGCAAAGTTTTTAGGTTTTCCATTCTGTGCATGATTCAGATCGAACTACTAGGCAGATTGGAATGGTTGACGTCTCATTTTCTTCTTCATGAAAAGATACACCGGCTAAATGGAGCAAACAATTTTTTTTTCATTCTGAAAGCAAAGTTAATCACTGATTTAGAAAATAGCATAAAATTTATTTATTATTAATTATGTCACTTAAAAAATATTACCTTTTCTTAACATTTTCTTCATTCAGCCGGTGTATCTTTTCATGAAGAAGAAAATGAGACGTCAACCATTCCAATCTGCCTTGTAGTTTGATCTGAATCATGCGCAGAATGAAAAACCTAAGAACTTTGCTTAAGATAATATTGAAAAGCACATGCAAGTAAAATGACAGTGAAAAATCCTTTCATCGAGTTCCAACAATATAGTGCGTTGGGTGTTTTTATATGCAATAAGATTTGGATGATATTGAATTTCCAAAATCAATTTTTTTGATCTAGTCAGGACAAAAAAATTGATTTTGGAAATTCAATATCCAAATCCTATTGCATATAAAAATGCCTAATGCACTATATTGTTGGTACTCGATGAAAGGATTTTTTACTGTCGTCTGACTTGCATATGCTTTTCAATATTATCTTAAGCAAAGTTTTTAGGTTTTCCATTCTGTGCATGATTCAGATCGAACTACTAGGCAGATTGGAATGGTTGACGTCTCATTTTCTTCTTCATGAAAAGATACACCGGCTAAATGGAGCAAACAATTTTTTTTTCATTCTGAAAGCAAAGTTGATCACTGATTTAGAAAATAGCATAAACTTTATTTATTATTAATTATGTCACTTAAAAAATATTACCTTTTATTAACTTTTTCTTCATTTAGCCGGTGTATCTTTTCATGAAGAAGAAAATGAGACGTCAACCATTCCAATCTGCCTTGTAGTTTGATCTGAATCATGCGCAGAAAGGAAAACCTAAGAACTTTGCTTAAGATAATATTGAAAAGCACATGCAAGTCAAATGACAGTAAAAAATCCTTTCATCGAGTACCATCAATATAGTGCGTTGGGTATTTTTATATGCAATAAGATTTGGATGATATTGAATTTCCAAAATGAATTTTTTTTATCTAACTCCCTCCCCTTAATCCACGATAATCTGTAAAAGTCACAAAAAGCTAATAAAAATTTTGATACCGCGGTCTGATGGTTAGCGCGCGAAGAGCGCATCCGCTGCTAGTGTAATAAAAATAAATAATGATAATCATAATTATAACACTAAAGAACTTAACAATTCCAAAGAATTAAAAAAAAAAAAACTTAACCCGTTCTGTCTGAATCAGAACCTAACCTATCCTAACCAGTTTGAAGTTAGCTGCAGGTCAGGGTTAAACAAATTTTCTAAATACTAAATAAGATATTATTTTAATTTATATTTTCTGCCAATAAAAAATAAGTATTTTCATTATTTTAATAACAAATTATATGATTTTTAAGTCTATACAAAATTAAAGTCATTTTAATAAATATTACTCTAATTATAAACCAAAAAAGTTTGGAAAAGCTGAAGAGTGTTTTAATAATCGTTTTAATTACGTCAAAATATATATATATATATAGATTTTTTTTGTTGCTTAAAGTCACATTTTGGATATTTTATTGTGGAATTTCACAGGATTTATCATACTTTTTTTTTTTGCGTAATGCGAGGGACTTCCGCTAGTTGACTGGAAAACGAGATTAGATGTAACTTTCGCTACTCGTCTGCACATAATTCTCCGTAAGACGCTGTGGGTTATGCCATTTTTCCGGGTCTGCTGTCTCGAAGAATGACATGCGAATCGGCGCTGTCACCGCACTAGTAGTTTGTCTCCATGTGCGTGACGTCTCTGGGAACACGAGAATATACAAGCTCCACTAGGATAACAATGTCGAAAATAATAGTTAAAAAAAATATCCTTTAAAAATAAAAGAAAAAAAAAGAAAATATTAATTAAATAATTAAAATTAACATAATTTTTAAAAATTCCGTAAATAATTTACAAAATGATGCACATTTAACCCGAAAATCATTTTCAACTCCCTTAAAAAAAATTTTGAGCGAGAAAAATCAAAATATAATTCCATTTTTATTTCCTCAGTTAATTTTCATAACTCAATATTATGCACAAATTTACTTTCATTTGTCTCTATTTATCCTCATGATTATCATAAAGTTATAGTATTTTTGTAAACTAAAAAAAAATTTATCACTTAGTACAACAATGTTAAAAATAATTGTAAAAAAATATACTGAAAAATAATCGATGCAAAATAAGAAAAAACTGATTCCGTAAATAACGCTAAATTTTTGTACATTTAACCCGAAAACCATTTATCTACTTACAACAGATTTTAAATTAAAAAAAAAATTCCAATTGCCTCTTGAATAAAAAAAAAAAATTCAATCTTATTATAATTCCCTCATAATTAAATATCGTGCACAAATTTACTTTCATTTGCCTCTATGTATATATATACTTGAGAATACCAGAAAATCATAAAGAGTGTTTTTTAAAAATGGAAAAAAAAAAATTGCCTCTTGAATTTAAAAAAAATGTCATCCGATTATAAATTCCGTTATAATTAAATATCGTGCACAAATTTACTTTCATTTGTCTCTATTTATCCTCATGATTATCATAAAGTTATAGTATTTTTGTAAACTAAAAAAAAATTTATCACTTAGTACAACAATGTTAAAAATAATTGTAAAAAAATATACTGAAAAATAAACGATGCAAAATAAGAAAAAACTGATTCCGTAAATAACGCTAAATTTTTGTACATTTAACCCAAAAACCATTTATCTACTTACAATAGATTTTAAATTTAAAAAAAAATTCCAATTGCCTCTTGAATAAAAAAAAAAATTCAATCTTATTATAATTCCCTCATAATTAAATATCGTGCACAAATTTACTTTCATTTGCCTCTATATATATATATATACTTGAGAATACCAGAAAATCATAAAGAGTGTTTTTTAAAAATGAAAAAAAAAATTGCCTCTTGAATTAAAAAAAAAATGTCATCCGATTATAAATTCCGTTATAATTAAATATCGTGCACAAATTTACTTTCATTTGTCTCTATTTATCCTCCTGATTATCATAAAGTTATAGTATTTATGTAAACTAAAAAAAAATTTATCACTTAGTATAACAATGTTAAAAATAATTGTAAAAAAATATACTGAAAAATAATCGATGCAAAATAAGAAAAAACTGATTCCGTAAATAACGCTAAATTTTTGTACATTTAACCCGAAAACCATTTGTCTACTTACAACAGATTATAAATTTAAAAAAAAATTCCAATTGCCTCTTGAATTAAAAAAAAATGTCATCCGATTATAAATTCCGTTATAATTAAATATCGTGCACAAATTTACTTTCATTTGTCTCTATTTATCCTCCTGATTATCATAAAGTTATAGTATTTTTGTAAACTAAAAAAAAATGTATCACTTAGTACAACAATGTTAAAAATAATTGTAAAAAAATATACTGAAAAATAATCGATACAAGATAAGAAAAAACTGATTCCGTAAATAACGCTAAATTTTTGTACATTTAACCCAAAAACCATTTATCTACTTACAACAGATTTTAAATTTAAAAAAAAATTCCAATTGCCTCTTGAATAAAAAAAAAAAATTCAATCTTATTATAATTCCCTCATAATTAAATATCGTGCACAAATTTACTTTCATTTGCCTCTATATATATATACTTGAGAATACCAGAAAATTAAAAAGTATTTTTTAAAAAAGAAAAAAAAATTGTCTGTCGAATAAAAAAAAAATGTCATCCGATTATAAATTCCGTTATAATTAAATATCGTGCACAAATTTACTTTCATTTGTCTCTATATATATATACTCAAGAATATCAGAAAATCATAAAGTGTGTGTTTAAAAACAAAAAATATAACTAAATATAAAAATAATAAAAAAGAAATATATATATATATATATATATATATAATAATTGACGGAAGGGAAAAATTGTTTTTTTTTCTCTAAGTAATAGTAGACTTTTGCAGTCTGACCATATGCCGGATATTACTACTTGGCAAGTCCGGACATTTTCTTACGTACATATTTCTCTTTCCTATTTCTGTCTTTATATATTTTTCTTTCTTTCTCTTTCTCGTTTCCTTTTCTGCAACATATGGAAACCTGTTGCTTCTCAAGTTAATTTTTGCCTCTTGTGTCGCTGCTGATTTTATTTAGGATAAGAGAATTCGAAAAAAAATTCTCAAATGACCCTGACCTTGGTTAAAGCGCCTAAAATACCTTAGAAACAACTGATTCGAGACACTCATCTCACAAAACGCGTAATTATAAGCCTTATTACAGGTAACGTGACCGCAGGGGTCGTAATTATTAGGTAATACGTTCGAGAGAGTCGCATCACACTTTGTGCGAAAGTATGACGCAGAACTGACCTGCAACAATGTGTCTTTGACGACTTTCTACGAAAGTAGGTCAAGCCTGGCACAAACATGCTAAAAAAAAATAAGAAAATTAAAAATTTTCCTTTTTTTTTGTGAATAATTATTATTTTGTTTTTTTGGATATATTATTTTACATGATTATGACATTTTTGTGGATTAATAATAAGAGTAGTTTATGTATTATATTATTTTTGGAAATATTAGTTAAGGTTTTTTTTATTTTTTTTTTAGTTAGACGATAAATATAAAAATTGCATAATTATATATAAATAAAAACAGTTTATAAGATTTTGGCTTTTTCAAATAGCAATAATAATGGTTTTGATTATTAAATTGTAGCTATCTATAAATTATTATATTTTTTATTATTACAATTGAAATATAGACTTGCCAAATATGATTTTTTTTAAATTGAAAAATATTGATAAACAATGTTATTATTATTTGAATAATATGTCGCCAAATTTCATACAAATATGAAATATATCATTTAAATGTATTCTTTAATTACCAAAAAATTAGTGCCTAACATTATGCAATTCACATTTATATATTTAATATAAATATGAAATATATAATTTCAGCCATTATAATTTTTGTTTAATTTTTTTTCCACCCCAAATATTTTTCGTCAACTGCGATAATTTTTCTATAGCTTCTTTACACGCAACTGAAGGTTACATAAAATTAAGAGCAAAATTAAAAGTGTCTAAATAAGTTTAAAAAAATAAAATGTGTAAAAAAGTGACTGTGACGGAAAATGCCCCGTACACTTTCTTTGGTGAATTGGATGGCATTTCGGCGCTGCAGTTTTTTTCGTCCTGTACGAAATGTTAATTTAGCTTTGCCTATTCGCGTTTGTTGGCCGATCCTCGATCGAGCCAACACTTAATTCGTATTCGGAATATTGGTAAACAATGATGTTATTATTATTTGAAAAATATGGCGCCAAATTTCATACAAATATGAAATATATCATTTAAATATATTCTTTAATTACCAAAAAATTAGTGCCCAAAATTATGCCATTCATATTTATATATTTAATATAAATATGAAATATATAATTTCAGCCACTATAATTTTTGCATAATTTTTTTTCTACCCCAAATATTTGTCGTCAACTCCGATAATTTTTTTATAGCTTCTTTACATGCAACTGAAGGTTACATAAAATTAAGAGCAAAATTAAAAGTGTCTAAATAAGTTTAAAAAAATAAAATGTGTGAAAAAGTGTCTGTGACGGAAAATGCCCCGTACACTTTCTATGGTGGATTGGATGGCATTTCGGCGCTGCAGTTTTTTTCGTCCTGTACGAAATGTTAATTTACCTTTGCCTATTCGCGTCTGTTGGCCGATCCTCGATCGAGCCAACACTTAATTCGTATCCGGAATATTGGTAAACAATGATATTATTATTATTTGAAAAATATGTCGCCAAATTTCATACAAATATAAAATATACAATTAACATATATTCTTTACTTACCAAAAAATTTGTGCCTAAAATTATGCAATTCATATTTATATATTTAATATAAATATGAAATATATCATTTCAGCCACTATAATTTTTGTATAATTTTTTTTCCACCCCAAATATTTTTCGTCAACTGCGATAATTTTTCTATAGCTTCTCTATATACAACTGCAGGTTACATAAAATTAAGAGGAAAATAAAAAGGGTCTAAATAAGTTTAAAAAAATAAAATGTGTGAAAAAGTGACTGTGACGGAAAATGCCCCGTATACTTTCTATGGTGGATTGGATGGCATTTGGGCGCTGCAGTTTTTTTCGTCCTGTACGAAATGTTAATTTACCTTTGCCTATTCGCGTCTGTTGGCCGATCCTCGATCGAGCCAACACTTGATTCGTATCCGGAATAATTATCGTGTTGCCGATTCAGGGAGAAAGTTTGCGGAGGGCGTACACTTGTATATATCCGCGAAACGATGTGTGAGTTAATACACGACTGACGTTCAGGAGGCTCAATCGAAATCAACATCGTGTTTCGAGTTCCGCGTTTATTCAGGAAGCTCCGAGCCGACGACTTAACGGCTCATTTAACTCAGTAACTTCGTAATAGATATAAGCCGGAAAGTCAAGTATTATGAAAAATCCCTGGAACATGCTAATCGGTATGTCAGAAATTATTTTATTATTCTCTTATCCGTGATTTTTACGATCAATTTTTATTTTCGTTACGAGAATTAATCACATCAATGTATTTCATATATTTGTGTGTATAATTAGCCATTTTCTTTTTTACGTCGTGAGAATTAATAATAAATAACGGAAAAACACCACAAACGTTGGAAAATTTTTATCGATTAACTCACTGAACAAAAATCTACTATTTAATTGCACAAATAATTACACAAATAAACAGCAGAATTGAAAAAAAATCAACTATGTTTATTTGCAATTTAATTTTTAGTTGGTAAAAAATTGCAGCGACTAAAATTAATAGTTGTATTTTAATAGTTGACACTTAATAGATATAAATATTCAAAATTCGTAGTGGTAATAATTAAATAGTTTATGTAACTGTAAAAATATATGCAAAAAATAATAATCAATGTAACTACAAAAAATATATGTGGAAAAAAAATTATATTTTTTTCACTTAATAATTGCCATGTCTACAATTTTCTGATTGTACTTAAAAATTATTTTCGTATGAAATTTGGGAGTCAAAAAATCTTGAAAATAATAAATAATGTTACAAAAAATATACGCAGAAAATAAAAATTAATGTAACCACAAAAATATACTCAAAAAATAAAAATTACAGTAATTACAAAAATAAACGCAGAGAATAAAAATTAATATTTTTCACATAATAATTTCCGAGCCGAAAATTTTCCGCTTGCGCTTAAAATTTATATTCATGAAAAAATTTGGTAGTTGAATAAAAGTGAAATTTATTAATGTCACAGTGATAACATAAAATTGTATATAAAATTTCTCAAAAAAAAAAAAAAATGAAGTTCGTTAAGCAAACCATTAAATTGATATTTTACATCTTGTAAATACTGCGATTTATATCATATACATACATATATGGATATTGTCATAAATATTGATTTTGATCGGTGCAAAGTTGTCGATGATATGGCGAAGAGTTGGGATCGTGTCGGCAGTTGGTTTCGGTCACGGTGATATATCGGAGCCCGGAAGCGAACAGCGGCAAGCGATTCTTCATTTCGTCTCACTCTATCTCGTTGATCGTTGGCGCAGCGAGTCGCTAGGGGAAAGTGGCTCGAGCAACTTTCACTGACGAGTAGTAGCAACTTGTTCGCCGAGTCCCGTACCACTGCTCAACGTCTCGTCTCTTTCTCTCTCTCTCTCTTCTTCACATATACGCGAACACATACAGTATATTATTCGCTGCAAACATTATATTATCTTGGCCTCGGTGGCTTACAGGAAATCAAGTTGAGTTGGATGCTGGATACTCTCTTTTTCAAATGTAAAAATACATTTATAATTGTTTATTAATAAAATATAAAATATAAAATATAAAATATAAAATATAAAATATAAAATATAAAATATGAAATATGAAATATAAAATATAAAATATAAAATATAAAATATGAAATATGAAATATAAAATATAAAATATAAAATATAAAATATAAAATATAAAATATAAAATATAAAATATAAAATATAAAATATAAAATATAAAATATAAAATATAAAATATAAAATATAAAATATAAAATATAAAATATAAAATATAAAATATAAAATATAAAATATAAAATATAAAATATAAAATATAAAATATAAAATATAAAATATAAAATATAAAATATAAAATACCTTTGAAAATAATGAACTGTTTATGGATTATATAAAAATGTTTATCGCACATTTTGGCGATTTCTGGATGAATTTTATATGAATCATTTTGATTTAATAGTCAATTGTGATTTAATAGGCATATTAATTCATAATAATTTATTTACTGAAAATGGATTTGATATACTCCTGTAAATAAATAATTATGATCGATTATTATGCACAACTCAAAATTTTCAAATTCTTGAAATTTTTTTTACAATCAATTTTGATATTCAATTGCCATAATATTTATTAATAATAATTTATTCAATGAAAAAGGGTTGAAAATATATTTTTTTAACAAATAATTCGAATAATTAAAAATGCAAAATTCAAAGTTTGAATATTTTTGTGATAATGTGTATTTTAGAAAAATTATTATTTCACAATATTAAATTTTTTTTTAATGATTAAATAATCGGTAATTATTTAGTTATTAAATTGGTAAAATTGCATTTTCATTAAATGAAACTGCAGAGCTACTTGAGACGAGTTCGGATCATTTTCGTGTAACAATAATGATTTTAAATATAGTGAACCAGCAATTAATTAAATTGTTTTGCCTCTACGTAGATAAATGATATTATGCAATGTATGAGTACGCATTGTCTCAAGACAGACAGGCAAAAACACTTTTCTTTTAGCCGACTGCAACTCCAGAGTAGCGAATTACTACCCTGATTTACTAATTGTACATAATTTAAATAATGGCCATAATAATACCTCTATAATAAATAATTAGTATGATTATCTGTTACTGAATATTACTGACTAATTAAACTAATTATTCGTTACAATTACACAATTGACTGGAATGAAAACGCTCTTTAATTAAAATTCTAATTAATTAAGCACACCCAATTGTTTTAAAAGTGAAATCAAAATTACAGTTTTTGTCATTTAATTAAAAATCCATTCTGAACAAAAAATTATCCAAAAGGAAAAATGTATATTAAAAACGTAAGAAGTTCAAGATTCTGACAAATTTAACAGCATTTTTATTATTCACTAATTTTTTTAGTTTTGTAATATCTACAAAAATTATTTCAGTTGAATTTGTTGAATTTCTGACAGAACTTAGCAAATTCTTATTATAATTAAAAATAATAATTAACAATTATTTTAGTTTCATTTTTTTCTTTTTTTTTAATACTGATTTCTGCGCTAAAAATTTAACAATTTGTGTCAAATATATTATAGATCTCTGAATTTTAATCTGACGGTCGATTTCGAAAAAGTAGATTAGGTGGTTAAATCATTTAATCAACTTTTTCAACATTCTCTGGCACTTGTTGCCACGTGGAAAATAATAAAGACTACTGGGGGGAATTTTTACAAGTGCAGTGATAAAATTCACAACAAAATCTTCAGTAAAGGCTTATCATATCTGATAACTGAGAGACACTGTGAAGTACATGCGGAGATTTGCACGTACTTTTGTGTCTCTCGAAGATAGTTCGACCTCCGTTGGATATCGTGGAATTTATCACCTGATCGATTGTGATGCGGCTTGGCTAACGTAACTCGCGTCAACTCGTGGTTGAAGTGGTCACACGGTAAGCCAATGCAAAGACAAACCGCCGCGAGTCCTTTCGCCGAACGGGACGTTCACTTTCTACACACACATATGCGCGAGTAAAGTGGCGGATATCAAAAGCATTCGCTTTTAATTCGCACGCATAATTACAACATTTTTTTTCCATTGATTTCCCTTCATTGATTCCGTTCGATTTCCTTTGGGGTATTTTTGTACCCCACATTATCTTTTAAGGGTAAAAAATGTGAGTTGTTGAGAAAAGTGATCAATTTCATTAATGATAGTAAAAACATCGATTTTTATTAACAATAATGCCAAATATTTATAAATTAGTTAGTAAATTGTAAAAAAAACTATTTAAATGAGGGTTAACGAATTTTCTGAAAATATTTTTTCATACAATTAAATAACCGATTTTTTTAACACCTATGTTTATAGTATTTCGGTTGGGGTATATTTGCACCCCACATTATCTTTTAAGGGTTACGAATACGTTTGGGGAAAAAATTAACTTTATCAAAGACAATAAGAATCGACTTAAAATCTATTCTAGATTTTTAACCTAATCTGAACAAAGTTAAAAATATATATATATACGATTTTTAGACGACTTATACCATAAGCTCTATAAAAAATTTGTCAATAATTGAGTGGATAATCAAAAGGACAAAAATTTTTTTTTTCAGAGCTAAATAATTTTTTAATATAATACCAGCAACTAAATAAGGTATTTAATACTGATTATCAAAAAACTGGATATTCCCTTTAATAATTAAGAGGACTAACGAAATTTCTCAGATTGTAAATGTCGTAGGAGAAAATTCTTTGTAAAAATTCTTCTTGTTGGTAAGTTGCCGAGAGAACGTGAGGGCAACCCGGTTAATCGTACGTATGCTAAGTGTTTGGATGCGCCGGTATATACACAGAAACCTGCTCCACTGGGTTTTCTCGTTAGTAGGTCGCGTCGAGTAACGGAGGAACGACCACTCGTTCGTTTATTGATACAGACGAGGTCAACTCCTGCCGAGGGGTTGAAGAATCGAGAGGCGATACCTGATGGTCCTTTCGCGTATATAGTAAACACCAACCATCAAGTTTCCTAACGAAAGCGATAGTCGACCGACTTCGATGTCACTACTGGTCGTTAGTACTTGGCGCCTGATTACTCGTATATCACTCGGTGATTTACTGCTGCCGCACGTGGTACAACGTCTTTTGACTCTTGTATGCGCTTCGAAAAAAAAAAATAAAAAATTCTACTACGCTGATATTTTTCCTTGAGGTGACAGCCATGATTTTATAGTTACAAACAATAATAAATAATGTCACGACTATATTTACGATGGCACCAATAATCATTTACATTATTTTCTTGTTTTTACACGTGGAGTCGAATATTTATGTTTTTGTGATCTAGATATATATAGGTGTTTGAAAAAGGTGCTTTTTGAGTGCTAAAGTTTCATCCCGATGCGGGGAACATATTTGCAATGACAGAAGTACGAATTTTTTATTTGGTGATTTTTTACACAATTTTTTAGAAATCTGAAAAAATTTCCCTTGAGGCGACAGCCATGATTCTATAGTTACAAACAATAATAAATAATGTCACGAGTATATTTACGATGGCACCAATAATCATTTACATTATTTTCTTGTTTTTACACGTGGAGTCGAATATTTATGTTTTTGTGATCTAGATATATATAGGTGTTTGAAAAAGGTGCTTTTTGAGTGCTAAAGTTTCATCGCGATGCGGGGAACATATTTGCAATGACAGAAGTACGAATTTTTTATTTGCTGATTTTTTACACAATTTTTTAGAAATCTGAAAAAATTTCTCTTGAGGCGACAACCATGATTTTATAGTTATAAACAATAATAAATAATGTCACGAGTATATTTACGATGGCACCAATAATCATTTAAATTATTTTCTTGTTTTTACACGTGGAGTCGAATATTTATGTTTTTGTGATCTAGATATATATAGATGTTTGAAAAAGGTGCTTTTTGAGTGCTAAAGTTTCATCGCGATGCGGGGAACATATTTGCAATGACAGAAGTACGAATTTTTTATTTGCTGATTTTTTACACAATTTTTTAGAAATCTGAAAAAATTTCCCTCGAGGCGACAGCCATGATTTTATAGTTACAAACAATAATAAATAATGTCACGAGTATACTTACGATGGCACCAATAATCATTTACATTATTTTCTTGTTTTTACACGTGGAGTCGAATATTTATGTTTTTGTGATCTAGATATATATAGGTGTTTGAAAAAGGTGCTTTTTGAGTGCTAAAGTTTCATCGCGATGCGGGGAACATATTTGCAATGACAGAAGTACGAATTTTTATTGGCTGATTTTTTACACAATTTTTTAGAAATCGGAAAAAATTTCCCTTGAGGTGACAGCCATGATTTTATAGTTACAAACAATAATAAATAATGTCACGATTATATTTACGATGGCACCAATAAACATTTACATCATTTTCTTGTTTTTACACGTGGAGTCGAATATTTATCTTTTTTTGTTCTAGATGTATATAGATCTTTGAAAAAGGTGCTTTTTGAGTGCTAAAGTTTCATCGCGATGCGGGGAACATATTTGCAATGACAGAAGTACGAATTTTTTATTTGCTGATTTTTTACACAATTTTTTAGAAATCTGAAAAAATTTCTCTTGAGGCGACAACCATGATTTTATAGTTATAAACAATAATAAATAATGTCACGAGTATATTTACGATGGCACCAATAATCATTTAAATTATTTTCTTGTTTTTACACGTGGAGTCGAATATTTATGTTTTTGTGATCTAGATATATATAGATGTTTGAAAAAGGTGCTTTTTGAGTGCTAAAGTTTCATCGCGATGCGGGGAACATATTTGCAATGACAGAAGTAAGATTTTTTTATTGGCTGATTTTTTACACAATTTTTGAGAAATCGGAAAAAATTTCCCTTGAGGTGACAGCCATGATTTTATAGTTACAAACAATAATAAATAATGTCACGATTATATTTACGATGGCACCAATAAACATTTACATCATTTTCTTGTTTTTACACGTGGAGTCGAATATTTATCTTTTTTTGTTCTAGATGTATATAGATCTTTGAAAAAGGTGCTTTTTGAGTGCTAAAGTTTCATCGCGATGCGGGGAACATATTTGCAATGACAGAAGTACAAATTTCTTATTTGCTGATTTTTTACACAATTTTTTAGAAATCTGAAAAAATTTCCCTTGAGGTGTCCTAAAATATCCTAAATATTTTTCTGCAAGTTTTCGAAAGTTGTTACGTTTCTGATGATTTCCTTATGTATCTGTCGTTAATCCCATAAATCATGTTCGTCTTAAGCGAACAAAATCATTGAATGCCAAATAGGCATGAAGAATAGAACATAAACCAGGAAGCATCAGAAATTGCAGCTCCAAGCGGCGAAGGACGATCAAGAATATAGCTCCTGTTTATTAATTCGGTGGAGAGGGCATCGAGATATTCTCCGGAGTTGAGTAAATTGTGAGTGTACAGCGTTATATACGAGTGGAGAACTGGTCGATAGACGTTCTCGTTGAACCATGACGGTTCTATCAAGGATACGCGTATGAGATTACATCGCATGCTTGCGTACAAACGCGACGACGAACGCGTCGGCAACGAAAGTGAATCCCTTCGATCTGCGCGAGAATCGATCTACCGGTTGTTCTCTCTCGATTCAACCAAGCATCACCCGAGAGTTTCCTCCGACACTCCGCTCTTCTCGCTTCTCGTACGTCTCGTATTACAACGATTTTTTCTGCAACTACACTCGTCGGCAAGACTCGTCCGGTGGCTTTAACGTCTTCGAGAATCAACCTGACCTGCGTGTGCCCGAGATATACACGAGGAACAATTTTTTTTCCGTCTCTGCTGCCAACTAAATAATTATATTTCACTCGGAAAATTTTTTGTCGTGCCAAAAATTCATTGGACCAATTAATTCCGTCAGAACAACTGACTTGTGCGTCCAACTGATTGCCGAGGCCATTTGATTGGTTATCTAAACATACTGGTTGATTGAATGGACCAACTGATTGAATGGGCCAACTGATTGAATGGGCCAACTGATTGAATGATCCAACTGATTGAATGGGCCAACTGATTGAATGATCCAACTGATTGAATGGACCAACTCATTGAATGGACCAACTGATTGAATGGACCAACTGATTGAATGGACCAACTAATTGAATGGACCAACTAATTGAATGGGCCAACTGATTGAATGGTCCAACTGATTGAATGGACCAACTAATTGAATCATCTAACTGATTGAATGGACCAACTGATTGAATGGTCCATTGATTGAATGGTCCAACTGATTGAATGGACCAACCGCGATTGAATGGACCAATTGCGATGGAATGGACCAACTGAGATTGAATGGACCAATTGCGATTGAATGGATCAACTGATTGAATGGTCCAACTGAGATTGAATGGACCAATTGCGATTGAATGGTCCAACTTATTAAATGGTCCAACTGATTAAATGGTCCAACTGATTGAATGAACCAGCTGATTGAATGGACCAACTGATTGAATGGACCAACTGATTGAATATACCAACTGATTCAATGACCCAACTGATTCAATGACCCAACTGATTCAATGACCCAACTGATTCAATGACCCAACTGATTCAATGACCCAACTAATTCAATGACCCAACTGATTCAATGACCCAACTAATTCAATGACCCAACTGATTCAATGACCCAACTGATTCAATGACCCGACTGATTTACCTATCCAACTGATTGGCCGATCTAAGGGATTGATTGGCTTTTTGCTATTAAGTCAAGCAAGCAATTTCCTGGAACGCGTCAGTAACGGAACACTTTGCTGCGTGTTTACATCACTCTGTAACAACTGCACAAATAAGTGCATAGTTGCAATAGCGATTGTATCATAAGGAAGTAAACCTAAGCCAAAAATGCGAACGGCGCGTCTAGCGGAGCTTCAACACTCGCGGATAAACGGCAATCCCGTTTGTTTGGAGATAGTTTCCTGCGCCCTTGGACTCACGTCTATTTCGGCTAGGCACGCATCTCGGCCCCCGGCACACGAACCGAATAATCCACGAGGCCAAATGACCAAGGCTAAAATCGGTCTCAAGCTGAAACCCAAGGAACTGAATTTATAACCGACTAATTCAAGCAACTTAGCAACCTACCAACGACGATATCAATTACTTGTTTCAATGCTCGTCACCGGGTACTCATTATCCTATGAGATGGCAATTTTTTGTTGTTACAAAGACAAGCCTCTCGTCATGGAACACGAACACTCTCGTTTTTTCTTCTTTTTTTTTTCTTTTCTATACTTTACTCGCATTATTATGCTTCCGTCGTAATGCGCGACACAAACGCCCGAAGCAATATTTTGTACAGGTCAAATCCTTTTTCGCGTCCTTCCGCGAAAACATGCGCCACAAGTGCAACTAACAGAGACAAATTCTGCGGAATTTTACAGTCGATGGTAGAAACACCGAGCGGCGCTTACCTTTTACATGAGGCCTGAGAGCGATTACGTAATTTCCTGAGAACACGGAGCCAGCCAAACGCTTCTTCAATAACCTCGCCATTTTATTTCTGGACGAATGGGACAAGAGAGATGAGGAAAAGCCGAAAGCATTGCTGACGACAAAAAAAAAAAAGCTTGTGGTTCTATATAATCGTTGATCCGCTTGGATTGTGCAAATGTATAAGCGGCTACGCTGAAACCGTGAAGAGAAACAGGCTGAACAATCGATCGCTAAACAACCAAACAACGCGGCGGTGCGTAAATTGGTTCAAGGCTAATGCCAGGAACTAATCTCACGCTGAGACTCGATGTTACAAATCACCGGAAACGAATGCCACCGGAGAGCACCGACCGACAAAATGCAATTTTTTTATTAGTTTGAAAAAATGGTGCTGCGAGGTGACTGATGATTGGAAATGGTGCCTTTTAAGTGCCAAAGTTTCATCGAGAGTTGGGGAACAAATTTGCAATAACAGAATTATGAGTTTTTGATTAGGTGATTTTTACTGCAATTTTTTATGATGTAATATGGTCAAAAAGGCCAAAAACAGAAATCCGAAACAATTGCAGCAATTTATTTTCGCTGTATAAAAAAAATTCATATAATTCATTATTATTATTGAGTATTATTGAAAAATTATTAAATTTCCATAAATTATCACGATTTAAAAAAAAGTAGCACATGCTTTATGCGTTGGAAAATAAATAAAGTAACTTCCATTTGGCCGGTGAAATTTTATGAAAATATTATCCTTCTATGAAATATTATAAAATTTCAACATTTTCGAATAAAAGCTGCTGACAATTTCTTCTAATGCTAACAATTAAATAATTGTTCTAAATATATAAAAAAAAATCGTCAAATTTTATCCTTTTATCAAGTATTACAAAATTTTAACACTTTTCGAATAAAAGCTGCTGCCAATTTTTTCTAATAACAATTAAATAATTGCTCCAAACATTTAAAAAAAAACACCAAATTTTATTCTTTTATCAAATATTACAAAATTTTTACATTTTTCGAATAAAAACTGCTGACAATTTCTTCAAATAACATTTAAATAATCGCTCCAAATATTTTTTTTTAAATTTCCATTTTATTAGCTTGTAGGAATTCGCTAAAAAAAAAAAAGGAAAACTCATTGACTAAAATTAAGTGCTTCTGTGACAGGAAACTCCAATAGCTAACTCGACTTTCCTCATGGAAAAGCTACCAATATGTAGTTGCAAAATTCTAAATGCTCCAAATATTTTTTTTTAAATTCGCCATTTTATTACCTTTTAGGAATTCGCGAAAAAAAAATGGGTAAACTCGTTGACTAAAATTAAATGCTTCTGTGATAGGAAACTCCGATAGCTTCCTCATGGAAAAGCTACCAATGTGTACTTACAAAATTCTAAAAAAATTCCAAAGTTTACAAAAAAAAAAAAAAAAAAAAAAAAAACGTGGCCAATGGAACAAAAGGTTTTCTCGGGCGGACGCGCTACGCGCACGAACGACTAGTGAGCCAGGGCCGCGGGTTGGCGCTCGTCGACGATATAATTTCACTTCGCCTAGTCATTCAAGCCCCACCTTGTGCTTGGTGCTTGGTCTAGTCGTGGCTCTCGGACGTTCCATTCAATTGTTGCAGCCGCGCAACTGGAAATTCAAGGACGCTTCACGACAATGCGCGCCAGTGCTGTTTTACCTCTCCGCACAAGTTGGAAGGGGACGAAGCGTGTCGCGTACTATACGCCGGCGAAGCTCTCTTCCACGCTGATAATGATGACGGTGAACTAATGACGCGATGACTAATCCCAATCGCGTGCACCAGACGCGCAGGGAATTGCAATAAACAATATTCTTGCTACCTGTAACGAAAAGAAAGAAAAAAAACAACATTAATTCAGCCTAGTTTGCTTGATTGATTTTCTCACTTATAGCAATTACCGACTCGTTACTCATGTCTCTTACTCCAATTAGAATCAAGACATTTTTGTACTATTTTTACATGTGCAAGGAAAAAATTTATTTAAATTTTTGTAATTTTTGTATTCACAATAATTATTGTTCGTTTTATAGAACATTTTTTACTATTATTTATATTATTATATTATTATATTTATTTTACTATTTTTACATGTGCAAGGAAAAAAATTATTTAAATTTTTGTAATTTTTGTGTTCATAATAATTTTTGTTCGTTTTATAGAACATTTTTGTTACAATAAAATTATTGTTTTAAAATAAATTCTGGTATAAATTATTTAATTTTTTATTGTGGTGAACTATTGATGCGACAATTAATTTTTATACGGTTTATTTGTTGAATTGATGACTAATCCAGATCGGATGAATCAAACACGATACGAATTCTCTTGGAATAAATGACATTCTTTTACTTGTAACGAAAACAAAAAAAATGCAACTTAGCCTGGGTTACCTGATTGATTTTCTCACTCATAGCAATTACACTACCGACTTCTTGGCGCTTATTCTCATTACAATCAAGACTCGTTTATATACTACTTCCGATGAATTCCAAGTACAGGAAAAAAGCCGTAATAATACGTTTTTTTTACATATAATTACAATTTGAGGTAACAAATATTTGTTTGCATAGCAAAAATATTTTTTTGCCTAACAAAAATATTTGTTAGCCTAGCAAAAATATTTGTAAGCATAGCAAAAATATTTGTAAGCATAACAAAAATATTTGTTAATCTAATAAAATTATGACAAAAATATTTCTTACCCTACAAAAAAATAATTAAATTGCTCCAGCATCGCTGGATTATCACTAAATTACCAAACCACGTTGTCCATTCCACGAAAATCATTATATCTCTATCTTTCCTTTTTTACATTCGGCTCATTATTAGTTACAACTGACTTTTAGAGAAAAAAAGAAAAAAAATTGAAATTTTCATAAATGACGTTTTGAGGCCTCCTTGAAAAAATGTTCAACTAACGAGCATTCTGTGACCGACTACTATTCATCCCCGTAACGATGGTCGTTAGCTCGGTAATCATAATCTTTGTCGTTGTTGTCATCATCATCATCATCATCGTAGTCATCGTAGCGTGGTATTTTCATTCGATCTCCGGGTATATATCCAACATTGTGGCGTGACAGACATGCTCTCGTGGCCTTGACAGTCGACCCGAGCGTTCTCCTCTACGACCAAGTGACCAACTGATCGCCAAGAGATACCGTCGAGTTTCCCGTTGAATTAATCTTCGTATGATCGATCGGTGAATCTCTTCTGCGATTAAATAGCCAACAAAATCACGAGAGTAGAAGAATAATAAGAGAATAAACCGTAAAATCATTCCCTTTTACGATCTGACAACTCAATTATATTTCTGTCAGCAATTCTAACTGCAAATACCTGTCACCGCCATAGCAACTTGATCATTGCATGCAAAAACAAGGCGTTTTTTTATCGTAGCATTGGAAAAATACTCTGCGTTTTATCTGCCTTTACGGTAGAAAATATTTCAAAGTTTCGGAAAAGTCATGGTCGTTGAGAGGTAGAAAATGTGAAAAATATTTCAAAGTTTCGAAAAAGTCATTGGTCGTTGAGAGGTAGAAAATGTGAAAAATATTTCAGTTTCAAAAAAGTCATTGGTCGTTGAGAGGTAGAAAATGTGAAAAATATTTCAAAGTTTCGAAAAAGTCATTGGTCGTTGAGAGGTAGAAAATGTGAAAAATATATCAAAGTTTCGAAAAAGTCATTGGTCGTTGAGAGGTAGAAAATGTGAAAAATATTTCAAAGTTTCGAAAAAGTCATTGGTCGTTGAGAGGTAGAAAATGTGAAAAATATGTCAAAGTTTCGAAAAAGTCATTGGTCGTCGAGAGGTAGAAAATATGAAAAATATTTCAAAGTTTCGAAAAAGTCATTGGTCGTTGAGAGGTAGAAAATGTGAAAAATATTTCAAAGGTTCGAAAAAGTCATTGGTCGTTGAGAGGCAAAAAATGTGAAAAATATTTCAAAGTTTCGAAAAAGTCATTGGTCGTTGAGAAGTAGAAAATGTGAAAAATATTTCAAAGTTACGAAAAAGTCATTGGTCGTTGAGAGGTAGAAAATGTGAAAAAAATTTCAAAGTTTCGAAAAAGTCATTGGTCGTTGAGAGGTAGAAAATGTGAAAAATATTTCAAAGTTTCGAAAAAGTCATTGGTCGTTGAGAGGTAGAAAATATGAAAATTATTTCAAAGTTTCGAAAAAGTCATTGGTCGTTGAGAGGTAGAAAATGTGAAAAATATTTCAAAGTTTCGAAAAAGTCATTGGTCGTTGAGAGGTAGAAAATATGAAAATTATTTCAAAGTTTCGAAAAAGTCATTGGGCGTTGAGAGGCAAAAAATGTGAAAAATATTTCAAAGTTTCGAAAAAGTCATTGGTCGTTGAGAAGTAGAAAATGTGAAAAATATTTCAAAGTTACGAAAAAGTCATTGGTCGTTGAGAGGTAGAAAATGTGAAAAAAATTTCAAAGTTTCGAAAAAGTCATTGGTCGTTGAGAGGTAGAAAATGTGAAAAATATTTCAAAGTTTCGAAAAAGTCATTGGTCGTTGAGAGGTAGAAAATATGAAAATTATTTCAAAGTTTCGAAAAAGTCATTGGGCGTTGAGAGGCAAAAAATGTGAAAAATATTTCAAAGTTTCGAAAAAGTCATTGGTCGTTGAGAAGTAGAAAATGTGAAAAATATTTCAAAGTTTCGAAAAAGTCATTGGTCGTTGAGAGGTAGAAAATGTGAAAAATATTTCAAAGTTTCGAAAAAGTTATTGGTCGTTGAGAGGTAGAAAATGTGAAAAATATTTCAAAGTTTCGAAAAAGTCGTTGGTCGTTGAGAGGTAGAAAATGTGAAAAATATTTCAAAGTTTCGAAAAAGTCATTGGTCGTTGAGAGGTAGAAAAAGTGAAAAACATTTCAAAGTTTCGAAAAAGTCATTGGTCGTTGAGAGGTAGAAAATGTGAAAAATATTTCAAAGTTTGGAAAAAGTGATTGGTCGTTGAGAGGTAGAAAATGTGAAAAATATTTCAAAGTTTCGAAAAAGTCATTGGTCGTTGAGAGGTAAAAAATGTGAAAAATATTTCAAAGTTTCGAAAAAGTCATTGGTCGTTGAGAGGTAGAAAATGTGAAAAATATTTCAAAGTTTCGAAAAAGTTATTGGTCGTTGAGATGTAGAAAATGTGAAAAATATTTCAAAGTTTCGAAAAAGTCATTGGTCGTTGAGAGGTAGAAAATGTGAAAAATATTTCAAAGTTTCGAAAAAGTCATTGGTCGTTGAGAGGTAGAAAATGTGAAAAATATTTCAAAGTTTCGAAAAAGTTATTGGTCGTTGAGATGTAGAAAATGTGAAAAATATTTCAAAGTTTCGAAAAAGTCATTGGTCGTTGAGAGGTAGAAAATGTGAAAAATATTTCAAAGTTTCGAAAAAGTCATTGGTCGTCGAGAGGTAAAAAATATGAACATTATTTTACAGTTTCGAAAAAGTCATTGGTCGTTGAGAGGTAGAAAATGTGAAAAATATTTCAAAGTTTCGAAAAAGTCATTGGTCGTTGAGAGGTAGAAAATGTGAAAAATATTTCAAAGTTTCTACATTTTTGCATTTCTTAAGCGATCTGCTTAAGCTTAAGGTCTGAAAAATAGATTCCAAGATTTTTTTGCAGTTAGAGTATTGGAATTTTTTAACATAATTTATTAAATTGTTAAGCTTGAGAATTTTTTTCTTTAAGTATTGCTAAAGAATGAAATTTTTTATTTATTATTCAAATAAAATACTATTCACTTTAAATTCGGCCAGAGAATTGTTTATAACATTTTCTTACGTATGACAAAATAGATTTTTGAAATTTTATAAATTGCAAACTATATGAGAAAAAGGTTGATTTTCGAACAAATAAACATTTTAATTATTTGTTTTTGACAAATCTTTAAAATATTTTTTAAATCACCCTAAAAAATTATGTAACAATCAATATTATAAACTATAGTTTATAAAAAATTCAATTTTCACATGCGAAAACTCAATTCTATATTTGTGAGCAATTCTAACTACAAATACCTTTCACCGTCATCATAGTCCTCAGCTTGAACGTTGCACGCAAAAACAAGCCTTTTTTTTTTCATAGTATTGGAAAAACACTCTGAACTATAAGCTTCTACATTTTTCCGTGACTCAAGTTATCGATGAATCGATAGATTTAAAAACAGGCAAAAAATCACTTTTTTTTTCTACCTGGCAGTTAATTAATTAAGCAACATAATTATTGTGTCTAAGGGAAATAAGGTGAAGATATAAAATGGACATTTTTTATGAAATTATTTTTTTTAGGGACCCAACAAAAAAATTCGCAAGCAAAAACTTTTTTTTATTATATTGGAAAAACTCGCCTAAGCTTCTATATTTCTGCATGACTGAAGTAAATAATTGGATAGATAAAAAAACATGCAAAAAAAATTGCAATTTTCTTTTTTGCTTACTTATTTATGCGAAAGACTATATGGCAGTTTGTTTAATGGAGGAAAATAATTATTGTGTTTCAGGGAAACAAGGTAAAGATGGACCCGAGGAGAAAAAAGACGCTGACGGTGAACTATGGGGCAACGTGGAAGCGCAGGCCGCCTTCCTCGGACCCAATCTATGGGATAAGACCCTGCCCTACGATGCCGACCTGAAGGTATTGAATCATGTATGTACACGAGTCGCGAGACGGTAAGCAGCGTTAAAGCCCATGACTTTTTTTTCCTTTTTTTTTTCTTCCTAATAACATGAAAAGCTGAGTCGTGAAGATGTCGGAGAATACTTCGTTTCTACAGAAATCATCTCCACACTTTTCTACACGAGGAATTTTCCACACAATTTCCTACACAGTTAAAAGCTTCATTTAAATTTCTGTAATTTTCTAACAGAAATAATGTGTAGATTAAATGAATACACATTTCTGTAATTTTCTAACAGAAATAATGTGTAATTTTAATTTCTGTAATTTAAAATGAAATAAAATGTAGATTAAATGAATTGAAATTTCTGTAATTTTCTAACAGAAATTAATTTAGATTTCTATGGTTTAAAATGAAATAAAGTGTAGATTAAATGAATTGAAATTTCTGTAATTTTCTGACAGAAATAATATGTCATTTAAATTTCTGTAATTTAAAATGAAATAATGTGTAGATTAAGTGAATTGAAATTTTTGTAATTTTCTAACAGAAATAATGTGTAATTTAAATTTCTGTAATTTAAAAAGACATAATGTGTAGATTAAATGAATTAAAATTTCTGTAATTTTCTAACAGAAATAATATGTAATTTAAATTTCTGTAATTTAAAAAGAAATAATGTGTAGATTTAATGAATTTTAATTTCTGTAATTTTATCAGAAATTATGTGTAAATCCTCCTGCAAATACAGATTTGTATAGAAAAGATTAGTTGGTTGTCCGAAAGACAATTATTTTTAGAATACCAAAAAAAAATTGTAATTTGAATAAAAAAATATTTGTAAAGAAATGATTTCTGTAGAAACGAGGTTATCCCAAACAGTCCGCAAGAGAACTGGAGGACAATTGATTTTATAGCTAATCTTTTCATGAAAGCCTTAATATAATAGGCTGTGTGCTTTATTTGCGGTGCTGTCCGATACCCGACTAACAAAATAACTTTTTTTCGCACGTCACTCCAATTTACATCTCAAAATGCATCATTTCACATATCAACAAGTTCGTTATTCATTTATTCAGTGATTAAGGTGATTATTAATCATTTTTTGAGAATATCCAAAACATTGGTGACAAAATTTATAAACTTTTTTTTAAAAAAAGCATAGAAAAATTCACCCATAAAATGTTTTTGAAAAATCATTTTTCATAAAAAAAATCGACACAATATGCAATATTTACACACAAGAATGTGTAAATATCACAAACTTTTTATGTCACTTTCAATTTAAATTCTCAAAATACGTAAATTTTCCAAATTTACAAAATCTTTCTATAAATTGAAAAAAAATTTCATACAATCCGAAAAATACATATATCGTTGAAATTAACATGCAAATTTTTTACGAAAAATTCTGCACAATTATTTATTTACATTCTTGACAGTTGCATTTGTTTTTATTCCGCAAATGTCTTTAAGATATACAAATTTTTTATTTCACCCCTAAAAATGTGTAAATCCACCCAATAACAAAAAATCGATCTATAATTTTTCAAATTTACCACCAAAAAAATATACATATATATTTTTTTGGTGGTAAATTTGAACCAAAAAAAACCAAAAAAATATGCATATATATTTTTTTGGCACTAAAAACATATATATGTATATTTTTTTGGTGGTAAATTTGAAAAATTATAGATCAATTTTTTGGCACCAAAAAAATATACATATATATTTTTTTGGTATAATAATTTTGGTAAAATATATATATATATTTTTAAAAAATATATATATATATTTTAAAAAAATATATATATATATTTTTTTGGTGGTAAATAATTTATTACATTAAATAAATACAATTCTTAAGCCCATTGATTTAATAATAAAATATATACTAATAAAATATACAATTCCTAAAATTATATATATATATATTTTCTATTCTGCCAAATTGACACGTCCAATTTTACCAAAAACTTCTACAAAATTATATTTTTTACCTCTTCAAAAACGTTGCACATATTTTCATCATAAAAATATTGCTAGCGTTTATTTTTAACCGTATTTATTCCCGTTTTGATGACAGACATATACTTAATGAATCCACTTGGAAAATTGTAGAGTCTGCCTCATTTTCTTTTTGTATGTGTGTGTGTGTGTGTGTTGTTGATTCTGGTGTTGCTCTCGGTCGACGAGCGCGCAAAACAGAAATTATGTAAGAGCCTCGGAAAAAGTAGATACCTAGCGAGACTTCCTGAGTCGAAGCGAAAACCGGGAAACTCGATACAGTCGCGGTTGTTGCGGATCTGTTCATAGTAGGTGGTAGCAAACGCGTCGAGACTTTCACCCTCGTCCTCGTAGCTGTTATGCTTCGGCTCACTTTTTGATTCGCACTCAAGCTTGAGTCTCTTATCGGTACATGACTTTTTTTCATTTATTTATCACTTGCACTCGAGCGTTTTCTCGATTGTGTCTGCGTTACTCGTTTAAAACAATTTATTTGTCAAGATAGCAATATATTCCACCATTCACGACAAACTCTCTCTCGATTAACATTTTTTAATCAATTCCTTTATTTATTATCTTCATACTCTCTCTCACCAAGAAATTAAATGATATGCATCAATATATTCCAACCTCAATTATTAATCCATTGATTTTATAACTACTACATTTTTGGGTAATAATTACAAATTCATAAATGTGAATCTCAAGAATTGATTTTATAATAAAATATACAATTCCTACATTTTTGGGTAATAATTACAAATTCATTAAAGTGAATCTCAACAATTGATTTTATAATAAAAAATACAATTCCTACATTTTTGGGTAATAATTACAAATTCATAAATGTGAATCTCAAGAATTGATTTTATAATAAAATATACAATTCCTACATTTTTTGGTAATAATTACAAATTCATAAATGTGAATCTCAAGAATTGATTTTATAATAAAATATACAATTCCTACATTTTTGGGTAATAATTACAAATTCATAAATGTGAATCTCAAGAAGTTATGAAATTTGGGTAATTATGAGAAATATCTGAGAGGGTAATAAAAAATTAAAAAACGAGACTGAATGTATGCATAATATTTGAGATTTATCTGAAATATAATTTATTAGATTAAATAAATACAATTATTAAGCCATTGATTTTATAATAAAATATACAACTCCTACATTTTTGGGTAATAATTACAAATTCATCAAAGTGAATCTCAAGAAGTCATGAAATTTGGGTAATTATAAGAAATATCTGAAAGGGTAATAAAAAATAAAAAGAACGAGACTGAACATATGCATAATATTTGAGATTTATCTGAAATATAATTTATTAGATTAAATAAATACAATTATTAAGCCATTGATTTTATCATAAAATATACAACTCCTAAAATTTTGGGTAATAATTACAAATTTATAAATGTGAATCTCAAAAAGTCATGAAATTTGGGTAATTATGAGAAATATCTGAAAGGGTAATAAAAAAAATGAAACTGAACGTATGCAATTATATTTGAGATTTATTTGAAATATAATTTTTATTTATTTCTCAAATATATTTTTGGGTACGCTACGAAAAATGTATGAGGTTCTGGTATCTAATTATTTAGATACTTTCTAGAGTCTTAAAAAATATATGATTGCTAAATTCGTGGGAAAAAAATGGTAAAAAAAAAATTTGTAAAGATTTTTCCTGATAGTTCAAGCTAAAAAATGTTTACTGACATTTTAATCTGAAATTTTTTTTTCTGACAGTTCAACCTAAAGTATTTTTACTGACATTTTAATTTGAATTTTTTTTCTGACAGTTCAACCTAAACAATTTTTGCTGACATTTTTATTTGAAATTTTTTTTCTGATAATTCAACCTAAAAAAATTTTACTGACATTTTTATTTGAAATTTTTTTTCTGACAGTTCAACCTAAAGAAATTTTACTGACATTTTTATTTGATATTTTTTTTCTGACAGTTCAACCTACCGAATTTTTACTGACATTTTTATTTGAATTTTTTTACTCACAGTTCAACTTAAAAAATGTTTACTGACATTTTTATTTGAAATTTTTTTCTGACAGTTCAACTTACAGAATTTTCACTTCCATTTTAATCCAAAGATCTTTTCTAATAATTCTAATCGAAGACCTTCTTTCTGACACTTTACACAGTTCAACCTAAAGACTGTATTCTGACAATCCAACCTTTAAACAATTTTTCAAACAATTCAGCCTTAAGATATTTTTCTGACAATTCAACCTGAACAAAATTGCTTTCAAGTATTACCAAAATCTATTTTACAAAAGTAGCTAAACAGTGGAAATATTTCAAAATAATCCATAAATAAAAATTCGAAAAGTTTCCAAAATTCCTGATTATTTATTTGTTTCCTTGTAAGAAAGTTTCCCTGTTTTTTTTTTGGTCTGATTTTGTTTTTAAACAATCTTTTGCATTTCACAGGACGTAGTACAGAAAAGTAGCTAAACGATGGGAATATTTCAAAATAATCCATAAATAAAAATTCGAAAAGTTTCCAAAATTCCTGATTATTTATTTGTTTCCTTGTAAGAAAGTTTCCCTGTTTTTTTTTTGTCTGATTTTGTTTTTAAACAATCTTTTGCATTTCGCAGGACGTAGTACAGAAAAGTAGCTAAACGATGGAAATATTTCAAAATAATCCATAAATAAAAATTCGAAAAGTTTCCAAAATTCCTGATTATTTATTTATTTCCTTGTAAGAAAGTTCCCCTGTTTTTTTTTTGTCTGATTTTGTTTTTAAACAATCTTTTGCATTTCGCAGGACGTAGTACAGAAAAGTAGCTAAACGATGGAAATATTTCAAAATAATCCATAAATAAAAATTCGAAAAGTTTCCAAAATTCCTGATTATTTATTTGTTTTCTTGTAAGAAAGTTTCCCTGTTTTTTTTTTGTCTGATTTTGTTTTTAAACAATCTTTTGCATTTCGCAGGACGTAGTACAGAAAAGTAGCTAAACGATGGAAATATTTCAAAATAATCCATAAATAAAAATTCGAAAAGTTTCCAAAATTCCTGATTATTTATTTATTTCCTTGTAAGAAAGTTTCCCTGTTTTTTTTTGTCTGATTTTGTTTTTAAACAATCTTTTGCATTTCGCAGGACGTAGTACAGAAAAGTAGCTAAACGATGCAAATATTTCAAAATAACCCATAAATAAAAATTCGAAAAGTTTCCAAAATTCCTGATTATTTATTTGTTTCCTTGTAAGAAAGTTTCCCTGTTTTTTTTTTGGTCTGATTTTGTTTTTAAACAATCTTTTGCATTTCGCAGGACGTAGTACAGAAAAGTAGCTAAACGATGCAAATATTTCAAAATAATCCATAAATAAAAATTCGAAAAGTTTCCAAAATTCCTGATTATTTATTTGTTTCCTTGTAAGAAAGTTTCCCTGTTTTTTTTTTGTCTGATTTTGTTTTTAAACAATCTTTTGCATTTCGCAGGACGTAGTACAGAAAAGTAGCTAAACGATGCAAATATTTCAAAATAACCCATAAATAAAAATTCGAAAAGTTTCCAAAATTCCTGATTATTTATTTGTTTCCTTGTAAGAAAGTTTCCCTGTTTTTTTTTTGGTCTGATTTTGTTTTTAAACAATCTTTTGCATTTCGCAGGACGTAGTACAGAAAAGTAGCTAAACGATGCAAATATTTCAAAATAATCCATAAATAAAAATTCGAAAAGTTTCCAAAATTCCTGATTATTTATTTGTTTTCTTGTAAGAAAGTTTCCCTGTTTTTTTTTTTGTCTGATTTTGTTTTTAAACAATCTTTTGCATTTCGCAGGACGTAGTACAGAAAAGTAGCTAAACGATGCAAATATTTCAAAATAACCCATAAATAAAAATTCGAAAAGTTTCCAAAATTCCTGATTATTTATTTGTTTCCTTGTAAGAAAGTTTCCCTGTTTTTGTTTTGTCTGATTTTGTTTGTAAACAATCTTTTGCATTTCGCAGGACGTAGTACAGAAAAGTAGCTAAACGATGCAAATATTTCAAAATAACCCATAAATAAAAATTCGAAAAGTTTCCAAAATTCCTGATTATTTATTTGTTTTCTTGTAAGAAAGTTTCCCTGTTTTTTTTTTGTCTGATTTTGTTTTTAAACAATCTTTTGCATTTCGCAGGACGTAGTACAGAAAAGTAGCTAAACGATGCAAATATTTCAAAATAACCCATAAATAAAAATTCGAAAAGTTTCCAAAATTCCTGATTATTTATTTATTTCCTTGTAAGAAAGTTTCCCTTTTTTTTTTTGGTCTAATTTTATTTTTAAACAAGTTTTAAACGATGCAAATATTTCAAAATAATCCATAAATAAAAATTCGAAAAGTTTCCAAAATTCCTGATTATTTATTTGTTTCCTTGTAAGAAAATATCTCTGTTTTTTTTTGTCTGATTTTGTTTTTAAACAATCTTTTGCATTTCGCAGGACGTAGTACAGAAAAGTAGCTAAACGATGCAAATATTTCAAAATAATCCATAAATAAAAATTCGAAAAGTTTCCAAAATTCTTGATTATTTATTTGTTTCCTTGTAAGAAAGTTTCCCTGTTTCTTTTTGGTCTGATTTTGATTTTAAACAAGGTTTTGCATTTCGCAGGACGAGTGTGCGTCAGGACTCAGAAAGATGTGAACTTTCTCCGGCGCTCGAGGAGAGTATAAGGAACGTATGGCAAACGAATTTCGCGTGTCACCCAGATTTACGAACTTGTTCTCCACGGAAGTCGAGGGTTCTCTAGTGCAGTCACTCCCGGCCCGATTAGTCCTCCGATCCATCGAGGAGACCCGCGCGATTTACCACGCATTCAACTTTCTTCTTCCGCGGTGCACGCCTACCGCACGACCAGCAGCCAGCATCACGACTGCTGGTCCATTGCCAGCCACTTCCGAGCGGCTTATCGCTATTAAGCAAACAAATTTTCACCGTCGTTCTCTCGCATATGCACACGACGAAACGACGTCCTGAGAAATCGATTCAGGTCTCGTGAAAGTTCCTCCAGTCCAGTCTTAATAGACTCGACTAAAACCGCCTTGATAACGTCTGAACCTTGATAACAATATCCTTGAATACTTCTTGTCGAATACAACGTCTGATATCCTTCAAGACGTTTTTTTTCCTCGCTCCTATAATGTATTAAGTTTCTGGATGTGTTTAGCTTCTGGAAAATATACAGTGTAAAAAAAAGTCTACTTGAAATTTAATGTACAAGTTTTTATGCTTAAATAAAAACTGATAGATTAAATATAATATAAAACTGGAGTGTGAAATTAATGTATGGTAGAGAAAAATTCAAGAAGTTTCTTTGATTTTGCAGTAAAATTAGTTGAATTTTCTTTTATTTTACAGTAAAATTAGTTGAATTTTCTTTTATTTTGCAGTAAAATTACTTGAATTTTCTTTAATTTTGCAGTAAAATTACTTGAATATTCTTTAATTTTGCAGTAAAATTACTTGAATTTTCTTTAATTTTGCAGTAAAATTACTTGAATTTTCTTTAATTTTACAGTAAAATTACTTGAATTTTCTTTAATTTTACAGTAAAATTACTTGAATTTTCTTTAATTTTACAGTAAAATTACTTAAATTTTCTTTAATTTTACAGTAAAATTACTTGAATTTTCTTTAATTTTACAGTAAAATTACTTGAATTTTCTTTAATTTTACAGTAAAATTACTTGAATTTTCTTTAATTTTGCAGTAAAATTACTTGAATTAGAAAAATTTGCTTTAAAATTACATTAATTTTATACCACAATTGTATATTAGATTTAGATGACAAGTTTATGCATTAAAACTTTCAGTTTTTTCTAACAGTGTAATTATTTGAGTACAGCTTTCAACTCAATGAGTTCTTGATTGCTAAAAAAAAATCGGCATAGTTCAGTTTTTGGAATTTACACATTTTTGTGGTGAATTGGAAATGGCATAAAATTTTTTGAGCATTTACACATTTTTGTGGTGAATTGGAAATGACATCAAATTTTTGGAAGATTTACACATTTTTGTGGTGAATTGGAAATGACATAACATTTTTGGAGGATTTACACATTTTTATGTTGAATTGAAAATTACATAAAATTTTCTATATAATTTACACATTGTAACAAAAATTTTATTTTAATTCATACGATTTTAAATAAATCGTATAAATAGCACATTTTTTTAATGACAGATAATATTGTTTTACTGCAAAGTTATTTTTTTAAGTGTAAAAATCACATAAAATATAGTGACAAAGGAAAAAAAACATTTTTCATTTCTTTTTGTAAAAAATCAAAGCAAATATTTTGCAAAATGAAAATACAAAAGATTGACACTTTTTGTACTTTTGGGGTCGGAAATTTGAATTTGGTCTCGTGAAAGTCTCCTCCAACCCAGTCTAAGTTAGACTCGACTAAAACCACCTTGATAACATATCCTTGAACACTTCTTGTCGTATACAACGTCTGGTATCCTTGAAGACTTTTTTTGTGAGCACTACAAGCAAGTGTTTGCGTACCTAACGTCGGGTTTGGCTCCTATATATATATTAATTTTTTTTTTTGGATATGTTTAGCTTCTGAAAAATAAATATTTCAGTACACCTTTCAACTCAATGAGTCCTTGAGTGAAAAAAAATCAGCGTATTTCATATTCTAGAATTTACACATGTTTGTGGTGAATTGGAAATGACATAATATTTTTGGAGGATTTACAGATTTTTGTGTTGAATTGGAAATGACGTAAAATTTTGTAGAATTTACAGATTTTTGTGTTGAATTCGAAATTACATACAATTTTGTAGAATTTACAGATTTTTCTGTTGAATTGGAAATGACATAAAATTTTGTAGAATTTACAGATTTTTGTGTTGAATTGGAAATTACATACAATTTTGTAGAATTTACAGATTTTTCTGTAGAATTTTATGACACAAAATTTTGTAGAATTTACAGATTTTTCTGTTGAATTGAAAATGACATAAAATTTTGTAGAATTTACAGATTTTTGTGTTGAATTGGAAATGACATAAAATTTTGTAGAATTTACAGATTTTTGTGTTGAATTGAAAATGACATAAAATTTTGTAGAATTTACAGATTTTTGTGTTGAATTGGAAATGACATAAAATTTTGTAGAATTTACAGATTTTTATGTTGAATTGGAAATAACATAAAATTTTGTAGAATTTACAGATTTTTGCGTTGAATTGGAAATGACATAAAATTTTGTAGAATTTATAGATTTTTATGTTGAATTGGAAATGACATAAAATTTTGTAGAATTTACAGATTTTTGTGTTGAATTGGAAATGACATAAAATTTTGTAGAATTTACAGATTTTTGTGTTGAATTAGAAATGACATAAAATTTTGTAGAATTTACAGATTTTTGTGTTGAATTGGAAATGACATTAAATGTTGTAGAATTCACAGATTTTTGTGTTGAATTGGAAATGACATAAAATTTTGTAGAATTTACAGATTTTTGTGTTGAATTGGAAATGACATAAAATTTTGTAGAATTTACAGATTTTTGTGTTGAATTGGAAATGACATAAAATTTTGTAGAATTTACAGATGTTTGTGTTGAATTGGAAATGACATAAAATTTTGTAGAATTTACTAATTTTTATGTTGAACTGGAAATGACATAAAATTTTGTAGAATTTACAGATTTTTGTGTTGAATTGGAAATGCCATAAAATTTTGTAGAATTTACAGATTTTTGTGTTGAATTGGAAATGACATAAAATTTTGTAGAATTTACAGATTTTTGTGTTGAATTGGAAATGACATAAAATTTTGTAGAATTTACAGATTTTTATCATTTGATTATCAATTGAAAGTGACAAAAAAAAGATTGTAAAATTAGCACTTTTTTACATGACAGAGAATATATAATAGTGTAGCAACAATTTTTTAATTAAAAAGTTACATAAAATATAGTGACATTATAATTATTATGTACAACGAACAATAAACACATACAGTTGGCATAATTTATATTCAGTTATAAGAACTATTTTTAAAAGGTTTTCATACTTACGAAAGTTTACAAATGCATATAAATCAATGCATCAATTTCGTAATAAATCACAGTCATATTTTTTTCCATACACAGAACACATGCACATTAACGTCGATTAATTAATCGATAAGTGCCGGCAAAGCGATTTTTACTTTAATTGACCAATTATTTATCCAGTACGTAGTGCTGTAATTGCTATTCAGAGTTGTCTAGGCAAGATTGATTAAAGTCACGCGTTCCCTTTTTATTTCTTTTCTCTTGACACTTCAATCAGATCCTTTATATTCTCTAGTTAAAAAATGGTTACCAGAGTGTTGCAAAATATATATTTTTATTAGATTTCTCTTGGTCTTACATCCTGCAAAAGTTTGTTTAAACGAAAAAAAAGAATAAATAAACGCAAACGCAAACCACGACTGTAATTTCAGAAATTCGAACTTTGTTTTCATTGTAGGTATTTTCTGATTAAAAAAAAAATACAGAATGTAAATTCCTAGTATTTTGTAACTGCAAATTTACAAATTTCTCAAATCTTTTTCACAATTGTTACTTTAAATATGTAATACAGACGTACAAGAAATTTATGGTGCAGATGGTGAATAAAAACTTCCATACTGCAATTTTCCAGTGAATTTTTTTAATGTCATACATACATATTTTATCGCTCGTTTTTAACTTTTACTTTTTTTTTTTCTAAATTAGAATTTTTAAGCAAAAAAATCTAATTTATTATCCATTGTTTTTAACTTGTACTTATTGGAAAAAAATTAGATTTGTAAGCAAAAGAATCTAATTTATTATTCATTGTTTTCATTGTAGGTATTTTCTGATTTTTTTAAAATACAGAATATAAATTCCTAGTATTTTGTAACGACAAATTTACAAATTTCTCAAATTTTTTTCAGTATTGTTGCTTTAAATATGTAATACAGATGGACAAGAAATTTATGGTGCAGATGGCGAATAAAAACTTCCATATTTCTATTTTCCAGTGAATTTTTTTAACGTCATACAAACATGTTTTATGGCTTGTTTTTAACTTGTACTTATTGGAAAAAAATTAGATTTGTAAGCGAAAGAATCTAATTTATTATTCTTTGTTTTCATTGTAGGTATTTTCTGATTTTTTAAAAATACATAAATGTAAATTCCTAGTATTTTGTAACAGCAAATTACAATTTACTCAAATCTTTTTCACAATTGTTACTTTAAATACGTAATACAGATGGACAAGGAATTTATGGTGCAGATGGCGAATAAAAACTTCCATACTGCAATTTTCCAGTGAATTTTTTTAACGTCAGACATACATGTTTTATAGCTTGTTTTTAACTTGTACTTATTGGAAAAAAATACATTTTTAAGCAAAAGAATCTAATTTATTATTCTTTCTTTTCATTGTAGGTATTTTCTAATTTTTAGAAAATACAAAATATAAATTCCTAGTATTTTGTAACAGCAAATTTACAAATTTCACAAATCTTTTTCACAATTTTTTACTTTCAATATGTAATACAGATGGACAAGAAATTTATGGTGCAGATGGCGAATAAAAACTTCCATATTGCTGTTTTCCAGTGAATTTTTTAAAATGTTACATACATATTTTATGGCTTGTTTTTAACTTGTACTTATTTGAAAAAAAAATTAGACTTTTAAGCAAAAGAATCTAATTTATTATTCATTGTTTTCATTGTAGGCATTTTCTGATTTTTTTTATGAGAAAATACAGAATGTAAATTCCTACTATTTTGTAACGGCAAATTTAATAATGAATGTAAATTCCTACTATTTTGTAACGGCAAAATTTCTTAAATCTTTTTTCACAATTGTTACTTTAAATATGTAATACAGAAGGACAAGAAATTTATAGTGCAGATGGCGAATAAAAACTTCTATACTGCAATTCTCCAATGATTTATTTTAACAGTATACATAAATGTTTTATGGCTTATTTTTAACTTGTACTTATTGGAAAAAAATAGATTTGTAAGCAAAGGAATCTAATTTATTATTCTTTGTTTTCATTATAGGTATTTTCTGATTTTTTAAAAATACAGAATATAAATTCCCAGTATTTTGTAACAGTAAATTTACAAATTTCTCAAATCTTTTTCACAATTGTTATTTTAAATATGTAATACAGATGGACAATAAATTTATGGTGCAAATGGCGAATAAAAACTTCCATATTTCTATTTTCCAGTGAATTTTTTTATCGTCATACAAACATGTTTTATGGCTTGCTTTTAACTTGAACATATTTGAAAAAAAATTAGATTTTTATGCAAAAAAATCTAATTTATTATTCTTTGTTTTCATTGTAGGTAATTTCTGATTTTTTTAAAATACAGAATCCTAATTCCTAGTATTTTGTAATGGCAAATTTACAAATTTCTCAAATCTTTTTTACAATTGTTACTTTAAATATGTAATACAGAAAGACAAGAAATGTATGGTGCAGATGGCGAATAAAAACTTCCATATTGCTGTTTTCCAGTGATTTTTTTAAATGTTACATACATATTTTATGGCTTGTTTTTAACTTGTACTTATTTGAAAAAAAAATTAGACTTTTAAGCAAAAGAATCTAATTTATTATTCATTGTTTTCATTGTAGGTATTTTCTGATTTTTTTTTTAATACAGAATGTAAATTCCTACTATTTTGTAACGGCAAATTTAATAATGAATGTAAATTCCTACTATTTTGTAACGGCAAAATTTCTTAAATCTTTTTTCACAATTGTTACTTTAAATATGTAATACAGAAGGACAAGAAATTTATGGTGCAGATGGCGAATAAAAACTTCTATACTGCAATTCTCCAATGATTTATTTTAACAGTATACATAAATGTTTTATGGCTTATTTTTAACTTGTACTTATTGAAAAAAAAATTAGATTTTTAAGGAAAAGAATCTAATTTATTATTCTTTGTTTTCATTGTAGGTATTTTCTAATTTTTAGAAAATACAAAATATAAATTCCTAGTATTTTGTAACAGCAAATTTACAAATTTCACAAATCTTTTTCACAATTTTTTACTTTCAATATGTAATACAGATGGACAAGAAATTTATGGTGCAGATGGCGAATAAAAACTTCCATACTGCAGTTTTGCAGTGAATTTTTTTTAACGTCATACATACATGTTTTATAGCTTGTTGTAAACTTGTACTTATTTGAAAAAAAAATTATCTATTGCAGTACGTCGACCTGGATGAGTTCCTGTCCGAGAATGGCATACCTGTGGATGGCGTTGCTAGCAATGGTCAAGGAACGATGCAGGCAAGCCAGTTGCACAAGATCAACAGCAACGAGGCAACGAGTCATCAAGGGCCGGCGAGTCTTCATCTCGAACCAGTTACCAAACGCGAAAGATCACCATCGCCAAGCGAGTGTTGCTCACCTGACACTCTCAATCCACCCTCGCCAGCGGATTCCAGTGAGTGGATCATTTAATGAAGACCGAAGCCTCATTGCAGAGGCTTAACTTCTCTAGCGCATCTCACCTCCATTAAATTGCATAAAAAAACAAGTCAAGCTCGTAAGAATCATTAAATAGGCTCGCGTAATTTGTTACAGTGTTGTAAGTCTCCATTACTTTACGATATAAAGTTTACAGAACAGTTTGTCTTGTAGTTACGAATTTCTAATGATAACCTGTAGCGATTATAAAATGATATGTGAACTTTTGAATAGCTTCAAGAAAAATCGAATTTTTTATTTAATTTTGGAAGAAATTGTGGGAATAATGGACAACCACATTTCTCAATATTTCTCCATTTTTTTCAATAAGATTATCATGCAATTTTATGGGGATTCAATATTTTTTGCCTCCATTCAAAAGTTTACGAATCATATTATAATCACTGTGAATTATTATTATTGAAAAATAATTACAAAGCCAATTGAAGCAGCAATTTTGTCTCACCTCCATTAAATTGCATAAAAAACAAGTCAAGCTCGTAAGAATCATTAAATAGGCTCGCGTAATTTGTTACAGTGTTGTAAGTCTCCATTACTTTACGATATAAAGTTTACAGAACAGTCTTGTAGTTACGAATTTCTAATGATAATCTGTAGCGATTAAAAAATGATATGTGAACTTTTAAATAACTTCAAGAAAAATCGATTTTTTAATTTAATTTTGGAAGAAAATGTGGGAATAATGGACAACCACATTTCTCAATATTTCTCCATTTTTTTCAATAAGATTATCATGAAATTTTATGGGGATTCAATATTTTTTGCCTCCATTCAAAAGTTTACGAATCATATTATAATCACTGTGAATTATTATTATTGAAAAATAATTACAAAGCCAATTGAAGCAGCAATTTTGTCTCACCTCCATTAAATTGCATAAAAAACAAGTCAAGCTCGTAAGAATCATTAAATAGGCTCGCGTAATTTATTACAGTGTTGTAAGTCTCCATTACTTTACGATATAAAGTTTACAGAACAGTTTGTCTTGTAGTTACGAATTTCTAATGATAACCTGTAGGGATTATAAAATGATATGTGAACTTTTGAATAGCTTCAAGAAAAATTTATTTTTTTATTTAATTTTGGGAGAAATTGTGGAAATAATGGACAACCACATTTCTCAATATTTCTCCATTTTTTTCAATAAGATTATCATAAAATTTTATGGGGATTCAATATTTTTTGCCTCCATTCGAAAGTTTACGAATCATATTATAATCACTGCAAATTATTATTATTAAAACCTAATTACAAACCCAATTGAAGCAGCAATTTTGTCTCACATCCATTAAATTGCATAAAAAACAAGTCAAGCTCGTAAGAATCATTAAATAGGCTCGCGTAATTTATTACAGTGTTGTAAGTCTCCATTACTTTACGATATAAAGTTTACAGAACAGTTTGTCTTGTAGTTACGAATTTCTAATGATAACCTGTAGGGATTATAAAATGATATGTGAACTTTTGAATAGCTTCAAGAAAAATCGATTTTTTAATTTAATTTTGGGAGAAATTATGAGAATATTGGACAACCACAGGCCTCCATTACTTTGGCAATGCATTAACAGTATTAACAGTATATTTTATGCATCTATTCAAAAGTTTACGAATCATATTATAATCACTGCGAATTATTATTATTAAAACATAATTACAAAGGCAATTGTAGCATCAATTTTGTTGAAAAAATAATTGGGATTTTACAACTCTGATTTGTTACGCCTATAGTATTTAGCGCGTTCAATTAATTTCAATTAAATGTAGAGCTTCAGAGAAAGGGAATTTTTTTTTAATTCCAGATAATGTTAAATGGTACTGATAAAAAATGAATACCTGGCTAAGACAGAATTATCGAATTATTACAAATTGAAGAAAAAGTTGCAACGAATTTTATGGTAATACACATAGAGGCCATTCCATCGCATTTCGGCCACTCTAATAATGACACAAATAAGTTTTTTTAAATTACTTTTCGGTATATTATAATAATAGTAATAATATTTATTGGGAATTTCTCATTAGTCATTATCTTTATTTTTTTTAACTAATCCATCTGAAAAACGATAACTTGTTCACAAAATGTTTAATACATTTTTCTACCATAATATGAAATATTCTAAAGAACATAATTAATATCCTATTATTTATGCTATAAAATAAAAAATAAAATAAATATGCAACTAGTGGGATTGTTACAACTTCGTGTACAATAAATAAACATATACAAAGTTCTGTAACGTTCAGCAAAAAAAAAATTACTATTCTGTTGTTTTTCTTTAATAAAATGTTGTTGTTACTTTGTATCGTTATTATAATGACAAAAACGCGTGAAATACCTTAAAGAAATTGCGAGCCACAGTAAAAATCCCAATTAGACTAACGTAAATTCTCCGTTTGTAAATTTCTTCCTTCGAGTAGCAAATTCAAGGACCTCGTCACGTATACAATATGGCTTGTCTCTTGTAGCGCTCTCGATGGCATCATCGGGGCGAGACTTCGACCCAAGAACCCGGGCCTTTTCCGACGAGGAGCTCAAACCCCAGCCGATGATTAAGAAATCCCGGAAGCAGGTGAGAGAAGTACATTGATTTTTTTTCTACCCTTTTTCTAGTATTAAGCGTAGTAGTATACGCAACCTAGTTTAATTCGTTGTTTCTCAATGGAATGCTAATTTTTTTTTCGTTCTCTCTGCATTGCCTTAATAGTTTGTTCCGGACGACTTGAAAGACGACAAATACTGGGCGCGCCGCAGGAAGAACAACATGGCAGCAAAGAGGTCGCGAGACGCACGTCGAATGAAAGAAAACCAGATAGCACTGAGGGCTGGCTTTCTCGAAAAAGAGGTAAGCAGTAGCAAAAATCACAGCATCCTCTTAATAGTTACTGAATTTATCCAAAGTCATAATCAATTATTTAGAATTTTATTTTTTTCATTATTCAAATATTCGTATTACTAAATTGAATTATTATTATTATAATATAAAAAGCTTGAAAATTAGTTAAATAGACAGAAAATAACGGCAGAAAAAAATAGTTCGTGACCATTTTACACTGTCTAAAACAAATTTCCAGCAATAATAAATTTACCTAGTTTATCTATAGTTTTACTAGAAAAAAAATGCAGAATTGATATTTATCGAATTTAAAATTCAGACATTAATATGAGCTTTTGAGATAAAAAAAATAAATGAAAAATGTAGCGAAAGGTACTACAAATTTTATTTATAAATCGAAAAAGTCGATTTTCCAATATTAATAAAAAATCCCATGAGTCGTAAATGAATAGATTTGGAAAAAAAATGTTTTGCTATAAATTTCGTAGTAAAAAAATAAATAAAAAAATAATAAATTTTCGGATATTAATGAAAAATTCCATGAGTCGTATTCACGACTCATGGGATTTCTATTCTTATGGGAAATATATTAATTAGAATAAATTTGAAAAAAATGTTTTGCTATAAATTTAGTAGAAAAAAAATAGATTTCCCGAGATTAATGAAAAATTCCATGAGTCGTATTTACAATTCATGGGATTTCTTATTCATATGGTGAATCCATTAATTTGAATAGATTTTTAAAAAAATGTTTTGCTATAAATTTAGTAGAAAAAAAATAAAAAATAAATTTCCCGAGATTAATGAAAAATTCAATGAATCATATTTACAATTCATGGTATTTCTTACTCATATGGGGAATCTATTAATTTGAATAGATTTGAAAAAAAAAATGTTTTGCTATAAATTTTGAAGAAAAAAAATAAAAAATAAATTTCCCGAGATTAATGAAAAATTCCATGAGTCATATTTACAATTCATGGGATTTCTTATTCATATGGGAAATCTATTAATTTGAATAGATTTGAAAAAAAAAAATGTTTTGCTATAAATTTAGTAGAAAAAAGAAAATAATAAATTTCCCGAGATTAATGAAAAATTCCATGAATCATATTTACAATTCATGGTATTTCTTACTCATATGGGGAATCTATTAATTTGAATAGATTTGAAAAAAAAAATGTTTTGCTATAAATTTTGAAGAAAAAAAATAAAAAATAAATTTCCCGAGATTAATGAAAAATTCCATAAGTCGTATTTACAATTCATGGGATTTCTTATTCATATGGTGAATCCATTAATTTGAATAGATTTGAAAAAAAATGTTTTGCTATATATTTAGTAGTAAAAAAATTAAAAATAAATTTCCCGAGATTAAAGAAAAATTCCATGAATCATATTTACAATTCATGGTATTTCTTACTCATATGGGGAATCTATTAATTTGAATAGATTTGAAAAAAAAATGTTTTGCTATAAATTTTGAAGAAAAAAAATAAAAAATAAATTTCCCGAGATTAATGAAAAATTCCATAAGTCGTATTTACAATTCATGGGATTTCTTATTCATATGGTGAATCCATTAATTTGAATAGATTTGAAAAAAAAATGTTTTGCTATATATTTAGTATTAAAAAAATTAAAAATAAATTTCCCGAGATTAATGAAAAATTCCATGAATCATATTTACAATTCATGGTATTTCTTACTCATATGGGGAATCTATTAATTTGAATAGATTTGAAAAAAAAAATGGTTTGCTATAAATTTAGTAGAAAAAAAATAAAAAATAAATTTCCCGAGATTATCGAAAAATTCCATGAGTCGTATTTACGACTCATGGGATTTCTTATTCATATGGTGAATCTATTAATTTGAATAGATTTGAAAAAAAAATGTTTTGCTATAAATTTAGTAGAAAAAAAATAAAAAATAAATTTCCCGAGATTAATGAAAAATTCAATGAATCATATTTACAATTCATGGTATTTCTTACTCATATGGGGAATCTATTAATTTGAATAGATTTGAAAAAAAAAATGTTTTGCTATAAATTTTGAAGAAAAAAAATAAAAAATAAATTTCCCGAGATTAATGAAAAATTCCATGAGTCATATTTACAATTCATGGTATTTCTTACTCATATGGTGAATCTATTAATTTGAATAGATTTGAAAAAAAAAAAATGTTTTGCTATAAATTTAGTAGTAAAACGAAAATAATAAATTTCCCGAAATTAATGAAAAATTCCATGAGTCGTATTTACAATTCATGGTATTTCTTATTCATATGGTGAATCTATTAATTTGAATAGATTTGAAAAAAAAATGTTTTGCTATAAATTTAGTAGAAAAAAAATAAAAAATAAATTTCCCGAGATTAATGAAAAATTCCATGAGTCATATTTACAATTCATGGGATTTCTTATTCATATGGGGAATCTATTAATTTGAATAGATTTGAAAAAAAAAAATGTTTTGCTATAAATTTAGTAGAAAAAAGAAAATAATAAATTTCCCGAGATTAATGAAAAATTCCATGAGTCATATTTACAATTCATGGGATTTCTTATTCATATGGTGAATCTATTAATTTGAATAAATTTGAAAAAAAAAAAAATGTTTTGCTATAAATTTAGTAGAAAAAAGAAAATAATAAATTTCCCGAGATTAATGAAAAATTCCATGAGTCATATTTACAATTCATGGGATTTCTTATTCATATGGTGAATCTATTAATTTGAATAAATTTGAAAAAAAAATGTTTATCTATAAATTTAGTAGAAAAAAAATAAAAAATAAATTTCTCGAGATTAATGAAAAATTCCATGAGTCATATTTACAATTCATGGGATTTCTTATTCATATGGGAAATCTATTAATTTGAATAGATTTGAAAAAAAAATGTTTTGCTATAAATTTAGTAGAAAAAAAATAAAAAATAAATTTCCCGAGATTAATGAAAAATTCCATAAGTCGTATTTACGACTCATAGGATTTCTATTCATATGGTGAATCCAGATTTGTAAATGCCTAATACTTATAGAAATAATGATGATGATACGACAAGCTCTATAATTATGATTTTATAATAATAACATATAGCGATTGTCATCCGATAATAAATCTTTGGAATGGCTTCAAAAATTATTATTTTTCAATAAAAATTCACGGTAATTCTTTTGAAAAAAATGAAAAAAAAAAAAGTAATGCATTACTTATATCTTCAATTTTTTCCACTATTCCGTGCAATATTAAAGCGAAAATTAGTATTTTTTTCAGCTATTCAAATGTTTACACTCTATTTTATAATCACTACATATTATTATTATGAAATCATAATTACAAATCAAATTGTACTGTAAACTATATCTCATGAATTAATGGCGATTTACAACTCCGGGTGAATCTATCAATTTGAATAGTTTTGGAAATAAAATCTTTTGCTATAGATTTAGTTGAAAAAATAAAATAAATAAAAAATCGAGTATGCCTTATCTGTTTATTATTCTGTTCGTCGCAATGCAGAACATGGGCCTAAGACAGGAGTTGGACCGGTTAAAGAACGAGAATATGCTGCTGCGTGATAAGCTGAGCAAGTACACGGACGTTTAACCGACGGCCCCGACGAGTGGACGACTTTTCGTGGACAATCGCCGCGCTATTCGTACGCGCCTTGGCGACAGAATGAGAGTACGAGGTGGAGGAGGCGGAGGTAGAGGCAGAAAGCGTACGAGAAAGAGGAAGAGGCGATATTAGCCGTGCCCAATTTTCCAACGCCCTGTCGGTATTCCCGAGACTGGACAAAACGTCGCTCTTCTACTAATCGGAAAGAATCGATCATCACCGTCGAGAAACAGCGACAGAAATCCCGTTTATCTCCATACCTAATGATTTTTTTTCTGTTGCCGCAAATAACAAAAAAAGAAAAATGAAAAAACACTCCCCTCCTGAGCCCGCCTCACTTGTACATAGTTATATGTATAGTTAGATTATGTATAAAACAACAACAACAACAACAAGAAAAAAATACAAAAGAGCAAGTATATGTATGTATACTTACGTATATGTACACGTAATATCGATAACATAGTATATTATAGTACAGAAAGGTACTGGAAGCCTGCGAAAAAAAAGAAAACACGAAGCATAAGATAAATCGGAGACACTCTGTCGATTTAGCTACTTTTTGTACCGATCCTCTAAATTTTTCTCACAATTTGATGGATTTTATGATTACTTCTATGTGAATTTATTTAGAATTGCCCCGAAAATTTATGTTTTTAAAACTATAATTTGAAGGGAACAAATGGCAGAAAGAATTTAGAGCACATATTTGAAACGAAAATTAGATTTTTAAGCAAAAGAATCTAAATTATTATTCTCTGCCGGGTTAATTATCAAATAATATCAAAGGCGAAGGAATAAATAATTTACTCAATTATTTTGCTTAACTGAAAAATCTTTCGTTGAAAATTCAACTGTTTTTATGTATTCAAAGGTTTATTTTAAATCTTATTTTTGTAACGAACAGTTTTTCAATTTTTTGGTATGAATTGATTTTAAAGAAACTTCCACATTTTTGGAGTAAGAAAATTTTGGTGGGGGTCAAAATAGCGAATGGCTAAAATAGCGAATGGCTAAAATAGCGAATGGCTAAAATAGCGAATGGCTAAAATAGCGAATGGCTAAAATAGCGAATTTAAATATAATGAACGTCGGAATCTAGAATGGCCATTATTTTGAAATTTGCTATTTTAGCTATTCGCTATTTTGATTGCATTTTAATAAGATGGGGGGTCAAAATAGCGAATGATTAAAATAGCGAATGGCTGAAATAGCGAATTTAAATACAATGAACGTCTGAATCTAGAATGGCCATTATTTTGAAATTTGCTATTTTCATAATTCGCTATTTTGATTACATTTTAATAAGATGGGGGTTCAAAATAGCGAATGATTAAAATAGCGAATGGTTAAAATAGCGAATTTAAATATAATGAACGTCTGAATCTAGAATGGCAATTATTTTGAAATTTGCTATTTTAGCCATTCGCTATTTTGATTACATTTTAATAAGATGGGGGTTCAAAATAGCGAATCACTGAAATAGCAAATTTAAATATAATGAATATCTAAATTTAGAATCGCTATTATTTTGAAATTCGTTGTTTTAGTTATTCGCTATTTTGACCCCCACTCGAAAATTTGAAGAAAGCGTTAAAAGTTCTCTTCAATTGTTGTTAAACTGAGAAATTAAAGTCAGAAAAAAAGTAACTGAATTGACAGAGAATGTTTGACAGGCAGAGCGATGATTGAAGAGAAATGAGGAAAATCCCGCGTTGGATTCTTTCGAATGCGTGTTTAATCGTAAGCAGGCTCAGCGTCCTTGTCTCGAGGAGACGATGTTAGATTTGTACAAAGAAAGTATGGGAAAATTGCAGCAGAGTGGTCAGAAATCGACGTTTTCTGCGCACTAACCAGCGATTTTAACTAAGAAAAAAAAAATCGAAAACAGCTCTCAGCAGCTAATCACCAGTTATTTACTCTACCCTAGGAGAATCGTCTAGAAAAACTTTATATAGAGATCAGAGAACCCCCCGTGACACCCTCGACCCTCGAAAAAAAGCGTTTATATTTGTAGCGTATACCACGTGGTGATGGTTACACAGTGATTCTAGTTGTTTTTATTGTAAGACGTAGATCGAGAGAAAGAGAAAGCGAAAATAGAGAGAAAGAAATAGAGAAAGCGCGAGAAAGAAAGTGACAAAAAAAAAATGAAAATTATTCGTTCGTCCGTTTTGTTTCTTACTCTTTTTTTTCTTTTTTGTTTTTGTAGATTAATTTACGGGTCTGCATAAACTTGGGAACCCAAAGAACAGATCGATTTTCAATACTTTTTTACTCATGAGACTATTTAGATTACGAGTTGAAAATAATAATAACTTCGTTGTTTGTCAATATTGTTTAATTTAAAAAAAAAACTGTAAATTGTCAAGACTCCATCAATTATGTGTAGAGAAATAAAAATATCGGTGATTTTATTGTCGGTAAAATAACCGTAATCAATTTTAAAAAATACGTTTCAATTAACGCTCATATTTACTGCTCACATTTGGTACATTTCTTTGGTAAAATACATTTTTTATACTTTTTTCCTTATAAAACTATTCGGATTACGAGTTGAAAATAATAATAACTTCGTTGCTTGTCAATATTTTTTAATTTAAAAAAAAAAAACTAAATTGTCAAGACTCTATTAATTATGTGTAGAGAAATGAAAATATCGGTGGTTTTATTGTCGGTAAAATAACCGTAATAAATTTTTTTAAATACGTTTAAATTTACGCTCATATTTACTGCTCACATTTGGTACATTTCTTTGGTAAAATATATTTTTTATACTTTTTTCCTTATGAAACAATTCGGATTACGAGTTGAAAATAATAATAACTTCGTTGTTTGTTAATGTTTTTTAATTAAAAAAACAAACTCAAAATTGTCAAGACTCTCTATCAATTGTGTGTAGAGAAATGAAAATATCGGTGTTTTTATTGTCGGTAAAATAACCGAAAAACATAAAAAATACGTAAAAATAATAAAATTCTTTGGCAAAATAAATTTTTAATTAAATAGATTTTAAATCACAATGAGACAATATTATTTTCTGATCAATGCGATAATTGAAAAAGTGGAAACTTACCGTTTTTTACTGTTAAATTACCATTTTATTGTCAATAAATTAACCGTAAAACATTGAAAAAAATACGTTTAAATTAACGGTCAACATTTCTTTGGTAAAATAAATTTTTACTTGAATAGATTTTAAATCACAATGAGACAATATTATTTTCTGATCAATGCGATAATTGAAAAAGTGGAAACTCATCGTTATTTACGGTTAAATTACCATTTTATTGTCGGTAAAATAACCGTAAAACATTTTTAAAAATACGTTTAAATTAACGGTCAAAATTTCTTTGGTAAAATAAATTTTTAATTAAATAGATTTTCAAATCACAATGAGACAATATTATTTTCTGATCAATGCGATAATTGAAAAAGTGGAAACTTACCGTTTTTACGGTTAAATGACCATATTTAATTGACTGTAAAATTTCAATCTCGTCGTTGAAATATTCTCGTAAATAAAAAAAATAGTGATAATCGATCTGTTCGATAAAGAAGAAGAAAAAAAGCCACTCGTGAGCGGCACTCAAAGTGTGTGTATGTGTGTGTGTGTGAATGTGCGAGTGTATGTTTGTGTGTGCGCGGAAATCGTCAGGCTGAGTACGTCGTGGCTCTATTCGCGTACGAGATATACATATACATATAAAAAAAAAACAAAACAGAGATATACTATATAATAAATAAATATAAAGTGAATAAGCTGTAACGAGGAATTCTCGATGAGAGAGAGACACGAGAGGCGAGAGACTCGTTTATGTGGGAGAGAATGAGCGCAAACGCATCATGCTCATGCGTTTGAGTTATTTGGGCTGCTCTACACAGCACTAGCCTTCTCTTTTTAAGTTTTTAGATGTTTATTTTGTGTTCGATGACGAAAAAGAAAAAGATAAACCCGAGTGACAGAGTAAAAATAATTGAAAAAAATACAAAAAACACAAACAATAAAAAAAAAGAAACGAAAAATTTTAGGCGCACCCGTTTATGTGGCACTTCGACTCTTTCTATACTTTTTAATCCGGCTAATGTTGAAGCGATTTCGTCACACAATCGTCATTCGTTTATTGTACTTTTGATTTTAATTGATTTTTAAAAACAATAATCGCGAAACTTTCAAACTTCTTTTATATTCGACCGGCCTAATTTTTAATAAAAACGTCCAACGACGTTTTTTCTTTTATCAAACTGGGAGAAACCTCGTGTGGAATATCGCTCTTGCGCTCTTTGCTCAATCGTCCTAAAGATTTAACACTTTGCTCTTATCCGAATCATGTTATCGACGCACGATTTAATTTTTAAAAAATAAATAAAAGGATTGTAAAACGTGCGTCGGACAAGAGCTAGTAAAAGGATCTCAGTCTGCAGTCTATAAATTGAAAATCTTGAGGATCTTCTCGTTGGAGAGAATGAAAATTAACAGGTGGATGTACCGGTTGTAATACTCTTTAGCTTTTTTTAAAAAAAATTTCAACATTTTTCTTGGCGATAATAATTATCCATTAATATTGTACGTTTTTACTGAATTCCATATTTTCGTAAATCAGCAACAAAAAATGATGAATTCTACTAATTTACTTTTAACCAGAGTTGTGGATTCCTAAATTTAATTTCGTAAACATTTGCCGCATAATTCACCTAATAGTTTATTATTTAACAAAAAATATCTGCAACTTCGATTAAAAAATGTTGTTCATTGATATTTTACGTTTTTACTGAATTCCATATTTTCGTAAATCAGCAACAAAAAATTATGAATTCTACTAATTTACTTTTAACCAGAATTGTAGATCTCCTTAATTTAATTTCGTAAACATTTGCTGCATAATTCACCTAATAGTTTATTATTTGGCAAAAAATATCTGCAACTTTCATTAAAAGATGTTGATATTTTTAAAGTGCAGCTTTAAAAAATTATTTTCTTGAACGTCACGAAAATTTTCATGAAAAAAAAAGCACACAATAAACTCAACATTTTTCGTGACATTTTTGTTATTCGAAGGTTTGAATATTTTTTTATTCACTCGTATTATTATGAAAATGTAATTGTGGAAATTATTTTGCTGTACATATAAAAAAAAGTAAAGCCTTACAACTCTTTTTTTTAAAATAAATTTCCTTATACTCGGTGTTAAAAATACTGACAAATTCAGAGTTGTAAATGCCTAATACTTATAGAAATAATGATGATGATACGATCGGCTCTATAATTATGATTTTATAATAATAATATGTAGCGATTGTAATACGATAATTAAACTTTGGAATGGCTGCAAAAATTATTATTTTTCAATCAAAATTCACGGTAATACTTTTGAAAAAATGGAAAAAAATAAGTAATGCATTACTTATTTCGTCCATTTTTTCCACTATTTCTTGCAATGTTAAAGCGAAAATTAGTATTTTTTTCAGCTATTCAAATGTTTAAGCTCTATTTTATAATCACTACATATTATTATTATGAGATCATAATTACAGAACAAATTATACTGTAAACTATATCTCATGAATTAACGGGGATTTACAAGTCTGGTCAAGAAAGGAAAAAAACGTCCATCCTTTTTTTTATCCGTAAAAAATATTGTATAGAAAATCCATGTAAAAAAATTCGTGGATCCAGATATTTTATTTATTTTATTTTTTAAATTTTTTCTCATGATCAAAAAAAACGTTTACGAAAAATCAAGGACATTTTTTTGCCTAAAATGTCTCAACGTATTAATTACCGTGATAATCACTACGTATTATTATTATGAAATCAGAATTAAAAAACAAATTGAACTGTAAAATATATCTCATGATTTAATGGGGATTTACAACTCTGGACAAATTTAATGAAGATTTCTGAGTTATTTGAAAAATGTGGAAAAATGTCTCTAAAAAAAAAGCGAAAAAGGTGCATCCGCCGTATGTAAAAAAAAGAACTGATGCTAATCGTCTGTTCAGAGGTAATTGCAACGTGCAATAGTGCATCTCTACACAGGGTTACATGAAATCATGACATTTTCTTGATTGGCAATAATTTTTCATGCACGATGAGACAAAAGCGTTTATATTTATCGATCTTAAAAATAAGACGTTTATAATAACTTTTGAGCTAAAGAAAATATTGAAAAATGTCGTAAAAGGTACTACAAATTTTATTTATAAATCGGAAGAGCCGATGACCCGAGATTAATGGAAAATTCCATGAGTCGAAAATACACAAGTTATTAAATAATTTATTTATGAATAAATTTTGAAGAAAAATGTTAATAAATTAATTAAACAATTGTGCTTATTCATTGTTGTTCAATTAAGATTATAATAAGAATTATTCGTAATTTATGTATTTTTAATTTACGAGAAATCCTTCGATCTAGCATTTCATGAATCCGCAATATTTTTCTTCATAATCGTTGAGAAACTGACACGATCATTGACCCTAAAAATAAGATATTTGTACAAGCTCTCTTTTCACCTTTCACTCGCAATCAAAAACAAATGTAAATACTTATTTACATAGCACTTTAGTTGTCATTCGCGGAAGCAGAGATGCCAAATTAAGGAGAAATCTACTAAATCGAAAGTACACAAATTAAACAATAATTTTATTGGCAAATTTATTATACGTTTTTAAGTTTTTATTAAATTTATTTAATTCGACAAGTTATTTCAGTGTTTGTATTTAATCTAGAGATTTTTATTCCTCAAAACGTAAATAAACAAATAAAAATTTTATTTAGGAATTAAACAAAAAATAAGAAATAATTTTTTTTCGATACTTCGATGAATAAATTATTTACATATTTATTTTCAATTTATGGAATTTTTTCCATAATCTGTAAATCAAACTTTTTCAAGCTAATGCATCGATTTTTTTTGGCATGTGTAGATCGGTATTTTTTTTAAATATCGAATGCAATAGAAAACTCAAATATTACCGCAATAAACTCATGAGGATTGTCGCGCGCCGTTTCACGGCTCGGATTGATCAAAGTGTAAAAGACGAAATCGTGAAAGAAAGAAAAAAGAAACATGAAAATCGTTAACAGAGAAAAGAAAGGCCATCAGGAGAAAAACAAATCATCCGATCCATAGATGTAAAATGATTATAAACAAACAAAAACAGCCGCGCGTAAATACGGCTATTGAAAATAAGAACAACTCTACCAACACAAACCTACTGTATCACATTTCGAAAGTACATGTATTTGTTATTGTTTTAATTGAAAAACGTTGTTTCATTTATTCTCCATCAACCTCACGACAATTTCCTACCAGAAGTGCAATATTCGAAGAAAAATGTATTTAAAATACCATGTGAATAATTTTTAATAAGTCTTAAGAACAATAATACGATTTTTGAAGATTCATTATTTTCAATACTTTTTGTTATAATAACGATTTAATAACACAGATTTTCAACACAGATTTAAATAATTCTTAATAATTCTTCTAATATCAATAATACGATTTTCAAAGTTTCATTATTTTCATGCTTTTGTTGTAAGAATTTTTTAAATAATTGCACCATTTTCATATGATTGTATTAAAAAAGTAGTTTTAATACTTTTTTAAATACATTTATAATAATACTAGGATTTTATTGTGGCTCGCGCGCTGCGCGCGCTCGCAATCTCCCCCCAATCCGGGCTTGTGAAAATTTTTGAAATTTGAATGTGAAACCCCGTCAGAAACCTGAACCCCCCCGCTCCGTCAGAAACCCCGTCACTCGACCCCCCAGAAGCCCCCCTCACCCCGTCGGAAACCCCACCACTCAACCCTTCAGAAACCTCCCCACACTGTCAGAAATTCCGTCACTCAACCGCTCAGAAACCCCCCCACTCCGTCAGAAACTCCGTCACTCAACCGCTCAGAAACCCCTTCCACCCCGTCAAAAACCCTGTCACTCAACCGCTCAGAAACCCCCTCCACGTCGTCAGAAACCCCGTCACTCAACCCGTCAGAAACCCCTCCACCCCGTCAGAAACTCCGTCACTCAACCGCTCAGAAACCGCCCTCACCCCGTCAGAAACCCCGTCACTCAACCGCTCAGAAACCCCCTTCACCTCGTCAGAAACCCCGTCACTCAACCCGTCAGAAACCCCTTCACCCCGTCGGAAACTCCGTCACTCAACCGCTCAGGAACCCCCCCACTCCGTCAGAAACTCCGTCACTCAACCGCTTAGAAACCCCCCCCCCCGCCCCCACCCCGTCAGAAACCCCGTCACTCAACCGCTCAGAAACCCCCTTCACCTCGTCAGAAACCCCGTCACTCAACCCGTCAAAAACCCCTCCACCCCGTCAGAAACCCCGTCACTCAACCCGTCAGAAACCTCCCCACCCTGTCAGAAACCCCGTCACTCAACCCGTCAGAAACCCCTCCACCCCGTCAGAAACTCCGTCACTCAACCGCTCAGAAGCCCCCCTGCCCCGTCAGAAACCCCGTCACTCAACCGCTCAGAAACCCCCTCAACCTCGTCAGAAACCCCGTCACTCAACCCGTCAGAAACCCCTCCACCCCGTCAGAAACCCCGTCACTCAACCTGTCAGAAACCCCCCCACCCTCCTTACGCTGGTTTGAGCTGAATTTTTCAAAGTCCCTCGATTCTTGACACGGCGGCGGCGGCGAGATCTTTTTATAATATTAATTATTTTCAATACCTTTTGTTATAATAACGATTTAATAATTTTACCATTTTCTTATAATTGCCCTGAGCACTAAATAAATAATAATAATAATAATAATAATTTCTCATATTCATATCGATAAGTATTTTCAACACAGATTTAAATAATTCTTAATAATTCTTTTAACACCAATAATACGATTTTCAAAGCTTCATTATTTTCAATACTTTTTGTTGTAATTTTTTAATAACTGTACCATTTTTATATAATTTGAGAATATTTTCATAATATCATAATATTTTTAAAAAAGTATTTTTAATACAATTTTATTCGAATATTTCTCATCCCTCTTACTGGCTCTCGTATCCAGAGTTGTAAATCCCCATTTTAATTCAGAAAATATAGTTTCCAGTACATTTTGCTTTCTAATTTTAATTTCATAAAAATAGCCTGTATTGATTATACAATTAAGTGTAAATATTTGAATACCTGCAAAAAATGACGAATTCTCGCTTAAATATTGGCAGAAATAGTTGAAAAAATGGAAGATTTCGGCCCTCCATTAACTTTCTCAATGCATTAATGTTTTTTTTCCATTTTTTGAGAATGATTAGCGTGAAATTTTGAAAAAAAAATCATATTTATTGCTCCTGTTTGAAAGTTCACACATTCAATTATGATCCCTAGATTTTATCATTATGAAATCATAATTATAGAGTGAATCGTGTCTTTATTTGTATAAGGATTTGGCATTTATAACTCTGGTCGTATCGCATCCTATTTTATCCTACCTTTGCAGCTGCAAAGCTTCGATTACGAGGTAGAAAAGAGGGGAGAACAGCTATAGACTTGTGCTAGCTGTAATCGCAGTAGTCAAGACTTCAGTCGCAGCTCGACCGTTCCATATACGCCTTCTAAAGTGGCTTCTAATCGAGCGCAATAAAAACGTTAGATATTCGTTCGTGTACCTTAAGTAGGAAAACAAAAAATCAATGGAGGCTGTCAAAGTTTTTGCTTTTTTATTTATATTGTTTGGAATTTATACCGTATATAATTCCCCGCCTAAAGCTCCAGTTTTACCGGAAACTTGGTGGGGACCAGGAAGTAATGAGACTGCCGACTACGCTATAAGACCTTTCAAGATTTCCTTCTCCGACGAGGTGAAGAAACTGTTACGATGCACTACAATCGAATCTCGAGCAATTTTTAAATAATTTTATTGTTTTAAATTTAATTTTTAATTCTGGAAGATTCAATTTAATTCAGTCATTAATTTAAGGAATTTTTTTTTAAATATCGCTTTATTGGCTATAAATTTTAAATCTACGCGATTTTATTTTTGAAATTATCTACGAACTTTTACAGATGATGTGTAAAGTGTTTTATTCAACGTTTAATAAAAATTAGTTGCGGATTTTTAGTATTTTTATTTTTATTAATTGAAGTTAAAGTTCAATGTAAAAGTTCATGGTAACAATTGGAAAATATAATGAAAATATAAAAATCGTCGAATTCATTAGAATTTATAGTTTTATTTAATTTTATTTCTTTTGGATTTCATTATTTAAAAAGATATAATGAAATTTATAGAAATAAGTACAGAGTAAATTTGACTTCAATTCGCAACAAAGTTTTATTAAAAACATGTTTATAATTTCAATTTACTTTTTAGTTTTAAAATTATGAATTTTCAGCTTATAAAGAATTTTTTATTTCTTAAAAAAACCACTTACAAAAAATGGTCTTTTTCGAATTATACTTATTTATTTTTTATTCATAATTTTGAATTCGAGAATTAAATGTCGATTGTTAAAATTGCCGAGAATATCTTCTTGAAGATACAGTTTTCTTTAAATGAATTTGTTTGATTACATTTTTTTGGTAAATTTTCAGCTTATGAAGAATTTTTAATTTCTTTAAAAAAACACACAAAAAATGGTCTTTTTCAAATTATATTTATTTATTTTTTTTACTCGTAATTTTGAATTCTAGAATTAAATTTCGATTGTTAAAATTGCCGACAAGAATATTATTATTTTCTTAAAGATACAGTTTTCTTTAAATGAATTTGTTTGATTACATTTATTTGGCGAATTTTCAGCTTATTAAGAATTTTTAATTTCTTTAAAAAAAAACACATACAAAATATGGTCTTTTTCAAATTCTATTTATTTACTTTTTTACTCGTAATTTTGAATTCTAGAATTAAATTTCGATTGTGAAAATTGCCGAGAATATTATTATCTTCTTGAGGATACAGTTTTGTTTAAATGAACTTGTTTGATTACATTTTTTGGTGAATTTTCAGCTTATTAAGAATTTTTAATTTCTTTAAAAAAGACACACACAAAAAATAGTCTTTTTCAAATTATATTTATTAATTTTTTACTCGCAATTTTGAATTCTAGAATTAAATTTCGATTGTTAAAATTGCCGAGAATATTATTATCTTCTTGAAGATACAGTTTTCTTTAAATGAATTTGTTTGATTACATTTATTTGGTGAATTTTCAGCTTATTAAGAATTTTTAATTTCCTTTAAAAAAAACACATACAAAAAATGGTTTTTTTCAAATTCTATTTATTTATTTTTTACTCGTAATTTTGAATTCTAGAATTAAATTTCGATTGTTAAAATTACCGAGAATATTATTATCTTCTTGAGGATAGAGTTTTCTTTAAATGAATTTGTTTGATTACATTTTTTTGGTGAATTTTCAGCTTATTAAGAATTTTTAATTTCTTTAAAAAAAAAACACATACAAAATATGGTCTTTTTCAAATTCTATTTATTTATTTTTTACTCGTAATTTTGAATTCTAGAATTAAATTTCGATTGTTAAAGTTGCCGAGAATATTATTATTTTCTTAAGAGTTTTCTTTAAATGAATTTGTTTGATTACATTTTTTGGTGAATTTTCAGCTTATTAAGAATTTTTAATTTCTTTAAAAAAAAAACACACAAAATATGGTCTTTTTCAAATTCTATTTATTTACTTTTTTACTCGTAATTTTGAATTCTAGAATTAAATTTCGATTGTTAAAGTTGCCGAGAATATTATTATTTTCTTAAGAGTTTTCTTTAAATGAATTTGTTTGATTACATTTTTTGGCGCATTTTCAGCTTATTAAGGATTTGAAATTTCGTTTAAAAAATACAAGACCATTGGTACCAGCCTTGGAGGGAAGTGGCTGGACCTACGGAGTGGATGGCTCTTATGTGCCAACTATAACTGACTATTGGCTCAACAAGTACGATTTCAAGGAACGCGAAGCGCATCTTAATCAGTATCCTCAATTCACGACCAATATTCAAGGTGCTTTTGCACGTTCTAAGACGTGATTCAGAAAAGTAAAAATATCGTCAAGACTACCAAATGATTTCGGAACAATTTAGCCTTCAGCGTTTTCCAACTCGTTTTACAATAAGAATATTTAATCAGCCTCTTTAGCTAAAGGATTAAATAATTTGTTATAAATAATAAAGCTATTTTATTGGTAAACTTATTATACGTTTTGAAGTTTTTATTAAATTTATTTAATTGGACAAGTTGTTTCAATGTTTGTATTTAATCTACGGCTCTTTATTCGTCAAAACGTAAATACAAAAATAAGAATTTTATTTACGAATTAAAAAAAATTAACAAAAACGTTAATTGAATTTCGTTTTTTTTTTTTATTATTTTATCAACTGAAATTTTTTGCAGACGAAAAATAACATTCAATGCTGCTACGTACCAAATTTGGTGATGATCAGTAAAGCGATTCAGGTTTCACATTATTTAGAATTTTTCAAAACATATAGAGATTGCAAAAAAAAAAAAAATAACAAAGTAGAACTTTGCACATTCCATAGTTATTAATTTCCATTTTACACAAAGTTTTCGCGAGGAGAAAGCCATTTATAAACAATTTAATTAATAAACAAATTAACTATTATAGCCATTAATAAACAATTTAATTAATAAATAAATTAACTATTATTTTTAAAAAAAATTTTAGTGTCTAGATGTCAATCGATTTTACATTTTAAAAAAGTATAACTGAAGTACAAGTTATCAGCAGTTTTAGCGATATGAATTTATCAAATGCAATTTAAAATTATAATTGACACTGCAATGAATTATTATAAATCCTATTTTCATTTTTTTTATAAATAAAACCAACTGAATTTTTTAAATGTACCTTATAAAAAAAATTGTGGCTAATTTTTTTCTTGACAATTTTCAATATTTTTAAATATTTTTATTATATTTTATATTTGTTAAAATTTTATATTTTCGAAGTTTCATTATTTTCAATACTTTTAATTGTTGTAAATAAATTACATTTAAAATTATAATTGACACTGCAATGAATTATTATAAATTCTATTTTCATTTTTTTATAAATAAAACTAACTGAATTTTTTAAATGTGCCTTTTAAAAAAAAATGTGGCTAATTTTTTTCTTGACAATTTTCAATACTTTTCGAAGTTTCATTATTTTCAATACTTTTAATTGTTGTAAATAAATTACATTTAAAATTATAATTGACACTGCAATGAATTATTATAAATCCTATTTTCATTTTTTTTATAAATAAAACCAACTGAATTTTTTAAATGTACCTTATAAAAAAAATTGTGGCTAATTTTTTTCTTGACAATTTTCAATATTTTTAAATATTTTTATTATATTTTATATTTGTTAAAATTTTATATTTTCGAAGTTTCATTATTTTCAATACTTTTAATTGTTGTAAATAAATTACATTTAAAATTATAATTGACACTGGAATGAATTATTATAAATCCTATTATCATTTTTTTATAAATAAAACGAACTGAATTTTTTAAATGTGCCTTATAAAAAAAATGGTGGCTAATTTTTTTCTTGACAATTTTCAATACTTTTCAAAGTTTCATTATTTTCAATACTTTTAATTGTTGTAAATAAATGACATTTAAAATTATAATTGACACTGCAATGAATTATTATAAATCCTATTTTCATTTTTTTATAAACAAAACTAACTGAATTTTTAAAATGTGCCTTATAAAAAAAATTGTGGCTAATTTTTTTCTTGACAATTTTCAATACTTTTCGAAGTTTCATTATTTTCAATACTTTTAATTGTTGCAAATAAATTACATTAAAAATTATAATTGACACTGCAATGAATTATTATAAATTCTATTTTCATTTTTTTATAAATAAAACTAACTGAATTTTTTAAATGTGCCTTTTAAAAAAAATTGTGGCTAATTTTTTTTTGGAAATTTTCAATACTTTTAATTGTTGTAAATAAATTACATTTAAAATTATAATCGACACTGCAATGAATTATTATAAATCCTATTTTCATTTTTTTATAAACAAAACTAACTGAATTTTTAAAATTTGCCTTATAAAAAAAAATTGTGGCTAATTTTTTTTTGGAAATTTTCAATACTTTTAATTGTTGTAAATAAATTACATTTAAAATTATAATTGACACTGCAATGAATTATTATAAATCCTATTTTCATTTTTTTTATAAATAAAACGAACTGAATTTTTTAAATGTGCCTTTTAAAAAAAATGGTGGCTAATTTTTTTCTTGACAATTTTAAATACTTTTTTAGTACTCCATAAAATAATAAGAAAATATGGAGATTCCCTGTGAAATGAGGTGTAAATTTTCACTATCTATTCACTGATTTAGGTTTGAATATTCACTATCTACATGTGAAACCAAAGAAAACGGCTGGAAAACGCGTTTTGCCGCTGCTAATTCAACATGGATGGCCAGGTTCGGTAGTAGAATTTTACAAAATTCTCCCGCTGTTGACTACACCACGTGAAGATCATGATTTTGTCTTCGAGGTCATTGCCCCGTCACTTCCAGGTTTTGGATTTTCAAGCTCAGCCATTAAACCTGGTCTTGGTACTCCTCAAATTGCAGTCGTCCTTAAGAATCTCATGTTGAGGCTCGGATTCGAAAAATTCTATTTCCAAGGCGGCGATTGGGGAGCAATTACCGGCGCAGAGCTCGCAGCACTATTTCCAGAACAGTAAAGAATCATTAATCATTAATTAATTATAAAATAACAAGAAATTTCGAAAAGGATCATAAAAAAAATCTAAATTTATAGAAATTAATTTCTATAAATTTAGTTAATTTAATTTCTAAATTTATAGAAATTAATTTCTATAAATTTCTATAAATTTAGTTAGTATAAATTTAGTTAATTTAATTTCTAAATTTATAGAAATTAATTTCTATAAATTGTTCTTCTAATTTCTATAATTTTTATTTCTAATACACTCAATTTTTAATGCATTTAATCTGCGGAATTTGAAAAGCATTTTTATTGTTTTCCCATTTTTTAATAATATGTATTTTGCTACAAAAGTTTTGTTTTTTTCACTCATTCGAAATTATTTAATTTTGCTCTAAATTTTATATAAAGGTAAAAATATTTGGCGAGATAAAAAATAGTTTTTTAAACTGTTTTCATAAATTTCTATTGATTACACCTTTAGAGTTACATTTTTTTTTCCTCTCTGAAGATTTCACAAATTTTTCTGATGCAAATGTTGTACCAGACATTATTTTTTTTTTCTTCCTCTGTGTAATTAAAAAGATATATGAAGTCATTTTATTATAGAGGTACAAACATTCTTTTAAATGCATTTAGTATCAGAATGCAGATAAAATATTCCCACCGGTTATATTATTAGCTGCGCTTATCACTGAAACGCAGTGGTTCACTTTAGACTTTGGGTTCGTTGCATTTTTACACGTGCTACAAGATAACTTAATTTTTGCGTAATTTAATGCAAAAAAAAAATGGCAATAAATACACTTTTGAGACAATTATTTCCATTGAAATTTTTATTATTAATATTATATCATATAATATAAATGAAAAATATAAATCGGCAATTTTTAATCATATATACAAAAAGGAAATTTATTCGAATCAAATTCATTACTTCGAAATCCTATTTTACATCAAAATTATCGTAAATATTTTTTTAAGGGCCTGATAATCGAATGTATTTGACTTAATTTTCATTAAATATAAAAATAAAATTCATTACTAAAAAATTGTTAAATCATTAATTTATTGAGGTAAAAATAATGGAATATTCGAAAATTTCATATATTTTTAATTAAACCGAATTTAGAGTAGCGTAAAAATGTAATGCAATTAAGGTGAGAAAATATGAAGAGATCAATTATTTTTAATAATTCATAAAATGCATTTTTTTTTTTTGCAGCGTTTTGGGACTACATTCCAACATGTGTGTTGACTTGTCCATGAAGAACATCGTGAAATGGGTTTTGTATGGAATTGCACCATCCTTATTGCTGCCAGAAGAACATCAAAGTCTGATGTTTCCAGTAAAAGATAAGGTCTTTCGTTTGATAGCAGGGAGCGGATACTATCATATTCAAGCCACGAAGCCGGACACAGTAGGTACGTACAATGCTAAACGAAACTAAAGGACCTTGATTAAGCGCTACGTGGTCTCAAAGACCGCAATAAAAAATTTAACAACAGATGAACGCAATTGTAATAAAAAATAATTAAAACGATTATGTGAATAGAATAATTATTTTGTAATAATTTATAATAATTTAGTAACGAAAGTATTAAAAATATTTCTTAAAAAAGTGGATTTGAAAGAACGCAATAAAAAATTCAGCAAAAGATTTGAGATTTGAAAGATTTTTATTACACAATTGTAATAAAAAATAATTAAAACGATTAAGTGAATTGAATAATTATTTTGTAATAATGTATAATAATTTAGTACAGAAAGTATTAAAAATACTGCTTAAAAAATGGATTTCAAAGACCGCAATAAAAAATTCAACAGAAGATGAAAATAATTGTAATAAAAAATAATTAAAACAATTATGTGAATTGCATAAGAAATAATAAATAATATTATTTAAATAAAATAATTATTAATAATTATGATGCTGAGATAAAAAGATGTCAGTCTTGCTGTAATTATTATAAAAATTAGAGCAACAAGAGTTACAAGAGCTTCAATAATTTAAAGAATTATTAATGAATTAAAAGTAACTTTTAATTGTTTAGGTGTCGGACCGAGTGATTCGCCAGCTGCATTGGCTGCTTATATTCTAGAGAAGTTCTCTGGGGGCACAAATCGTGAGAACATACTTAAAAAGGACGGCGGTCTGCTAAATAAATATACGTTTGACGAGCTTATCGATAATTTAATGATGTATTGGGTACCGAATAGCGCGACAACATCGATGAGAATCTATGCAGAAACGAACGCTCGTGCAAATCGCGAACTCAACATGAATGCGTGAGTTTCATTCAATTTTAAATACTCTTTGAACAAACTCTGAATTTCAAGCAAAACTCGACAAAAAAAAATTTGAAGAAATGTATTAAAATTAAAATTTTTATGGATTCAAATTAGATTTTTAATGGATTTCAATTTTAATGGATTCAAATTGTAATGGATTCAAATTTTAATGGATTTAAATTTTAATGGATTCAAATTTTAATGGATTCAAATTTTAATGGATTCAAATTTTAATGGATTCAAATTTTAATGGATTCAAATTTTAATGGATTCAAATTTTAATGGATTCGAATTTTAATGGATTCAAATTTTAATGGATTCAAATTTTAATGGATTTAAATTTTAATGGATTCAAATTTTACTGGATTCACATTTTAATGGATTCAAATTTTAATGGATTCAACTTTTTATGGATTCAAATTTTTATGCATTCATATTTTTATGGATTCAAATTTTTTATGGATTCAAATTAAATTTTTAATGGATTCAAATTAAAGTGTTTTTTTTTAATTTGATGAATCATATTTGTTAACAGGGTTAAAGTAAATGTGCCAACAGCCTGCGCCCAGTTTCCCAACGAAATTTTGTATCAGCCAAAGGATTTCTTGAAGAATCGCTTTCCGAATTTGCTACGGGCAACAATTATGCCACGTGGCGGTCACTTTGCCGCCTTTGAAGAGCCTGAACTTCTGGCAAATGATATTTGGGACTCAATCGCCGAAATGGAGATCTTGAGAAAAACACAAAATAAAAATCAGGAGGAAGATACCAAAGAAGAGACTAATGAGCTTTGAAACTAATAATTTTTAAAGTCGTTCCAATTTTTAATAATACAAAAAGAAAGAAACTTGAAGCTAATTTTTAACATCAACAAAAAACAGACAAAAAATAAGTAGATATCTGCAAATATACACTTTTGACAATCAATTTTGATCAATTTTGATAAAATAAATATGCTCAAAATCTGCCGATCACAAAAATGTGGTAGCCATAAATAGAAATTAAATTGCGAATCTTATTCGTAATTTAATTGATATTTATTGATTATTTTATTTATTATTATTTTGTATAGCACCAATTTTATTAAATCGATAATAAATATGTCCCAAAAAATTAATGGAATCTCTATCAATGAACTTTTATTTATTTGTCTACCTTTGAATGCAGGAAAAAAATTTATAGCGTTATAATTGCTCGACACGTGGAGTTAAAAATTGCGCAAAAAAAGTGGGCGAAGGTTATGACGAGTATCAACAATGACTCGGCTCATTTAGTGACGATCATTGTTGAGCTAGCACCAAACGTGTAAATTAGTTCCTGGAAATCTAATCGAAAATCGCATAAGAAAAATTACGAATTCCCTTTTTTCAGTTGATAAATATAAAAATTTAATAAAAACAACGTTCCAAGTTCAAATGCATCTAATCATTGCGCATGTAAAATTAATTTTTTAGCATCAAATATGAGTTCTCTAAAAAGAAAAAAAAAAAAGATGATACCCATTAAACGTGATATACGATATAACTACACTGTTAGAAAAGATTCGAAGTTTTTATTCATAAATTCGTCATCGAAATTTAATATACAATTGTGGTATAAAATTCATGTACTTTTCCGGTAAAATTAAAGCAAATTATTAAAATTCAAGTACTTTTATTGTCAAATTAAAGTAAATTATTGAATGTGCTGTACCATACATTAATTTTACATTACAGTTGTATACTAAATTTAACATACTAGTTTATGAATAAAAACTTCCAGTAAAAGTACACTAAATTTCAAGTAGATTTTTTTTACAGTGTACTATTTTCATCCTCTCAGATTATCGCTTGAATAAAAGACAAACAAATTGAGTCAATCAATGAATGATTATTATTGTCATTAATTACAACATTTTTAATATTCATATTACAGTTTTTGCGAGGCGTAACGTACTCAGTCGGTACCAAAAATTGTAAAAATTTTACTAAGTTACGGTAAACAGGAGAAAAAAAAAAGTATGACCTGTATATTAAGGGATATTTCCAGTGTGAAAAAAAAATCGAATTTTTTAAAAAATCTTATCCATTTGTATATACGATCAAAAACATACTCTCTGTTACGTCTTGAGCTAACGAGACGAGGGTTTATTATTAATATTATTTGGGATTCTTGCTCGATTAAGGGGATGCTGGAGTAGATTTTATTACCGACTTTGGTCGGTAAAAACAGGCTTTTTCGTAGTTTTGATTATTCTTCGTTAATACGCTACAAACATGCTTCAAATTGTACACGATTGTAATATCAACATAAACGAGTGGACGTACATTCGAATATTTGGTGAAAACGTACAATAAATGAAAAAAATCGTATAATACTAAACCTCCCGAAATCAAAATGGCCGCCAGGGTTTAACAGCATCGCCTGTTTGGTACGATATAAAAGATTCTGGAATTCACATACGTTAAATCGAAATGTACGTCCATTCTTTAGCGTTCTCTGAATATTCTGCGAGCGTCGAAAAGTCAATTACACAAAAGGAATCCACGCAAAATCGAAACTACGATCACGTAGTCTGTTTGCGATCCCCGCGATGATCCAGGCTTAGTAATATACGAATATCTTCATTCATTGTACGTATTCACCCAATATTCGAATGTACGTCCACTTGTTTATGTTGATACTACAATCGTGTATAATTTGAAGCATATCTGTAGCGTATTAACGAAGAATAATCAAAACTACGAAAAAGCTTTTACCGACTTCGGTCGGTAAAAACCTGCTTCTGCACTCGACTCCAGCTTCCCCTTAAGAGTAGAAACTCAAATTTCGAATTATCACGATTTATTTATTTTCTATTTAATTTATACTTAAACTCTAAACTTGAACAATTTTAATATATTTAAGACATTGTTGGTTTGTGATTGAAAGAAGACTGATTAGTTGGTTTAATGATGGTAAGCAGGAAGGCTTGGGTGGATATGAAATTTCTACACTCGAAACTTTAAACGCGTTTTTCTCGAAACGACATTTTTCAAAACGGTGGAAATTCTCCAGGGAACAGTTTTCAAGCGATCGTTTTCAAATTTTTAGAAAACATTCTTCACGCTACTCTCTATCGTGCTCTGGAAGCTTTTTTTTTAATCTTTCCATTTTTTTAAAAGAAAAACTGTCGAAAAAAACGGCTAAATTCGGTACTTTTTGTTCAAACCGCCGCCATTTTGTCAATTTTGATTTAAAAAAAAAACCTCCATAGCACGATAGCCAATCGCATACTAATTAATAATCCTTTGGGGTTTTTTTTTTCAGATCAAATTTGCGACCCCTAGGATGTCCACCATGAGGCCATCCTTTTTATAAACATTATTTTCAACAATTAAAAAAATATATTTAAACAATAAAAATCGTCTTATAAAAAATCATTTTCTGTCATTCACGATTACCTTAATATGTCATAAAAATTTCAGATTGATCGGCGTATAGTAACCATCCGAAAAAAAATAGTGAAAATAGGCTATTTTTCGGGCCGTCACACTGGAAAGATCCCTTAATTTTGAACGCCATTTATTATCTGTCGAAAAACAAGTATATTTTGCATCAAATTACAATAGCGGTAAATTGAAAGGCTGATTCTAGTGAGAATATAAAATTATTTTTCATTTATGAATAACACGAAATGTTAAGTCTTGTTGCGTACAGCAATCATACACATATTTTCGAGAGATACTTTGGTTGTTGTGTAGTAGTAAAGATTACTATCAAAACCAACGTTTCTCAAATAATCGATACGTCCCCAATTTAGCAAAGATTTTACTTTTCTTCCGATGCACTCTCGTTTGGCAATCGTTTTATCTTTCTCCTCGTTGTCTTCAATTGTTGCGTCTCGATTTTTTCCAGTTCCACAAGTTGCCCAACTGGCGATACTACATAAAATTGGAAATTCATCGGCAGTAAAACCACAGCTTTTCAAATATTCTTTTCCTACGTAGGAGGAATATTCGCAACGATGATGACAACAAAAAGCTATAATTAATCCAGCGACATTGGAGCTCGTGTCTTGTTGTATGAGTTTTGTAAGGCAGCGAATCGTCAAATCTATAAATAAAAGAATGAAAATTAATTCGTCGTTTCTAGCAATTTTATATTCATTATCTGTTTTTAGAAAAGTGCTTTATATTAGACAAATCAAAATCGATTTATTGTCTGCATTTTTTAAATGTTTTTCAACTTTAAAAAATTGTATATACAATAAAAAAAAGTTATAAGTCAGGGAATTTTCATTCGATGAAAATATATTTGCTATACTATTATAATTATCGATTATTATGCCTATTGAATATTGGAATCCATTTAAAAATAATGATTTGTCGTAACTATTAAGAATTATTTGAGAAACTTTAGTTTCAAGTTTTTGCATCAAATAAATAAATAAATAAATTTCAATCGTTGTCATAATTTATAATTAAATAATTATAAACAAAATAAACAAAATATAGTTATAATATGAGTAATCATAATTTATTTGTGAAAATTGAAAGACAAGATTTAAAAAAATTAGAGCTCAATTTTTTTTTTTTTTTTTTCGCGTTTCAGTTTAAGAAAGAGTAAAATCGAAAATAAATATGGAAAAAAATTACCAGTAGCTACTCCACACAAATGTTTCGCTATTCCAACGACGTGCTCATTTTTTTTAATTTCCTGAACGTCGATCAAATTAAGATCTGCGATATCGGCCCTAATTCGCACCACATTAATTGGGCATTCTTCGTTCTTTAGCTTATTGTCGCTTTTGTGACGATGACTGGAACGATCGACCAACAAAACTGTAGATCCCGCTTGATCTTCGATCATTTGTGCGAGCCAATAAGTGAGTTTCCCTTTGCCTGCTCCAAACTCAATGAAACACGTATTTTTCTGAGCCAAACCTGCACGTTTTACGTGAGCTAAAAGCGACGCGTTTTGTAGAAGATGTTTTCTCAAACCATCGCCATACAAAGGATTGTCTATTTCATTTTGCAACATATTTTCACAAAGTATATCCTCTGTAACTGGTGGTAATCTTTCTGAAAGCAATGAAAAATATTGTCAGTTTAAATTCTGAATCACAAATACAATAAACTTTACACAGATAACAAATTTATTTATAATTTAAGAATTTATTGTTAAACCAATGAAGCAACAATTTTGGTAAATTCATGTTTTTTTAATTTATCATTTTGTGTCTCTAACATTTATTTATTTATTTATTCCTATTTCTTTTGCACTTATTTCTACACAGTTGAAAATAATTTTGGGATATCAAAATGCTACATTGGCTCTTGTTTAACTAGTAAAATCGCAATTTGTTATTAATCTATGCTCAGTTTAAATTCTGAATCTTTAATACATTAAACTTTACACAGCTAACAAATTTATTTATAATTTAAGCATTTATTGTTAAACTAATAAAACAACAATTTTGTTGAATTCATGTTTTTTTTTATTCATCAATTTGTGTCTCCAATATTTATTTATTTATTTATTCCTATTTCTTTTGCATTTATTTCTACACAGTTGAAAATAATTTTGGTATATAAAGTGCTACATTCTTAGCTATTGTTTAACTAAACAGTAAAGTCACAATTTGTTATTAATCTATTCTCAGTTAAAATTCTGAATCTTAAATACATTAAACTTTACACAGACAAAAATTTCTTTATAATTTAGGCATTTATTGTTAAACTAATAAAGCAACAATTTTGTTGAATTCATGTTTTTTTTATTCATCATTGTTAATCTATTCTCAGTTTAAATTCTGAATCTTAAATACATCAAACTTTACACAGATAAAAAATTTCTTTCTAATTTAAGAATTTATTGTTAAACTAATAAAGCAACAATTTTGTTGAATTCATGTTTTTTTTATTCATCATTTTGTGTCTCTAACATTTATTTATTTATTTATTCCTATTTCTTTTGCATTTATTTCTACACAGTTGAAAATAATTTTGGGATATCAAAATGCTACATTCTTGGTTATTGTTTAACTAGTAAGGTCACAATTTGTTATTAATCTATTCTCAGTCAAATTCTGAATCTTAAATAGATTACACTTTACACAGCTAACAATTTTGTTTATAATTTAAGGATTTTCTTGTTAATCTAATAAAGCAACAATTTTGTTGAATTCATGTTTTTTAATTCATCAATCTGTGTCTCCAATAAACAAATAAATAAATTTATTTGTTTATTGGAAACGAATAAATTTATTTATTAGTCTATTCCTATTTCTTTTGCATTTATTTCTACACAGTTGAAAATAATTTTGTGATATTAAAGTACTACATTCTTGACTATTAATATAAGCAGTAAAGTTACAATTTATTATTAATGTTTTTTTTAAAAAGAAAACTGTTAAATTCAATAAAAATCAACATTTCTGAACAAATTTTTAGCAAAATATTTGTTTAAGCTCATAAATACGAACCATGTGCTTCTTTGACTTTTCTGATTACAATATCCACTAAATTCTGGCTTAACTCTTAATATAAGCAGTAAAGTTACAATTTATTATTAATCTTTTTTTAAAAAAGAAAACTGTTAAATTCAATAAAAATCAATATTTCTGAACAACAAATTTTGAGCAAAATTTTTTTTTAAGCTCATAAATACGAACCATGTGCTTCTTCGACTTTTCTGATTACAGTGTCCACTAAATCCTGGCTCAACTCGGAAAGCGGTACGTGTTTTGGCAACTCGTCATCGACATCTCCGAGATTGATTCCTTTAACGATATAATTCGGTTGCTCATCCGCCAGACGTTTCGCATTGCAGACTTTGACGTGTTGAGCCAATTTTGACTCGTAGCAAGTACTGGAAACCATCTAGACATTGATGTGGCTATAAAAGCTATTCCAAAAAGTATGTCATTGCGGTAAACTTACTGAGTAGAATCGATAGGACATTGCACTCGTCTTAAGTGCGTTTCGCTGTTTGTTCTCTCGTCGTCATTTTTAGGAATTTCCAGATGCTCGCCGCAGAAAAAATTTCCCTTCTTCACAGTCATGCGACAAAATCTCTTCTTCCGTTTCACGAAGAATTGACAATTTTGTGCAACAGCTGGACTTTCCATTATAAAATTGTTTTATTAATTAACAAAACTCTAAAAATCATATATTTTCGTAAATATGAAAAATCAGTCCACAAAATATTAGTATTCCGAAATATTCCACAAATAGAGTTGTGAAATAATTGACGCTAAAGTTGATTTAAGTGTGAAATCATCAACACACTGGAACAATATTGTTTCACGTGCTTTCGGTAGATCAAATATGACATTTCCAATAATAGGGTTATGTGACTTATCGACTGAGTCTCATTTTCTCACAAACAGCTATAATTTAGGGAAAATACTAATTAGGTTTTTGTGTGAAATTGTCCGCGATTTGTAAACTATTTTTGAAGGTTCTTCTTCGTATAATATGTGGCCGATTTGCGAAAATAGACGGATAGATTTTTCTCGTTTACCGACCGAACTATTTCTTCTTTACCGACTGAGGCCCGTTTCTCTCGGTCGGTAACAAAAACTGTTAAGAATCTTTGTGAACAGATAAAGTTTGCATAAAGTTTTTACACCAGTCAAATTACAGAGAACAACGCTTTACAGTTTTTGTTACCGACCGAGCAATAGCAAATCGCATTAAGGGGAGGTGAAACCTACTCAGTCGGTAAGAAAAAACTGTAATCAATCTTTCAGAGGACACCGAACGTTTTTTGATAAAAGAAAAGTTTTACATCACTACTCTCTTAATTCTACATGATGTAAAACTTTGATTTTTCCCAAAAAAAAATCAAGTTTTCTTCAAGAAACAAGAATTCTTAGAAACTTGATCGTTTTTGGGAAAAATAAAAGTTTTACATCATGCAGAATTGAGAGACCAATGGTGTAAGACTTTTCTTTTATCAAAAAAAGTTCGGTGTCCTCTGAAAGATTGATTACCATTTTTGTTACCGACTGAGTAGGTTTCACCTCACCTTAAGGTGATGTGACACATGTTCGAAAACTGCTGGGAAACTGCAATCGGTATAAAAAACTGTAATCAAAACTACTCAGTGGCGCTTAATATTTTAGATGAAAAAAAAATAGGTTTTACTCCGTCGTAGATAGACGAAGTCAAAGCTAATTTGCTTTTGTCTGAAATATTAACCGGCTTTGAGTAGATTTGATTACAGTTTTCGATATCGATTGCAGTTTTCGAACATGTGTCACATTACCTTAAAATGATGTGCTACTGCTCGGTCGGTAACAAAAACTGTAAAGCGTTGTTCTTGGTCACAAATGATGTTTCAGACAAAAAATGAGAAATACGATTGACTTTTCGAATAAAAGTCGAAAAGTACTGACTGTAGATTCCCAAAACGCAGTCAGTACTTCTAGTATTTTGTCCGAAACACAATTGTAACCAAGAACAACGCTTTACAGTTTTTGTTACCGACCGAGCAGTAAGCACATCATCTTAAAAAACCAGTGTTGTTTTATAGTGCCAAAAATCTTCGGAAAGTCCTAAATATGCGCGAAAATCAGCTGGCAACACTGTCACTACTACCAATCCATATTCCTTGGCTCCTTGGTGTTAAATAAAAAGTGGCTCCGCTATACAGAAATTTCTCCCTCTTCGGCAAATTCGCCGGTTGTTGTTATTATTATTATTATTCTTTACAGCCGTAATATAGATCTACCTAACCCATGTGTCAGACGCAATCAAGTAAATAAAATACAAGTGAATTATCGCACGAGAACTCTTAGTTTCTTCGAATGCTCCAAACACTCGAGGATAATTGAAAATATTTTTCAATCCTTATAAATTTTACGAAGTTGCAAATTATACGCACAATTAGCCGCGTTTTCCGATCGCCACATTTAGCATTCCATTTTCTGGGAGATTTGTAATTATTAATATCCGTAGCTGATATATTATAATAATAATAACACACGAGATATCGCGAATACGTATTCTTTAATTCTCCCGGCTTGAAAATGAGCTCGGGTTTTATTTCGGAGGCTGAAATCGCCGAGCAACGCAAAGTTCGACAGGAAGAATGGGATCGCGTCAGAACCGCAGAACAGCCAAAGGGTATGAAGAATTTTTCACGTACTTTTGCAGTCCTTGCAATTTAATTTTTTTTTTGTAACTTCCTCAGAGGCGCCCGAAGAAAAGTACGATCCACGTTCGCTGTTCGATAGACTACAGGAACAGAAAAATCACAAGGATATGGAGTACGAAGAAGCGCATAAACTCAGTGAGTTACGCTTTCATTTCAGTTCAAATATAACATTCTTAAGGGGAGGGAGTCAGGACAAAAAAATTGATTTTGGAAATTCAATATCATCCAAATCCTATTGCATAAAAAAATGCCCAATGCACTATATTGTTGTTGCTCGATGAAAGGATTTTTTACTGTCGTCTGACTTGCATATGGGTCATTCCACGGGATTTCGCACAAAAAAAACCCGACCGACTCCAATTTTCGCCTAATTTTTTTATATTGTTGACTATGTCAAACGGAGCATCTGTGAATTTTTTGAGAATTTTATTGTTATATTTCGACGAGCCATAAAATAAAAGGTGAAAAAAATGAAAAAAATTCTGACGTCAAGTGGAATAATGATATCGACAAAAATAACTAGGTCAAAATTTTCATAATTCAACACAGTTTACGGTAAAAATAATCAAAATAAAAAATAAACATAACTTCTATTTTATTTATGCCTTCTACCAAGAAAAGGTACCATTTCGCTAATTTGGCCCCCTCCGATTTCAATACAAAAAATCACGAATATACTACATGGAGTCCCAAACAATTTAAGCACAAGCCCAAGATGGAGAACGCATTTAACCCATTTTTAAAAAAATATTTCGGGTAATTGATTTTTTTAATTTTCTTCCAATCTTCTGCGTATTTTTTTATGTAATTGGTAATATTAAAAGGAGCTTATGTGATTTTTTTCATAATTTTATATGTAGATGTATTCGATTCATTAAATGTAATCGAATTACAAATTTTTTAAATTTTAAAAAAAGAAAGCGATCAGCTGATCGCTTTCTTACTCACTAAGTGGCCGCTCGAGCGCTGGCGTCGCGAGATTCGCCTGGGGTACGCCTGGGGCGTGCGATCAGCTGATCGTCTCGTTACGCACGCAGTGGCCGCTCGAGCGCTAGCGTCGCGAGATACGCCTGAGGCGTATAGTAATTTTGTTATTTTTTTAACTTAATCAGAGAGGTCCATATAAGTGAAATGGGACCTTTTTTTTGTAAAAGACGCAACGAAAATACAATTTTTTAAATTTGTAATTCGATTACATTTAATGAATCGAATACATCTACATATAAAATTATGAAAAAAATCACATAAGCTCCTTTTAATATTACCAATTACATAAAAAAATACGCAGAAGATTGGAAGAAAATTAAAAAAATCAATTACCCGAAATATTTTTTTTTTAATGGGTAAAATGCGTTCTCCATCTTGGGCTTGTGCTTAAAATGTTTGGGTCTCCATGTAGTATATTCGTGATTTTTTGTATTGAAATCGGAGGGGGCCAAATTAGCGAAATGGTACCTTTTCTTGGTAAAAGACATAAATAAAATAGAAGTTATGTTTATTTTTTATTTTGATTATTTTTACCGTAAACTGTGTTGAATTACGAAAATTTTGACCCAGTTATTTTTGTCGATATCATTATTCCACTTGACGTCAGATTTTTTTTCATTTTTTTCACCTTTTATTTTATGGCTCGTCGAAATATAAGAATAAAATTCTCAAAAAATTCACAGATGCACCGTTTGACATAGTCAACAATATAAAAAAATTAGGCGAAAATTGGAGTCGGTCGGGTTTTTTTTTGTGCGAAATCCCGTGGAATGACCCATATGCTTTTCAATATTATCTTAAGCAAACTTCTTAGGTTTTCCATTCTGCGCATGATTCAGATCAAACTACTAGGCAGATTGGAATGGTTGACGTCTCATTTTCTTCTTCATGAAAAGATACACTGGCTAAATGGAGCACACTATTTTTTTTCATTCCGAAAACAAAGTTAATCACTGATTTAGAAAATAGCATAAAATTTATTTATTAATAATTATGTGACTTAAAAAATATTACCTTTTATTAACATTTGCTCCATTTAGACGGTGTATCTTTTCATGAAGAAAAAAATGAGACATCAACCATTTCAATCTGCCTAGTAGTTTGATCTGAATCATGCGTAGAATGGAAAATCTAAGAACTTTGCTTAAGACAATATTGAAAAGCATATGAAAGTCAGACGACAGTAAAAAATCCTTTCATCAAGTACCAACAATATAGTGAGTTGGGCATTTTTATATGCAATAGGATTTGGATGATATTGAATTTCCAAAATCAATTTTTTTGACCCGACTCCCTCCCCTTAACAATTTTCAAAAGATTTTTAACAAAACCAGGCAAGAAAAATGTGTTATTTTTATTTATGGACAAATATTATTCCACAAATTTTTTAAATAGTACTTTTGAATGTATTTAAATCCTTAAGGGTGATTTAAAAAAAAATTTATTAGTCTCGTAATGATGAAGAATATGTGAGTGTAATATATTAACAACTGACAAAAATGAGTTTTTTTATTCACAACAAAAAAATTTGTCAAAAAAACTTCAAGATTTTTAAAATGTTATTTTTGAACATGTGAAAATATTCTCAAGTTTGATATAAAATATAAACAAATTAATATAGAAAAAATGGGATTTCTTATACAGTTTTTTTTATAATTCTTTATATAATTAAAATAATAATTATTATTACAAATAATTTTAATTTTTTATATCATTTTTATATAATTAATTTTAAAGGATTCGTTATATATTTTTTTACTACTAAAAAAAATAATTTTTGGTAGAATTTCAACAAAATCAGTCAGAAAAGAGATTTTTTTTACTCACAGAAAAAAAAATGAATAGAAAATACCAAGATTTTTGAACATGTAGAAAGATCCTTAAATTCGATTGTAAAAAATAGTTTTCCAAATTAATACAGCAAAATGACTGCAACATTGTTACAATCAATTAATTTTGGGGAATTTATTATACATTTTTTGTTCATTAATAGAAATCGTGATAGGACATTTTTTATTTTTTACTTAAAGAATCAATTTACAAGTATATTTTCTTGTTTTGTAAAATGGTCTATGAATGTAAAATTGTAATTAATATATTTGTGTTTGTTCCAAATTTAAACCAAGTATTTAATAATATGTTTTGACTGATTTCACTTTCAGAGAATATGATAAAAGGTCTTACTTAAAGAATTAATTTATAAGTATATTTTCTTGTTTTGTAAATTGGTCTATGAATGTAAAATTGTAATTAACATATTCGTGTTTGTTCCAAATTTAAAGCAAGTATTTAATAATATGTTTTGACTGATTTCACTTTCAGAGAATATGATAAAAGGTCTTAAAGAATTAATTTATAAGTATATTTACTTGTTTTGCAAAATGGTCTATGAATGTAAAATTGTAATTAACATATTTGTGTTTGTTCCAAATTTAAAGCAAGTATTTAATAATATGTTTTGACTGATTTCACTTTCAGAAAATATAATAAAAGGTCTTACTTAAAGAATTAATTTATAAGTATATTTTCTTGTTTTGCAAAATGGTCTATGAATGTAAAATTGTAATTAACATATTTGTGTTTGTTCCAAATTTAAACCAAGTGTTTAATAATATGTTTTGACTGATTTCACTTTCAGAGAATATGATAAAAGGTCTTGATGATGATGAGGTGGAATTTCTTGACCTGGTGGACAGAACGAAGTTGGAAGAGGAGCGCAAAAAACATATGGAGGAGGAGAAGGAAATGAGAGACTTCAAAGCAGCTGTAGCTTCACTGCAGGAAAAATCTATGGACGAAAAATTGAAGCAGGAAATTAAGCAACCTCAGAGCACTGTTAAAAACACTTCTGGAGGAAGGTAGTAAAAAATAATCTAAAAGTGAAATTTTAGATAAAAATACAAATTGAGAATTCCGTCTTTCATACAATTTTCAATTTTTAAAACCAATTTCTTAAAATGATGCCAAGAATAAATGTGGAGAAATATCGGCAATCGTTAAAATTTATTTCAAAAAATTTGGAGCCCAAAAAATTGATTTATTTCAAATATTAATGGCTAATGAAAAGTTAATTAAGCCCATTACTTTTTTAATGGCTTTGAATTTCATGGATTATTAAAATAAACTTTCATGGAAAATCTTTTTTATTCTGTAACAAAATGTTTATGATTTTTTTACTGTTATGGTGGAGAGTTCAGAAATATTTTTTTGCATTTTGTTTATGGAATTAGTACACAAATAGATTAATTTTAAAATTAATGGGATGATTGCAATAATGCTTAAAATCACATTAAATTAAGTCACAAATCAGTTTTTTTGCTCCAATTCTTTTTGCTTCCTCATGGAGGAAGTTTTGTTTTCATGAAAAATAAAAAATTATCGAGATTTTTATGTCAAGACACTTGGAATTGTCCAAAATGTCCAGAAAAGTGATATAAAAAAATGTATGTATACAACTTCGCAAATTCGAACGCCGATAACTCAAGAACGGTTTTGTATAACGCGCTCAAATTTGGCACACAAGTGTAGCAGCAGATTCTCTTCAACTGTACCAATTATCGACAAAATCTGTGCGAAAATTTCGATTTTACGCCGGTTTGAATTTTTTGAAAAAAGGAGATGGGCGCTCTAACTTTCGTAAAATTTAGTCTATTTTGCTAAATAGTTGGTTATAAGAGCAGGTGAACTCAATGTTGTTTGGTATTGAATTTGGCTCGAATCGGTAAAGTGGTTCAGATTTTATGAAATTTTGAATTTTTCAAAAAATTGACATTATCGCTCTGTAACTTTGCAAAACTCGAGATAGCGAGCTCAAATTTAGTATATAAATAAAACAATATTCAGCCATTATATATGTATAATTTAGTGCCGAACGGTATGAAATTTTTGATTTTATGGAACGTTGAATTATTTTCAAAAATGTACGTTATCACATTTACTTTCGGAAACACTCTAATAATAACGAAATAACGGAATAACGAAATAGAAAAAGCGAATTCACAACATGTTTATTTATCTAATTAAAACAAGGATGCAAAGTAGAATCTTGCACATTGCTTCCTCATTATTTTTCGCTTTTTACAAAGATTCCTCTATGAGGAGGCCAAAATTGAATAACATACTTCCTCATAGAGTTAGTTTTGTAAAAAGTGAAAAATAATAAGGAAGCAATGTGCAAGATTCTACTTTTTTATAACATCGAAAACCCCATTTGTCTGTTTTCAGTGGAAAAAGTTCTCAGCTTCGATTACTAGCCGGAGTAATCGTAAAAAAGCAAGGAAAAAGTCCTTCGGGTAAGTCCAACATTTCCAAACTCGATTTTCTCGATTAACTACGTTAATTCTTTGGATAAACTTTGGAGAATAATTTCGTATTTAGGCAATGATTCACGGGGGACAAAACGCAAACTCTCGGAATCCGAAGATAATAAAGATTGTAATAAAGGAGAGGAAGAAATGGCCTCAACAATCACCGAAGAAAGGACAGAGAACGTTGAGAGCAGTTCGACCGAAAATCCGTTGAAAAGAAGCAGCGATGCAATTAAAAGCAGCCAATCAACTGCAGGCTTGAAGTGCATCGGGATTTTGCCAGGACTCGGATCTTACGATGACTCTAGCGATAGCGATTGCAGTAGTTCGGATTCAGATCACGAGCACGATGCTTGCCATATCAAGTATGATCTTTTAGGAAGAAAAATTGAAACCGCAAATAAGGATAAGAGCTAGATTTTAAGATATAATAATAATAATATAAATATATATTAAAAAACAAAAAAAAAACGTAACACAATTGCATAATAATCGCAGGAAGGATGTAAAATAAATGTTTCTTAGAACGTCCAATGATTGCGTTGAATAACTGCGATATACGAAACCGTGACGAAAATTCCACGATTTCCAAGTTTTTATAATTATTACAATAATGAGGCTAATTAACAAAGTTAAATAATTTCTTTCTTTTTTTTTTCTTTTTCTATTTTTTTGTCTTTTTAGATAACCTACGAAAAATTTTGTTGGCCTGGTGGAGAAAGAGAAGAGGAGAATTCTCTGACACACTCCAAATTGCGTTATTCTAAAGTATTCTTTTTTCTTTTCATTTGCAGCTCGAATCGTGAAAAAAATCCGCCAAAATCTACCAATTGAATCGTTGGTGAGTCTCTGCACAAAAAAAAAACGAAAAGAAATACAGAAAAAAAGTTTAGCGTTTGTAGAAATTCACCAATAGGAATTAATAGTAGAAAATCCTTGAAGATTCGATGAAAAATATGCGAATTTTGTATTTCGATTGCAAATTTTCGCTTTATTTTTCCTCGTTTTACTTTCCCGACGCTCACCCATTTATTATCGCCAATTTAACGCTGCGCCAGCGCTACAATCTAACAATTTTGGAGACTATGATTTCCATAGAATCCTTTCGCGGATTTCGTTTTTATCATTATAAATAATATATAAACATTGGGGCAATCATATTTAGATCTCCATTTTTTTTTAAATTTTCAACGTTACCCAAGAACACGTTTTTTTTTGTCATAAAATTGTCCAATAAAAAAGAAATAAAAAATCGCTCAAAGTGTTGGAAAATAGTATTAATCTTAAAAAATATTAATCTTTTCGCCACATATAACAAATTTCAGAACAAACGATTGTTATTCAATGCTCAGAGGCTTCGATCACTTAAATTCTCGCAGATAATACAATTGTTTAACTGGTGAAAATATTTGTGATAATTTTATGACGATAAATAATAGAATTCTTGGGTAAGATTGAGAAATTTAAAAAAAAACGAGATGAAAATATTTACAGCCTAACAAACATATTTTGATATTTATAAAATGATGATAAAATTTCGTTATCGTTTGACGGAAAATCGTCGAATCAGTGGGCCTCTTGTCCAAGATGAGAAAGTTGCTTGAGAAATTGTCTCGCATTAACCAAAGTCGTTGAACCGTAGACAACTCGTTTATTGGCACCACTTCCAGTCTTTTGCTGAAACAGAGACGAAAATTCAGGATATTTGTCTACTTTAAGGGTTTTTTTTTTTTTTTTTTTTTTTGAAGGATTTATGTATATAGATGTACAATACAATGTGTGTGTATATGACGATGAAACAAAAATATCGGCTACTCACCTTGACGTAGTCCACTAAATTCTGATACTCTATGTAGTTGCCACCACCAACAATAAAAACAATTACGTCTTGGAATGTCGTTCTATTCTTTGGGGCTTGTTCGACTTGCTTCAGCTGCTTCGGATCTAAATAATAGTAATCCTCGACTGTCGAACTTTGCCTCATTTCCATCAGTTCGTCGACGATTTTCGTCACCGGCAGATTCTACAAAAAAAATTCTTTACATTTTCAACTTGACAGGGAAATTATTAAACTTACAAATTTCTTTTTTTTAGCTTTTAAAGCTTTTTTCCTTTCAAAGTTTAATTTTGTTTCCTTCTACTCTTAAACTTTAAGTTTTAAAGCAAAAGCTGCTGCTGAGATATACGAAATTTTAGGTTTTCGGATGTGTTTTTTTATTTTTGCTTCCTCATAGAGGAAATTTTGATTTCGTAAAAAAAAAATTTTTCGAGATTTTCATGTCAGAATACACAGAATGGTCCAAAATGGCTTTCTCGAAAACGGCTTTAAAAATCAAGCTGAAATTTGGCACGCTAGTAGAGGAGCAACGCCCCTTCCTATGTATACATTTTTGAAAAAATTTAAAAAGAAATTCAAATTTTATAAGCCTTTCAATTTTTCGAAAAATGTCTGTATGTTCTCTAGATTCCGCAATTTTTCAGCTAATGAGCTAAATTATTTTGGACAAATAGAGAAATGAAAAATGAACGTCGGTATTGAATTTGAGCGAAATCCATAAAGCGGTTTAGATTTTATCAAATTTTGAATTTTCGAACAAATTTTGTTTTCGTTCTTATTCAAGTTAAGTTCGACCAAACCTGCTCAAATCTTTTGCAAGATAAAATTAACATCCATTTGTAGTAGATATCGAATTTGGTGAAGATTGGTAAAGTGGTTCAAATTTTATAAGACATTGTATTTCTCAAAAAATCTCTGTATGTTCTCTAGCTGCCACAATTTTTTAGATAATGAGCTTAAACAGTTTTTGACGAATAAAGCAATGAAAAATGACGATTGGCATTGAATTTAAGCGAAATACATAAAGCGGTTTGGATTTTATAAAATTTTGAATTTTCGAAAAAAAATTGTTTTCGTTCTTATTTAAGCTAAGTTCGACCAAAACTGCTCAATTCTTTTGCAAGATAAAATTAACATCCAGTTGTAGTAGATATCAAATTTGGTGAAGATTGGTAAAGTGGTTCAAATTTTATAAGACATTGAATTTTTCAAAAAATCTCTGTATGTTCTCTGGCTGCCACAATTTTTTAGATAATGAGCTTAAACATTTTTTGACGAATAAAGCAATGAAAAATGACGATTGGCATTGAATTTAAGCGAAATACATAGAGCGGTTTAGATTTTATAGAATTTTGAATTTATGAAAATTTTTGTTTTCGTACTTCTTTAATTTGTATTTAAAATAAGGATGCAAAGTTGAACTTTGCACATTGCTTCGTCAATAATTTTCATCTTTCGCAAAGTTTCCTCTATGAGGAAGCCAAAAATAAAAAAAAGAAATTTCCTCATAGAGGCGGCGTTGCGAATGATAAAAATAAATGAGGAAACAATGTGCAAATTTCTACTTTGCATCTTTTTTTTCTCTTGCTTTTAAACTTTAAATTCCTTTACTTTTCCTTTCAAACTTTAATTTTCTTTTTCTCTACTTTTAAACTTTAAGTTTTAAAGCAAAAGCTGTTGCTGAGAGATTACGAAATTTTAGGTTTTCGGAAGTGTTTTTTTTATTTTACAGCAATTTCAGACGTGACTTGATTCCATAATTGGAAAATCACTTTTTAAAAAATTGTATTATTTTTTTTTTACTCACATGCCTCTTGACGACCAAATTCTTTACACCTTCCATGACGAAAGACGATCCTTGATTCATGAGCTTAGAAAACATACTGACGGTCTTAGTACCACCGCCTTCGTAGCTGTTCTGAACGCCAGATATTCTTGTGTAACTTCTACAGAGAAAGTTATTGCATTCAATTTTGGAAAAACTATTCGTCATTCATAATTTTTTTAGCGTAATTTTATTAACACATTTTTAAAAAGAATCAAAATAATTTGACAATAAAAAAATTGGTCCAATATTCTCGAAATTAACGATTTAAAGAGGAAGAGTTTTTTTCTTAATTAATTTGCTTAAGAAACCAAAAATGAACAATAAATTTAGAAATTCTCACCTCCATCTTTTGATATGCATCAGTGGATTTAAGTCGCAACCAGCATTGGAAAGAGCAGCTTCGTGTTTGTTGTATTCAGCCTGATAGTCAAGTGAAAATAAATACATTTAAAGATGAACTGTAAAATCGATGCGTTTATTTTTTAAATTAGATACGTCAATTTTATATGTTGACTCACGTCAGAAATATTGGTGCAAAGATAGTAGATAATGAAGAGCCGTAGTTTGTCTTCGGGTGTCCCGCAATCAGGATCGTTGATGATATCAAGAATACTACGATCGAGCGTCTGTTTGCTCATGATCTTCTCCTCGATCTCAAAAAACGTATCGAGTCGTCGGGATTTTATGAAATTCAATATTCCAGTCGCGATTGTCGTGTGCATATCGATGAGACGCTTCATTTCGAGGAGTTGCGGCAGAGAATTTACAGCGCTTGTCAAACGCGCCGTATTATTCGCCATCGAATAAGCAGCGTCACTTTCTCCATCGATACCCTAAAAAAATCCCGACATTAATATAATTCAAGTAACAAATAATTATAAATAAACTTCGCACAAGTCTTCACGTTAAGTAAATATATTTTTCCATGTATTCTTGAAATATTCAGCTGAGAAAATGTTTTCAGAAGAATCGTTACGCTTTTAGAAGACATTTTTACTCCATTTTACGTACTTTTCAGATTTTATGCTTTTAGGAGATATTTTTTTTAAATTACGTTTTGGAAGGAGATTTTGCTCCGTTTTTTATCTTTTCTAAAAGTTTTTTTTTGAGAGGTCATTTTGCTCCATTTCACATATTTTTCATAAGTTACAATTTTTAGAGAATTTTTATGAAGTCACATTTAGTTGAAAAAATTAACGTTTTTGCAGGACACTTTACTCCGTTTTACATTATTTCTAAAAGTTTCGTTTTGGGAGGTCATTTTGCTCAATTTTACATATTTTTCAAAAGTTACATTTATTTATTTATTTGTATTTGAAATTTTTTAATTTAATTTTTGTTTTTTTTTAAATTTTTTAATAAATTTAGTTTATTAACGGAATAGAACTCTTTTATAATTAATAATAAAGGACACGATATTGTATGTAGATATGTGTGAAGCGCAGCATTCCGCCCGGATGACAAGACTAGAGACATAACAGAACATAACATAGATGTATAAACGCAAAAAAATAAAAATAAAAATTAAATAAACAAAAAAATGAAAATAAAAAAAGTACGATGAATAACAAAACTTAGAAATTTAGATAGTAATAACGCATAAAATTTGACAAAGATAATGACGAACTTAAGGATAACGCAAGAGAGATTCGCGAATTGTGGATCTCAGAAAGGCTCCCGATTAGCGAGCGAAGACATTTTTTAGATAATTTTTATGAAGTCATATTTAATTGAAAAAATGCCTCCAAAGATTTCTTTGAATTTAATAAACGCTTAAATTGCGGTTAAAATATGGATGATCGTTACCATAGTCGTCTTCAGTTTTTTAACTTCGTCCTCAAACGTTCGATACTGTTCGAGTTCCTCTTGAATCGCTTCCGCAACTCTGGGAAATGGGCTGCCTTTATGCTGGCACCAGAAACGATCGACGTTGTTTAATTCGCAGGCTCGCGTTTTGGAGCGCGCACCACCAGCAGGAGATCTACCAACGCTTTCTTCAACGACTAATCTGTTTAAAGCGAGTTCCAGAACATCGTGAGCCAAAGCTTGATAAGTCCATGTGTGATGTAAAGGCGTGGCCATATCTATGCTTCGGTCAAGAACAATCAAGAGCGGTCTCTGAAAACTAGAAAAAAAAACTCGTAAATTCAATGAATTTCGATAATTCTAGTTAAGTAAAAAAAAAATCATGGACTCAATAAAATCCAATAATTCTAGTCGAGTAAAAAAATTCGTGACTTCCATTAACAAAAAGAAATGGATTAATTTGAATATGAAATAGAAATAAAAATGATACGTCATGTAAAAATACGTGGTGTAAATAAATATATAAATATTCAATGCTTCGGTCGAGAACAATCAAGAGTGGTCTTTGAAAACTAGAAAAAAAAATCGTAAATTCAATGAATTTCGATAATTCTAGTCGAGTCAAAAAATTCGTTATTTCCATTAACAAAAAGAAATGGATTAATTTGAATATGTTAATCATGAAACAAAAATAAAAATGATAGATCTTGTAAAAATGCGTGGCCACTAAGTAAATAAATATATAAATATTCAAAAGCTGATCACAACTTTCTGTTAAGTCCTGGATGAACGAGAATTTGGAGTTTCGCTGTTCGATTAACAGTTGAAACTAATATTTCGAACTATCGCGCGAAAGAAAGAATATCGTTTATTCAATTAATTCAACATAACATTTGTTTGATATTATTATAACATTATAAATCATTTTTAGCAAGAGATACAATTTTACAGACTACTTTAGCGTGTAGTATTTGCCACTCAGGCACGCGAGCCTGAAAATTACAATTCAACACATGATCAAAGACTGAAGATCAGGAATTATAAAGGCAATGAAGAAAGCATGATTGGGGTACATAGTGGGTCGCGATGCGTCCCAAAGATGGCCAGCAGCAGAGTTGTAAATCCCCATTAATTCATAAGATATAGTTTACAGTATAATTTATTTTGTAATTATGATTTCATAATAATAATATGTGGTGATTATAAAATAGAGTGTAAACATTTGAATAGCTGAAAAAAATACTAATTTTCGCTTTAATATTGCAAGAAATAGTGAAAAAAATGGGAGAAATAAGTAATGCATTACTTTTTTTCCATTTTTTCAAAAGGATTACCGTGAATTTTTATTGAAAAATAATAATTTTTGCAGCCATTCCAAAGTTTAATAATCGTATTACAATCGCTTCATGTTATTATTATAAAATCATAATTATAGAGCTGATCGTATCATCATCATTATTTCTATAAGTATTAGGCATTTACAACTCTAGCCAGCGGAATAGCAGAAAAGCAGGAATAATTGAGCTGACATGAATGTACGAAAATCTAATATTAATATCCGGTAGAATTGAAAAAACAGCGTCTGAACAATTTCCTTTTGGCTTTCATGTAAAAGACACAAATATAATGAGATATACCGAATGTCTAGCAACTTAGAGTTGAAAGCAATAATTAATTACAATAATTAAAGTGAATAATAATGATCAGAAATGGAACGAGAAAAATAGCCAGGACGTAACACTTTCATTTATTAATTTCTTTTTTTTATAATTAAGTAACTTTATAATTTCTTCAATTATAAAGATGGAAATGAGTTTATTAGCGTATATGTCGTTGTTACGTCACAGTTTTTGTTTTTCGTTGGGATAATAACAGATGAATGATATTTCCTCCGTTTTAGAGCGGAATGTGCCGCCTCAGGGATCGGAGGGTGACTGGTGATTTAATTCTAAACTTGTTTTAATAAATAACGTTTATGCAACACTGGTGATTTAAAAACACTTAATTTATTAAAAACACAGATAAAAAAACACAATTATTAAAAATGACTCGCGATATAACCGTTTTGGTCTTTTTACGTGTATATAAAACTGTCCAAATGATTATGCAAATAAGTTTGGCCCTCGGAGTAAGTTTGAAAATATATATATGAGGCGACTCGACCACGCTGGTCGAGTCGCCGTGCAAGACTCTCACAAAAATCTCTTAAGGGGATGCTGGAGTAGATTTTATTACCGACTTTGGTCGGTAAAAACAGTCTTTTTCGTAGTTTTGATTATTCTTCGTTAATACGCTACAAACATGCTTCAAATTGTACACGATTGTAATATCAACATAAACGAGTGGACGTACATTCGAATATTTGGTGAAAACGTACAATAAATGAAAAAAATCGTATAATACTAAACCTCCGAAATCAAAATGGCCGCCAGGGTTTGACAGCATCGCCTGTTTGGTACGATATAAAAGATTCTGGAATTCACATACGTTAAATCGAAATGTACGTCCATTCTTTAGCGTTCTCTGAATATTCTGCGAGCGTCGAAAAGTCAATTACACAAAAGGAATCCACGCAAAACCGAAACTACGATCACGTAGTCTGTTTGCGATCCCCGCGATGATCCAGGCTTAGTAATATACGGATATCTTCATTCATTGTACGTATTCACCCAATATTCGAATGTACGTCCACTTGTTTATGTTGATACTACAATCGTGTATAATTTGAAGCATATCTGTAGCGTATTTACGAAGAATAATCAAAACTACGAAAAAGCTTTTACCGACTTCGGTCGGTAAAAACCTGCTTCTGCACTCGACTCCAGCTTCCCCTTAAAAACTAGTGCCGAAAGCACCGCGGAGTAATACATTTTCTTAACATGCAGGACATCGCACATCTCGTTGGTGTGCGGTGGCCTGCAGGCCTGCTAATCATTGTGGGATTGCTGAATTCAGCAAAAGTCCAGTAGCGGGAAGCACTACTGGGTGTTACAAAAACGAAATAATATTGTTATTTCAAAACAATAAAAAATTTAAAAAATTCTGTTTAAAAAAACTTTGTATTTATTTGTTAATTAATGTTCAGGACAAGCAATTTATTTAAAAAATATAGTTTTAATAATCGAAAGTAAGCCCGGACGTAACAGTCGTTTAGATTAAAATGTAAAAAAATAATAATTCTAGGAGAATTTACCTGAAGTGACCTGAACCCGTCGCTTCGCCCTGGAATAAATTATTCCTCGTGTCCCACACGTTTTCACGTAATTTCTTATCCAATTTCTTGGCGACCATCTCAGCCGCGTTTCCTCTTGGACATCTTATTATAGGCACAGTTCCCAATGTAACAAATACGGAAAAAAGACTATCGACGACGATATCCATCATTGATTCCATTTCGGTATCTTTCGTATCTCCCTTGTTAATAGCTGCAATTAATACCTTCAAATAAGTCTCAAAATTTCACGATTAACGAGTCAAGAACAGAGTTGTAAATGCCGAATACTTATAGAAATAATTATGATGATACGATCAGCTCTATAATTATCATTTAATAATAATAACACGTAGCGATTGTAATACGATGATTAAACTTTGGAATGGCTGCAAAAATTATTATTTTTCAATAAAAATTCACGGTAATCCTTTTGAAAAAATGAAAAAAAAAAGTAATGCATTACTAATTTCTTCCACTTTTTCCACTATTTCTTGCAATATTAAAGCGAAAATTAGTATTTTATTCAGCTATTCAATGTTTACACTCTATTTTATAATCACTACATATTATTATGATGAAATCATAATTAGAAAACAAATTGTACTGTAAACTATATCTCATGAATTAATGGGGATTTACAACTCTGATGAAAAAAGGCAAAAAAAACGTCCATCCTTTTTTTTATCCGTAATAAATATTGTATAGAAAATCATGTAAAAAAATCCGTAGATCTAGATATTTTATTCATAAATTTTTTCTCGTGATCAGAAAAACGTTTACGAAAAATCAAGGACATTTTTTTGCCTGAAATGTCTCAACGTATTAATTACCGTGATATGAAATAACGTCGCTGTTCTGATGCCTCAGGATAAACAAATCATCCTCCAAAGTTATAAAATTAAGATACTGATCAAAGACCTTGTGGATGTTGGCCACCGCACCGGATAGCAAAGCCGCAGCAGCGAGATCTTCCATTTTTTGTCTCGATATCGGCGATATAAAATTTAAATGATATATGTCGTAAAGTCCATTTTGAAGATCCTGACCAATGCGGCCCAGATTTTCATCAGTCGGAGCGCAAAAGTATATTGCCGGAACTTCCGGAATAGAATCTCTGTCAGAATGCAATTGCCTGCATGCAGGAAAAAGTTGATGTTATATTTTGCATCTCAATTATTGTGATTTGCATTTTGGCTCTTAATTTTAATTATGTCCTTTATTTATTTGATTATATATTTTTATCTTAATTATTGGAAAAGCTTAGTAAAATAGAAACGCACATGTGCAGCGTGATGCCCAATTCTCTGAGCTCCTTTATTGATATCAGCGGAGAAATTATGTCTTGACCGACTCTGTCGTATATCAAAATTTTCCATGTTGGCACAGCTGCATTGACTTTTGATTCTGGCTGATTCAAATTCAGCATTTGTTTTAAAGCATCTGAAAAAAAAAAAAACAATTTAGTAAAATAAATAACACATTGCATCACTTTGAAATTTGGGTTTATGTTTGCGGCACAATTTATTTATCATTTATTCAATTAAAGTTTAATGCAATGGATCTTTGTATTTGATATATAGAAATTAAAAAAATAAATGGACAATTAATTTTGTGGTTTTTTATTCTTTCCAGTTTTTCATAATTAATTTGAGATTATTTTTCACAACTTCTTTTCACATTTTTTACATAGTTTTATTTCAAATTACTTCAAAAATATAATATGTGTTATAAAAATTACAGACAATTGTTGTCGATATACAATATCAATATAATTGTGATACTTAACAATAGACAAGTGACACAGCAATTATTTTATTTTTCTTATGCAATCTAGAATAATTATTTCCAAAGCAAAAAACTGTGCATTTTTTAAAATATAATAGTAATAAGATGAAATTGTCTGATAAGCCAATTGCAGTAACAATCTGTTTTCTGATTACAATTTGGATGATTATAATTGAAAGCTCAAAATTTAAAAAGTTTATAACTTTTTATCGCAATTGTAAATTAAATTTAATATACAATTGTGATATAAAATTAGCACTAAATTTTTTTAAAAACTATAACAATTGAAGCATTTTAACATTTTTCATCGTACTTGTATTAAATTTCACATACCAGTTAATATTTTTTTAAAACTTCCAAAACTTAAATTTGAAATTTCACGAACCTTTTTTTTACGGTGCATATAAAATCTAAATTATTCATACTGAATTTAACAATAAATAGATAAATAAATAAATAAAATAAAATCCAATGAGTGTTAATTATGCGATAGAAGATAACCATAAAAAAAATAAGTATTTGATTGTAAAATAGATATTTTTAATGGACGTAATATAAAATTAGCACTAACATTTTTAAAAAACTATAAAATTTAAAGCGTTTTAGCATTTTTCATCGCCCTTGTACATTAAATTTAACATACGAGTAAATATTTTAAAAAAAACTTCCAAAACTTAAATTTGAAATTCAAAACACTTTTTTTTACAATTTTTTAATCAGATTTTTTTCCAAAATCTGATTTATTCACACTGAATTGAACACTAAATAAATAAATAAATAAATAAAATAAAATAGGTGTTAATTATGCGATAGAACATAACCCCAAAAAAATGAGTATTCGATTGTAAAATGAATGTTTAAAATGTACAACTTTTGTTACTTACGTATCTGCTTGTCCCGTAGGCTCATCATATTTACAGAGGCACGTTAAACAATAATGAAAATCGTTAACACTTAGTAAATTATAATCGGTTGATGACGTTGGTTGACGAACTTTCCACGATCTGTCAACATCACACATATGGAAACAGGAAATTCTTAAGGCGAGGTGAAATATTCGTGAGTGCGAGAAGGATAGCTAATATCTTTCGGAACAAGAATTCTCAGAAACTGGACATTTTTTGGGAAAAATGAAAGTTTTACATCATGCAGAATTAAGAGACTAATGATGTAAGACTTTTCTTTTATCAAAAAACGTTCGGTGTCGTCTGAAAGATTGTTTACAGTTTTTGTTACCGACTGAGTCGGTTTCACCTCGCCTTAAGGGGAGGCGAAACCTCCATGAGTGCGAGAAAGATAGCGAATATCTTTCGGAACAAGAATTCTCAGAAACTTGATATTTGTTGGGAAAAATGATTGCTCTCTTAATTCAGCATGATGTAAAACTTTTCTTTTATCAAAAAACGTTCGGTGTCGTCTGAAAGATTGTTTACAGTTTTTGTTACCGACTGAGTAGGTTTCACCTCGCCTTAAGGGGAGGCGAAACCTCCATGAGTGCGAGAAAGATAGCGAATATCTTTCGGAACAAGAATTCTCAGAAACTTGATCTTTTTTGGGAAAAATGATTGCTCTCTTAATTCAGCATGATGTAAAACTTTTCTTTTATCAAAAAACGTTCGGTGTCGTCTGAAAGATTGTTTACAATTTTTGTTACCGACTGAGTAGGTTTCACCTCGCCTTAAGGGGAGGCGAAACCTCCATGAGTGCGAGAAAGATAGCGAATATCTTTCGGAACAAGAATTCTCATAAACTTGATATTTTTTGGGAAAAATGATTGCTCTCTTAATTCAGCATGATGTAAAAATTTTCTTTTATCAAAAACGTTCAGCGTTCTCTGAAAGTTTGGTTACAGTTTTACCTCCCTTTTAAGGGGAGGTAAAGCCTACTCAGTCGGTAACAAAAACTGTAAACAATCTTTCAGACGACACCGAACGTTTCGATAAAAGAAAAGTTTTACATCATAGCTCTCTTAATTCTGAGGCTCTCTTATTTACAGAGGCACGTTAAACAATAATGAAAATCGTTAACACTTAGTAAATTATAATCGGTTGATGACGTTGATTGACGAACTTTCCACGATCTGTCAACATCACACATATGGAAACAGGAAAACCTTAAGGCGAGGTGAAATATTCGTGAGTGCAAGAAGGATAGCTAATATCTTTCGGAACAAGAATTCTCATAAACTTGATATTTTTTGGGAAAAATGATAGCTCTCTTAATTCAGCATGATGTAAAACTTTTCTTTTATCAAAAACGTTCAGCGTTCTCTGAAAGTTTGGTTACAGTTTTACCTCCCTTTTAAGGGGAGGCGAAACCCCCATGAGTGAGAGAAAGATAGCGAATATCTTTCGGAACAAGAATTCTCAGAAACTTGAACTTTTTTGGGAAAAATGAAAGTTTTACATCATGCAGAATTAAGAGACCAATGATGTAAGACTTTTCTTTTATCAAAAAACGTTCGGTGTCGTCTGAAAGATTGTTTACAGTTTTTGTTACCGACTGAGTAGGTTTTACCTCGCCTTAAGGGGAGGCGAAACCTCCATGAGTGCGAGAAAGATAGCGAATATCTTTCGGAACAAGTATTCTCAGAAACTTGACATTTTTTGGGAAAAATGATTGCTCTCTTAATTCAGCATGATGTAAAACTTTTCTTTTATCAAAAACGTTCAGCGTTCTCTGAAAGTTTGGTTACAGTTTTACCTCCCCTTAAGGGGAGGTAAAGCCTACTCAGTCGGTAACAAAAACTGTAAACAATCTTTCAGACGACACCGAACGTTTCGATAAAAGCAAAGTTTTACATCATAGCTCTCTTAATTCTGAGGCTCTCTTATTTACAGCGGCACGTTAAACGATAATGAAAATCGTTAACACTTAGTAAATTATAATCGGTTGATGACGTTGATTGGGAAAAATGAAAGTTTTACATCATGCAGAATTAAGAGACCAATGATGTAAAACTTTTCTTTTATCAAAAAACGTTCGTTGTCCTCTGAAAGATTGATTACAGTTTTTGTTACCGACTGAGTAGATTTCACCTCGCCTGTTAAGGGGAAGCTGGAGTCGAGTGCAGAAGCAGGTTTTTACCGACCGAAGTCGGTAAAAGCTTTTTCGTAGTTTGGATTATTCTTCGTTAATACGCTACAGATATGCTTCAAATTATACACGATTGTAGTATCAACATAAACAAGTGGACGTACATTCGAATATTGGGTGAATACGTACAATGAATGAAGATATTCGTATATTACTAAGCCTGGATCATCGCGGGGATCGCAAACAGACTACGTGATCGTAGTTTCGGTTTTGCGTGGATTCCTTTTGTGTAATTGACTTTTCGACGCTCGCAGAATATTCAGAGAACCCTAAAGAATGGACGTACATTTCGATTTAACGTATGTGAATTCCAGAATCTTTTATATCGTACTAAACAGGCGATGCTGTCAAACCCTGGCGGCCATTTTGATTTCGGGAGGTTTAGTATTATACGATTTTTTTCATTTATTGTACGTTTTCACCAAATATTCGAATGTACGTCCACTCGTTTATGTTGATATTACAATCGTGTACAATTTGAAGCATGTTTGTAGCGTATTAACGAAGAATAATCAAAACTACGAAAAAGCCTGTTTTTACCGACCAAAGTCGGTAATAAAATCTACTCCAGCATCCCCTTAACGTGATATATTAGTGCTCGGTCGGTAATAAAAACTGTAAAGCGTTGTTCTTGGTTACAATTGATATTTCAGGCAAAATACGGGAAGTACTGTCTGCGTCTTGGCACTCTGCAGTCAGTTCTTCTCGACTTTTATTCGAAAGATCAACCGTGGCGAAGAATAACACTTCGGGAAGATTCAGAGAGAGACAGACGACATGTAGCACATCATCTTAAGGTGATGTGCTAACTGACTGAACTGCCGTGAGTGCGAGAGGGATAACGCCATTGGTAACCATGGTGGTGTGAGAGAGAGCGATAAAACGACTAGCACATCACGTTAAGGGGATTATCAACGCAAATTTCAGCGCCATCTATGCGAAAGCGTCGCAGCATAGTTATGGGAAAAAAATAATATCGTGAAACTCGAGTTTTCTATCTTCTACTTAATTCGTTGAATATCGTTCGCGTTCGGAATCAAAGCAAATGCCAGTGTGTATAAGTGTATATTTTCAATCACCTCTGCCTCTCCCAAACTCGAGTTCGAGCAAATAATGTATTAATATTAATAATGTACGATTAATAAACAGCGTAGAATAAGAGACCAAAAATCTGTGATGAAGTATTGAGAAAAAGTTTTTATCGAAAATGTCGAACCACTATGAAGTACCAAACTGGTTAGTATATACTTAAAAACCTTTGAATTTATCATAATTTTACTTGTTTATTTGTTTACGAATAATTGATAAATAATATTATTAAACTTTCATCTATAATTCATATTTAGCGTATTGCTGCTTTTTTTTTCAGGGCTGGTAAACCTCCTGTAGGTTTGCATCTTGATGTTTTGAAAGGCGATAAGTTGATACAGGTACTAAAGATTTAAAGCTCCAAATACGCTTAACAAGATAGTAGAAATATTCTTATATTTTCAATCAGTAGTTTAAGATTATTTATGCATCCGACTTTCTTTATCGCAGTATTTTTTATTATTTTCTTCATTTTATCCATTCAATACGAAAGTTACTAAGTTTCGATGAACGTGGGTTTATCTAATCTCAATGAAAATTTAAAACAAACATTTTTTATTTGCTTTGTAGAAAAAAAAAGTATAAAGTATAATTTGTACTGTGATTCAGATTTTTCATTCATTTTACTAGGGAAATTAATTTTTTTTTTTGTACTTTTTTTTATATATCTTACAATGGTTACTAAAAATTTTGAATTGTGTCTTCTTTTTGTCTGAATTTTGAACCCACAATTTTTTTATTATCCATTTTCACATTTTCATTTTACTAGCGAAACTAACTTTTTTTGTTGCACTTATTTTTTTATATATCTTACAATGGTTACTAAAAATTTTGAATTGTGTCTTCTTTTTGAGTGAAATTTGAACCCACAATTTTTTTATTATCCATTTTCCCAGTCTATAGAAAATTAGATGGTTTTTTGTCTGTATTGGACTATTTAAAAAAAAAATATTAATACAATAATTCCATTTGTGTAATTTTTTAATTCTTATTCTACTTGTAAATTTCATTCTACTAATTTTTTTATTACTGTGCATTCCTATAATTAAAAAAAAAATCCTGCCCTGAAGCATAAAATATCTATTCTATTTAGAGTAGATATTTCCTATCTATATAAAGTAGATAGGAATGGACAATAATAAAAAAATTAGTAGAATGATCCTATAAATGTAGGATTTAAAGTCCTTTAATTTTTATTCTATTATCTCATTTAAAGGACCTTAATGTCCTTTAAATAGAACCTTGCAATATTTTCTCTCAAACAAACACTCAAGTTTTCTATTATATTCATCAAATTGTTATCTTATGCTTATTCAAAAGCAAATTTCTTTTTCAGAAATTAATGGTCGATGAGAAGAAATGTTACTTATTTGGGCGAAATCAGCAGATGAATGATTTCTGTATTGATCATGCATCTTGTTCGAGAGTTCATGCAGCTCTTGTTTATCACAAGCACCTCAACAGAGCTTTTCTGGTAGATCTTGGCAGCAGTAAGTATTCTGCAATCAAGGATCACTTGGATATCTTTATTTGGATGATTTTTTATGACCAAATAGATAGATAGATAGATATTTAAACAAAAGATAAAAAAATTAAAATATAAAAATATGAATGTTTAAGAAAATATGTACATATAAAATTAGAAGAATTTTATGACAACTGGAAAAACAGTTATCGAAATATATAACACATAATACAATAAATATATAAGAGGATAACAATTTTTCTTAGATTTTCGCTATATGGGGCCGAAAAAATCGGAAAAAATTGTCTCACTGCCAACTTTTCGTCCTAAATGCGGATAATTTTTTTTCCAATTTTTTATGAGAGTTTTCATTTTTTATTTATCTTTTAAACTCTCATAAAAATTCGAAAAAAGGATTTTCCCACTTTCCGTCTAGGTTTAAAAAGTTCGTCTTCATGAGTAGTATTTTAGAGATTTTTTCGAAAAAAATAAAAAATGTCTAAGTTTTTGAAAAATTGATTTTTATGTTTATTAATTAAAAATCAATGCTTTAAAGGGGTTGAAAAATTTTTAGAATAAATTTGCACAAAAGTATATTTCAAAATGAAAAGCTTTTATATACGTTTCTTGAAGATACGACTTATATCCAAGAAGATACGTGCATTCGAAAGTTTTTAAACGCAATTATTCGAGCAATTTTTATAAATTCACAAGTGCGCGAATTATGCGATGAAAAATTTGAAAAAAATTGAGCATGCTCCATCCATTCCGGTGAATGACTGTAAAAATAATTAAGTATATCAACTTAATTATTTGGTCTTGGTAAAAGATAATCCGATCGGTGTATAATGCCCCATATGGAATAAAAAGATTTATACAAAAAAGAAAATATGTCATTCGATTTTACACGAATAGCTTAACCTTTTTCAGTACATTTTCTGAGTGACTTTTTATCCATGTTGTTAAATTTACATCGTACTGCCATCGGTAATAAAAAATGAACTAGAGACTGTGATAAACACAAAATATCGAAGGAAAAAAGAAATTGCGCTAATAGTTTAAATGAACGCTGTGATAAACACAAAATATCAGAGTTGGGCAAAGTACCGAAAAGTACTTCAAGTATAAAGTACAAAGTACCGCAAGTACTTGAAGTATCAAGTACTTTTTTGTACTTCAAGTACTTTGCAAGTACTTTTTCCAAGTACTTTTCATAATTCGATTCGTAGCATTACTACAACCTCGATATCAGTAGATACGGTTTTTTTTAAACTCCCGACTGCCCGCCAGGGCAAAAAGACGGGAGTTATGCGTTTCACGATGATCGAAAGATCTCACCTCGATACTTCAAAATGCATGTTTGTCAAAACGACAAAAAAATGTCTTGACAAATGTTGGTAGAGAGCTTCTATGGCTGGGACATTCGATTTAAAGCCATGATTTTTTTGAGATCCGTTGTGTTTCCGCGGAGATAGATAAATTTGAAAAAAGTTGCAAAATTGCTTATTCGTAAATATCGCTTTGACCACTACATTCTTATACGTTACACGGCCAGTATATAAGGCCAGTAGAGGCGCTGTCGCCCGGCCAAGTCAGTGATAAGTAAAAACACTCTAAAAATAATGAAAATAAAAAAAAATTAATATTTTTTAAAAAAGCTCCCGTCTTCAAAAAGAGCGAAATGAAAAATAATTGTTCTCTCATTATAGTCGGGTGATTTCCATACGAAATGACGACTAAATCTGCAGACTATGATGAGAGAATAATAATTGTTTACATTCATAGGTACCTCTTGTAGATATATATAATATAAACACAACTCGCGTGGCCTCATGAAGCGACCAAAACCAATCCGAAACCATACATATATATATATCGTGACGATACTCCACAATAATCTACGTTGTGGGATTCTCGGAAAAACTATATCAATTAAACATTTTCGTTACTATTTTAATAATCGTAAAAATAATTATGCGCATCGAGTAGTACAACTCTGGAATTAAATTTTAAAAAAGTACTTGTACTTGGTACTTTGACGAACAGAAGCAAGTACTTGAAGTACAACAAAGTACTTGAGTACTTCAAGTCCTTACTTCAAGTACTAATCAAGTAGTCGGTACTTCAAGTAGTGCCCAACTCTGCAAAATATCGAAGGAAAAAACAAACTGCGCTAATAGTTTATTTTTTCCTTCGATATTTTGTGTTTATCACAGTGTTCATTCACACTATTAGCGCAGTTTGGTTTTTCCTGCGCCAATAGTTTGTTTTTTTCTTCGATATTTTGTTTTTATCACAATGTCTAGTTCATTTAAACTATTAGCTAAAAAATTAATTAGACACGGTGATAAACACAAAATATCGAAGGAAAGAATAAACTGCACTAATAGTTTGTTTTTTCCTTCGATATTTTGTGTTTATCACAGTGTTCATTCAAACTATTAGCGCAGTTTGGTTTTTCCTGCGCCAATAGTTTGTTTTTTTCTTCGATATTTTGTTTTTATCACAATGTCTAGTTCATTTAAACTATTAGCTAAAAAATTAATTAGACACGGTGATAAACACAAAATATCGAAGGAAAAAACAAACTGCGCTAATAGTTTAAATGAACACAGTGATAAACACAAAATATCGAAGGAAAGAATAAACTGCACTAATAGTTTGTTTTTTCCTTCGATATTTTGTGTTTATCACAGTGATCATTTAAACTATTAGCGCAGTTTGGTTTTTCCTGCGCTAATAGTTTGTTTTTTTCTTCGATATTTTGTTTTTATCACAATGTCTAGTTCATTTAAACTATCGGCTAAAAAATTAATTAAACACGGTGATAAACACAAAATATCGAAGGAAAAAACAAACTGGGCCAATAGTTTGTTTTTTCCTTCGATATTTTGTAAATTTTGGAGGCAATGTAGTCGAAACATCGTCGTAATAATGATAAACAATTTTTTTATAACCAGCCCACGGCACCTACATTGGAAACATGAGACTGGAGGCACAAAAACCCACTCAGTTACCTATAGACAGTACATTTCACTTTGGGGCTTCCACGAGATACTATATAATCAGAGAGAGACCTCAAAGCGGCGCCAGAGCCATAATAGAAGAGATGGAAAAGTCCTCCGACGATATTGACTCTGGAGGTCTTCTAGGACTTCCAGAAACGGAGACAGAACTGGATGTATGTCAATTTACACAATATAATTCCACTGCAAAACTTTAAACTCTGAGAAAATCAAATTTTCTCGTCAATTGTCATTATTTTCGCAGAATCTCACGGAATTTAATACCGCACACAACAGGCGAATTTCTATGCTCGGTATAAGCGACGATGATGTTCATAAACCAACGAGAAAACGCAAGAAAAAAGGCATCACTTTTAACGACGACGAGGAAGTTATTAATCCTGAGGATGTCGATCCTTCGGTTGGTCGCTTCCGGAATCTTGTGCAAACTACTGTTGTTCCTAGCAAGGTATGGATTTACTATTGGCTCCCCATAACTCGCGAATTTTCGTACCCCGAATTATTTGTCAATTACCGTTTTTCTACCTTTATTATTGTATGAGTATAAATTTTATCGAAAGAAAAAAATTCGATCAAGTTTAAAGGCTCTTTTACTTCTGTCTGTACCTAATCTTGTAGTAGTTCCTGAATTAGAGATTCTAGAATTTATTCATTTTTTTAAAAATATTAATCAAACTGCTGATATATTAACATTTTACATTAACATTAACACATCCTTAACCTATAGTAGTTTTATTCCCACGTTAGTGTGTGTTTGCGATTGTTTGTATTTAGTTTAAAATCAATTCTGCTGCTTCTCGTCCAGCTAATTTCACGTAACTGTTTATAATGTCTTTATATTTATTATTATCGCAGTTGTATAGTTTCATTCTTTCTAATTTTGGCATCACATTTATATACTTTGGGGCTGTGTAGTCAAAGCAATTTCTTCCAGTAGTTGTTGTTCTCTTCTGCATTGTAATCTTGTAATCTTGTAATCTGAGGTTTCTCGTTTCAAATTGGTCTTTATACAGTCTGTTTTTTATGTAGAATTTCAGAGCTGCACTGCAGTATAGTGATGCGAGATTCTGATTCGATTATTCGAGATTCGATTTTTTTTTCATGAATTAATCGTAATTATTCATCGATTATTTAGACAGTCGATTATTTGCGAAACGATTATTTTTCCTCGATTCTTTTGACAATCGATACTTGAGATGAAAATCAAATTTTTAATCGATTCTTTTACAATCGATTAGAACGAATAGATTAATCGAATCGATGATTCTTTTTTGATAAATTTTATCGATTGTGAGAATCGATATTTTTCATGTATCGTCGCATTACTACTGCAGTATTCCTGCCTCACATCCAGAATTTTTGTTGCTTCGAATAATTGTCAGTTCGAGTGCAAATTCGTCCTTTGTTGTATATTATTTTTATGCCGCGTTTTTGCAGTTTCTGCAGAGATTTTATCACTGTTTTTGTTGCACCTCCCAAGCCAATTATGCCGTACCGCATGATTGATAGGAATTTTGAAACTTCGATTTAAAATTTGGCTTGTTGTAACTTCCGAATTACTAGCGAAATTTCTTTTCATATGAATTTCTCCTTTTTTTAAAATAATCTAAATGTAGATTTGATTTTGGAAAAAAATTCGGTCAGATTTAAAAACCTTTCGGTTTGATTAAAATTCAAATATTTGAGTTCAATTATTGCTCCTATCAGAGTTGTAAATGCCTAATAATTAACGAAATAATGATGATACGATCAGCTCTATAATTATGATTTTAAAATAATAACATGTAGCGATTGTAATACAATGATTAAACTTTGGAATGGCTGCGAAAATTATTATTAATCAATAAAAAATCACGGTAATTCTTTTGAAAAAATGGAAAAAAATAAGTAATGCATTACTTATTTCTTCCATTTTTTCCACTATTTCTTGCAATATTAAAGCGAAAATTAGTATTTTTTTTCAGCTATTCAAATGTTTACACTCTATTTTATAATCACTACAAATCATTATTATGAAATCATAATTACCAAACAAATTGTACTATAAAATATATCTCATGAATAGGGATTTACAACTCTGGCTTCTATATTTCGTTTGTTGATTGGTATTTTATGTCACAATTTTCTTTTTTCTTTTCAGAGAATGAGATTAGAAGGTGGTCTGATATCTTTATCGGAAGAGAGTCACAATTCGATGAAGCATATACAACCGTCTTCGACGACGACGCAACTGTACCACGATCTTCCTCCGGAACAGTTTACGCCGTCGTCGATGCCAAGCAATCCTTTTTCCACTGCATTGACTTCACTGACGTCTCGTCTCGGTATTGCTCTACCAAATCCAGCGCCCGAGGTGGAAATGACGCCGAATCAAATGCAAACCGAGACTTCCCACATACCGGAAATTCAGGGACCCACAGAAGGCCATACGCACGAACCAAAAAAGAAGAAATATGCCAAGGAAGCGTGGCCGGGAAAAAAACCTTTACCAACGCTCTTGGTATAATCTTAACGATAATAATCTTCTTTTTCATACTTGCTTTTCGCGAATTCATGTATTATTACGGGGATGTGTTATCCTCGCGTCTAAAAAAAGATTTCGTAAAGAAAAACTTTACCAACCTCAAATGTAAATAAAGACAATGAATTTTAAACGAAATCTCAGAATATCTCGGTTATTGAAAAATATAAAAATAATACACTTTATTTGGTAAACGTGATTTTTTTAAACAGCACAAAAACACTCATTGGCGTTCGTGTCACAAGCTTCAAAGGCAAAAATATGCAGGTTCGAATCTTCTAGTTGTTTTCTTACGAAAATACAATACTGGCTGACTATTCGTAACATTCATAATAGCAGGCTTAAACGTCCTCGTGAATTTAAACTTGCTATTAAATTGTTTACACGAAACGTAAATTAGGACGATTTTTTTCTACCTTCGAGGACAATTGGAAAAAGTTTTATGGTAAATAAATTTAACGGTAACTCAATTAAACAAACCCTTTAAAATTGAAAGGGTTTTTTTAAGAATGAAAGTATAAAACTGGCACCTTTTTCATTATTTTAATTGTGAAATATGTAATTGTTTGGGTTTTTTTTTGGGGAACTAGAAAATTCGATTGTCGCAATATATTCTTCAAGGTAAAGTCTGAGCGGCAACGGCAATAGGCCAAGTTACCGGTCCCTTCAAAACAACATCGTGCAGAGAACCCTTAATTTTTACGAATCGTCGTTTGAACTCGAGACCGCAACCCTTCGATAATCTGAAATCCACTAAGATTTTTCCGTCCATATCAACGATTATTGCCTTAAATACTAGTGGCATTTTTCTTCTATCCACTGTCGAGACTGTGATCTGAAAAAAAAGAAAGACATTATTTTATATCTGACATTATTTTATGAATTAAAAATTTAGGGGCTAATTTATTCTATATTTAGAATTTCAAAATAACTCGCAGTGCTTATGGCACATTTAAATATCTAAAGACTGCGAAGAAAGATAAATTTATTAAAAATTGAGAGCAAAGTAATTTTGTAAGAAATTTTTCGTAAATTTGTTGAAAAATGAATAACTTACATTGTAATCATTTTTAAAAAATTACAGTATGACACTGAATGAACATTTAATGAATATCCTGAGGAAAAAAAGTTATGTGTGAAGAAATTCTCCGTAAAATTAGTTGGGAAATTAATTTTCATTTCAACTAATAAGACATTTTTTAACACGCGGTCAGAGAAAACCGGGAAAAGTCAGGGAAATAAAAAATTGATCAAGGAATCATGGAAAAGTGAGGGAATATCGAAATTAGTCAGGGAAAAAGTAGATTGTTGCCAAAGTTTCAATAACTGAATAAAAATCCATAAAAGAAAGACTTGGAAAAAAAAACAACCGAAAAATATTTGAAAAGAAAACAAAAAAAAACAAATAAAAATTGATATAAAGATTACAACATAAATCTATTCGAACAAATCGAAGCACTCAACAAAAAAGTTAAAAAAGTGTTATATATTACTAAAATAAGTGTTACACTTCACATCAGTATTTAATCGGATTTAAAGCATTATAATTCCAAAGAACGTTTATGTTTTGAAAGAGAAAATATATCTTCAAAAGTACTATTCGTTGTTGATCGAGAAATGAATAACTTATCAAAAACACGTATCTGTTTCTAATACATTTTTTTTTTATTCGCGTTATTAATTTTTTAGTAGATGTCCTTAAAATTTCGCTCAGGGAAAATTGATAAATTAGTCAAGGAAAAATCAGGGAATTTTTTCCGAAAAAAAAAAAAAAAAAACGGCTACCATGTTTAATTTATGAGAAACGATCAGATTGATCGTTATTAAACAGTTATTAAAAATTTAATTATCGTTACTTACGATGCCCACGTCACTGATACGATAATTGTAGCTTTCGGTCTCCAAAAAATTCACTAGTCTCGTTACGGTCGATTCGCAATCGGTTTTAACGAAGAATCTCGTCATTCGGCGAACGAGGCGCTGGAAAGTATTCTACGAAAAAAAAAATAAGCAAAGTTTATCGATAAATATAATATATGCGTAATATTATTTAATATCTCTCTGATTTTCTGCAAACTCACTTGACTTGGTTGGGTATTTTGCATCGCTTGCAATTGCGTGCAAAGCAAAAGATCTTCCACATGAGCTGGCTGAGAAAATGAGAATCCTGGACGTTCCTCAAGATTTATTTGAGCCAAATCGACTTTTTCCATTCCTGGCAATTCGGGCTGCGATAGGCAGAGTCTTGTCAAATTTTCCTCGTCGTCAGAACGCATGTATTTTGCACTCGAAGAGTCAACGCGGTCATAACTTCCGTCATTGCTATCTGCAATTTCAGATAATCAAAAATCAAAATTGCGTCTACTATTTTTTTGAGAAACTTTCGATAAATTATGATGTAACTTTTTATTTCTAAGTTTCTGATTTGTAATTTATTATTCAACTTTTGCTAATTTTCCTAAAAAAGAATTCAGGAGTTCTAGACGCTCATTTTGATCTTAAAAACTATTTTTATCTTATTGACGATGGAAACACACAAAGTTTTTCCTTACAATGTTCAGGAATGTATAAAGACATTTTTATAAATAATTGTTTTCTACCATTTATCAAATTCTCTAAAACTTAACTTTTTTTTTTAACGAAAACTTAGTTATTTTTGTGTAAAAAAAGAAAAGAGTGTTGCTATTTTCGAAGATCAGTGCTTATTATATGAATTTACGAAAATTCATATTTTTCGTTTTTTATTTGCACACTTTATTACGCAAATACTATTACTAAGAAATTTTCCCAAGAACAAATCGCTTAAAAAGTTATGCATGTATGCAGCAGGAATGGTCAAAATGTATTTAAAGAAACAAAAAAAAAATAATGGATGTTTTTCCACTTATTATTTATTTTCGCTTAAAATAATGAGTGGATTTCCACTTATTATTTTTCCGAGTCCAAATAATGAGTGGTTTTCCACTCATTATTTATTTCAAGTTTAAATAATGAATGTATTTTCAGTCGTTATCTTTTCCAAGGAAAATAATCAATGGATTTTCACTCATCACTCAAACTCCAAATTAATTATGAGTGGTTTTTCACTCACAATTTATTTTGGTTTAAATAATGATTTTTTATCCACTCATTATTTATTTCGAGTTTAAATAACGAGTGGGTTACCAGAACGAGAAAAAACGCTATGAATAATTAAAAATTTATTAATAATAATTAATATTTTGTTATAATTACTTAATAATTAATTATTAATAGTGTTTTTCTTGTTCGGGAAAACCACTCACTATTTAAACTCGAAATAAATAATGAGTGGTTTTCCACTCATTATTTATAGTTTTCCACTTCCAAAAATCATTATCTAAAATCAACATAAATTGTAAGTGGAAAACCACTCTTAATTTATTTCGAGTTTAAATTATGCGTGGAAATCCATTCATTATTTAAACTTGAAATAAATTATGAGTGGAAAACCACTAATTATTTATACCTGAAAAAATTAATAAATAAAGCACCAATCATTATTTGAACTCGGAAAAATATTAAGTGAAAAATCATTCATTACTTCAAGCGAAAATAAATAATGAGTGAAAAATCATTGCGTATTTAAATACTTTTTCACTCGAATGTGTCCATCCCTGGTAGAGAGCAGAATGTGATTGGTTGATAAATAAAGACACAATTCAAACAATTTTTTACACAAGTTCCAAACGAGTATGAAATTAATTTAAGTGACTGTTTCATGCATTATTATACTAAACGACGATGTTACGCTTGTCATTGTTGAATCTCGAGGAGAATGAATCGTGTACTGTCGTCCTCACTTCGGTATTCTAGCTTTATGAAGTAAAAAGCGATCATACAGCTAGATAACCAAAGAGAGGACGGCAGAAATGTTGCGAGGTTCTCTTCAGATGCGTTTCTTATAGTTGAGTCGCTGGCGATGCTTAAGCCGATGGTCTTTGCTTTGGTAATCTAGCTTTATGAACGTTGACATTAATCATAGAGCTGTATTACCAAAGTAAAGGCAAAAGCTCTTTGTTTTCTTCTCCTTTTCCGTATCTTCCATATCGAAGTCGATGATTAAGGACGTTGCGTTCGATGGCCTCACGGTTGGGTACTGAGTCGCCTTGAGTTTCTATTTTATACTCAGAGTCACTCAGTACCTGACCAAGAAAACATCAGCGTGCGTAGATTCTGACCTTCGTCGATGATAAACATAAATTTCCAAGATACATAAATTTTCTTTCCTTGTATCGAAGTTGTAACCATTTGTTGAGATATTCCGCCGTTTATTAATTTGTTTCATAAACAATTAGTCACCAATATATATATATTTTTTAAAAATATATATATTTAATTATTATATTAATAATTATAATAATAATTAATAATAATAGTTATATTAATATATATAATACAATATATGTTTTTTTAAATATATATATATATATAATACAATATATATATTTTAAAAAATACATATATTGTATTATATATATTAATATAACTATTATATTAATAATTAATAATAATAGTTATATTAATATATATAATACAATATATGTATTTTTTTAAATATATATATTGTATTATATATATATATAAATATATATATTGAATATCTGACCATTTTAGTAAGAAATATATTAAAAATGTAGTAAAATCAAAATAAGTATATTTTTCAACACAAATTCATTTTTAAAATCACACTAAAATCAAAGTAACAGAGAAAGTAATCGCCTATTCTTTTTTTAAATTTTCACTCATGGGAACATTGAAAAAAACGACTACTAATTAATTTTTATTACTTTTTAAGAATGTTCATCGTTTTTCGATGAAATAATTTCAAAACTAATTTTTTTTTAAACATTTTTACGTAGAAAAATTTTTTTTTTCTTTTAAAATGTCACGTGAATAATTATTTAAAGTTTGGCAAAGTGCTAATTTAAAAAAATAAATTTTTAAAAAATGTTTGAGTAGATAAAAAATAAATTGTACGTAATTAAAAAAAAAAAGAGAGAGAAAAAATGGAATTCGTACCTCTGGGAAAATTCTTGAGGTACCAACGATGTTGCTTGATATCCTTAATCGTATATCTGTCGGATGGTACATGAACGAGAATTTTTCTTATCAGCGCAAGTGCCGTATTATCCAATTTCTTCCACGGCGTTAACGACATGTATTTTCCCTCCCGCCATGCCACATATTCCTGGCATTCTGCCAAGGATTGATCCCAAGGCAGTTCTATATATTTCACATACGCACCAGTTAGTAACTAAAGGATGTAAGTTTGACATTAGATATATATTAAAGCGCTATTTCAATGATTACTACATTTATCAGAGACTGTATTAGAAAGTCATTGATGATATTACGCGATTTTTATTTTACGTTTCTTGGAGAAGACTTTTAGCAATTTGATTCTTTATGTACATTAAACAACGCAGCTCAAATTTAAATGGATTTGAAGAACTTTCGATGTCTTTTAGCCGACGTAACATTTTATGCAGAAAATATATATGAAAATATCGGAAAACAGTAGGAAAGTTTATTTAAAATTTAACAGTTGTGAATGTTTATCATTTTATAATGATTTATCGTATTATTGAATATTTTATTATCGACGTATCAATTAAAATCAGAAAATTATGCTGTCATTCATAAATTTGAACTTTCCTCTATAATAAATACAGTGTTAGAAAAGCTATTTTTTTTAATTTGTCGTTTTGTTGATTTATTTCAGATTTTTTAAGGGCGCCGTTCAGGATTTACGTTTTTTTTTTTTAAATATCACTATATCTCAGAAAATATAAGACTTTAAAAAAATTCTTAAGAACATTAACTTTTTCATTTTCCATCTACTTTCGAGTGATGTTAAGGTTATAATTTTTCCAACGGAAGAAAGTCAATTTTTCGCAACAAAAAGCAATAAATAATTTTTTTTAATGAAAAAAGCACCTTCGATTCTACTCTCAATTTTACAAGGTATTTCGCATTGTATGAAGATTCTGAGAAAAAAATTCCAAAGTGGCACCTTCAATTCTTAGGCAGTAAAAAATTGAAAATAAAAATAAAAAATTTAATAAATTTTTTCCTGCCTAAGAATTGAAGGTTCCACTTTGGAATTTTTTTTCTCAGAATCTTCATACAATGCGAAACACCTTGTAAAAATAAGATCGGAATCGAAGATGCTTTTTTTGTAAAAAAAAATTATTTATTGCTTCTTTTTGCGACAAATTGACTTTCTTCCATTGGAAAAATTATGATTTTAACATCACTCGAAAGTAGATGGAAAATGAAAAAGTTAATGTTCTTAAGAATTTTTTGAGAATCTAATATTTTCTGCGATATAGTGATATTTAAAAAAAAAACGTAAATCCTAAATTGCGCCCTTTAAAAATCTGAAAAAAATCACAAACGCCCATTTCAAATAGTACAAAAAACTGACAAATTTAGAAAAGTATCCGGGAGGTCGATCGAAAAAAGTGGCCCAGTTGATAGAGTTGAAAATCCTAATTAATTCATGAGATATAGTTTACAGTACAATTTGTTTTGTAATTATGATTTCATAATAATAATATGTAGTGATTATAAAATAGAGTGTAAACATTTGAATAGCTGAAAAAAATACTAATTTTCGCTTTAATATTGGAAAAAATGGAAGAAATAAGTAATGCGTTACTTATTTTTTTCATTTTTCCAAAAGGATTACCGTGAATTTTTATTGAATAATAATAATTTTTCCAGCCATTCCAAAGTTTAATCATCGTATTATAATCGCTACATGTTATTATTATAAAATCATAATTATAGAGCTGATCGTATCATCATCATTATTTCTATAAGTATTAGGCATTTACAACTCTGTTGATAAAGAATGTCTGATATATCGTATATCTCGAATTTTTGTACAAACGGGAGAAGAAAAAGCAGAGGAAAAAATTAAAAATAGCGACAGATTTCGATATTTTCTTACGCAGTTCACGAATTCACTTATATTAATTTTCATGTATATTGGAGCTGCGTTCTGTAATGTAAATAAAACCGTTAATGATGTTTTGAATTATACGCGAAATTATATAGTAGAAAAAATTGTTTACCTCCTGCGAGGAGAGCAACGAATATAATTCCGCACGACCAAACGTCCGCAGGTTCTGCGTGATATGGACGAACCAAAACCTCCGGCGCTACGTACGGAAGTGTACCACATCGTTTTTCCAAACATCTTTCTCTGCCTTGCAATCGATAGACAGTAGCGAGACCAAAATCAGTGACTTTTAAATTATCCTTATCGTCTAACAACAAATTCTCAGGTTTCAGATCTCTGTGAGCTACTCCACGACTGTGAAGATATTCTACCGCCGACAGCAATTGCTTAAAGTATCTTTGAGCCTCTCCACAAGGCATTCCTATATCTGGTTCTGTTTAAAAAAAAAAAAAAAAACAAAAATGTTTTGTAATTAATTATTTAATAATTCGATTAGTCGTCAATTAATTATTTATATTTTTTTTTAAATCTAAGTATAAACCAGAGATGGGAATTCAATGAAAATATACTTGAATTACTTTAATGATTGAATTATTAAGCCTATATTAATTATTAGAATTTATTTGAAAAGAAAAATTCATCTAAATTATTCATAATTGTTGAAGAAATTTTTTTATTTTTGCACAATAGTCATTTACATATGAAAGATTTTTAAAATACATTTTCATTGAATTTCTCTGTGAGATAATAATTTTTTATCATTTTGGTCTATATCGGCAAATTTTAAATGATTTTTTTTGGGTAAAAAAAAAAAATAAATTTGTATTATTTCTGTTGAAAAATCATACCTATTCTATCGAATAACTCTCCACCCGAAGCGTATTCCAAAAAAATGTACTCCATCTTAGGTTCGCTTCGCTGACCGAAATACTGTATGATATGGGGATTTGATAACATTCTGTGTATCGTAGTTTCTTTACGAACACTCTGACGAGCGTCGGGATGCTTTTCCAGGTCCACCATTTTCATGGCTACAGCCTCGCCAGTGGATTTGTTTATCACCAACTTCACCCTAACAAATAACAGATTTCTCCGATGAGACGAATATCGTAGACTTGCAAATTGAAGTAGATGCGATAATAATTTTTTTTTCATTTATACAATTTATCTTATAGCGTGTTTTATTAATAAAAGATTAATAAAAAAATTAATAATTTTTTTTTTTTAATTAAATTAATTTAAAAAAGCAACTGATTGATGCATATTTTTAGTTTATTTTTATTAATACAAAAAAATATACCATAAAATATACATCATCGGTTGTTTTTTTATTTTATTTTATTTTTAGTCGCATCAACATTAAAGTCATTAGCGACTATCCAATTAATCAGTTGTGTGTAAGCAAAATAATCATAAACAAGCTTATTTATGATTGTTCAACTTTCTTCCTTGAGCTAAATAAAAATTTCTACAAGTTCGTTTGCTTTTCTGTATTCTTGAAGATTAATTACAATTTTTACCTCAAATCAATCTCTATTCTCAATTAATGTATCACTCTGTATAAAATATAGCAAAATTGAATTTCACATCCCTAAGTTAATCTCTCAATAAACATACAAAATATTTTTTTAATTCCAGTATTTTCGATACTATATTTTCTATATTTTCTAAAAATGGACCTTTGCTCTGAATTAATGTATCGCTCTGCATAAAATATAGCAAAATTGAATTTCACATCTCTAAGTTAATCTCTCAATAAACATACAAAATATTTTTTTAATTCCAGTAGTTTCGATACTATATTTTCTATATTTTTTAAAAATGGACCTTTGCTCTGAATTAATGTATCGCTCTGCATAAAATATAGCAAAAATTAATCTCTCATCCTTAAGTTAATCTGTCCATAAACATACAAAATGTTTCTAAAATTCTTTTTTTTTTCTACAGTTCTGAAGGTCAAAGACACATTTTGTAAAAATCTTTATCTATGGTCAATTAATATATCGCATTGCATAAAATATAATGAAAATTACGCTCTCAGAGCAGCAAAAAAAAAAAAAAAAAAATTGTTAATTTATCCAAATTATTCATAAGACCAAAATTTCATGCTCTAGTTAATAAGTCAATAAAGATACTAAATACTTCTACAATTCCATACTTTTCTATATTTCTCAAGGTCAAAAACACATTTTGTAAAAATAAACTTCTACTGTCAATTAATAGATCGCATTGCATAAAATATAACAAAAATTAATCTCTCATCCAACAAGTCTATCGCAATTGCTTTCTCCAACTACAAAAAAAAAGCTGTTGATTCCCCCAAATTTTTTCAGATTCTGCAGAAGCCCAAAATTCCATGATCCAGTTAATCTGTCAATAAATATACTAAAGAATTTCTACAATTCCATTCTTTTCTATATTTCTCAAGGTCAAATACACATTTTGTAAAAATCAACTTCTACTATCAATTAATATATTGCATTGCATAAAATATAACAAAAATTAATCTCTCATCCAACAAGTCTATTGCTTTCTCCAAATACAAAAAAAAGATTGTCAATTCCCTCAAATTCCTGCAATTTGTCCAGAATCCCAAAATTCCATGTTTGAGTTAATCTGTCAATAAACATACTAAATACTTCTATAATTCCATTCTTTTCTAAATTTCTCAAGGTCAAATACACATTTTATAAAAATAAACTTCTACTATCAATTAATATATTCCACTGCATAAAATATAACAAAAATTCAGCTTTCATCCAACAAGTCTATCGCAATTGCTTTCTCCAACTACAAAAAAAAAGCTGTTGATTCCCCCAAATTTTTTCAGATTCTGCAGAAGCCCAAAATTCCATGATCCAGTTAATCTGTCAATAAATATACTAAAGAATTTCTACAATTCCATTCTTTTCTATATTTCTCAAGGTCAAATACACATTTTATAAAAATAAACTTCGACCATCAATTAATATATTGCATTGCATAAAATATAACAAAAATTAATATCTCATCCAACAAGTCTATTGCTTTCTCCAAATACAAAAAAAAAATTGTCAATTCCCTCAAATTCCTGCAATTTGTCCAGAATCCCAAAATTCCATGTTTGAGTTAATCTGTCCATAAACATACTAAATACTTCTATAATTCCATTCTTTTCTAAATTTCTCAAGGTCAAATACACGTTTTATAAAAATAAACTTCTACTATCAATTAATATATTCCACTGCATAAAATATAACAAAAATTCAGCTTTCATCCAACAAGTTTATCGCAGTTGCTTTCTCCAAATACCAAAAAAAATTATTAATTCCCTCAAACAAATTCCTGCAATTTCTCCAGAATCGCAAAATTCCATGTCTGAGTTAATCAGTCAATAAACATTTTAAATACTTCTACAATTCCATTCTTTTCTACATTTCTCAAGGTCAAATACACATTTTATAAAAATAAACTTCGACCATCAATTAATATATTGCATTGCATAAAATATAACAAAAATTAATATCTCATCCAACAAGTCTATTGCTTTCTCCAAATACAAAAAAAAATTGTCAATTCCCTCAAATTCCTGCAATTTGTCCAGAATCTCAAAATTCCATGTTTGAGTTAATCTGTCAATAAACATTCTAAATAATTTCTACAATTCCATTCTTTTCTAAATTTCTCAAGGTCAAATACACATTTTGTAAATATAAACTTCTACCGTCAATTAATAGATCGCATTGCATAAAATATAACAAAAATTAATCTCTCATCCAACAAGTCTATTGCTTTCTCCAAATACAAAAAAAAAATTGTCAATTCCCTCAAATTCCTGCAATTTGTCCAGAATCTCAAAATTCCATGTTTGAGTTAATCTGTCAATAAACATTCTAAATAATTTCTACAATTCCATTCATTTCTATATTTCTCAAGGTCAAATACACATTTTGCAAAAATAAACTTCTACCGTCAATTAATAGATCGCATTGCATAAAATATAACAAAAATTAATCTCTCATCCAACAAGTTTATCACAGTCGCTTTCTCCGAATACCAAAAAAAAATTGTTAATTCCCTCAAACAAATTCCTGCAATTTGTCCAGAATCTCAAAATTCCAGGTTTGCGTTAATCTGTCAACATTCTAAATACTTCTATAATTCCATTCTTCTCTAAATTTCTCAAGGTCAAATATACATTTTGTAAAAATAAACTTCTACCGTGAATTAATATATTGGATTGCATAAAATATACCAAAAATTGAGCTTTCATCCAACAAGTTTATCTATTAAATACAAAAAAGAAACTGTTATTTCCCTCCCACAAATTCCTGCAATTTCTGCCGAGCCCAAAATCCTTCTAAAACTCTATTCTTTTTTATATTTCTCAACGTTGTAAAAATCGACTTGTACCGTCAATTAATACATTGTATAAAATATAACAAAAATTAATCTCTCATCCAACAAGTTTATCGCAGTCGCTTTCTCAAAGTACCAAAAAAAAAAAAAAAAAAAGCTGTTGATTCCCCCAAACAAATTACTCCAATTTCTCGAAAAGCCGGAAAGAAATGCCGTGCTCGAGAATAGAGTTAGAAAAAACGTAAATATACTTACTCTCCATAAGCTCCTTCTCCAAGCGTATGACCGAGAATCCAACCGTCGACAAACTCCGTCATTGTGTATCAGCATGCCTTCCTTTTTGAACAAAGAATCAATATAATGAGAAAGTGTTTTCGGACATGCGAAAAAGTTGTTGGTAATTGACGAAAAATAATGAAGAGTTTTCGAAGATTTACGAAAGTCGTCGGCCGGCAAATGGCGTATAATGGAATAAATATCGGGTATGAGAAACGAGAGACTCGGACGCCGGACGTAGTTACATACCTGTGAGAGTTCAAAATGTCAGAAATCGAAGAACACGTGGCTTTGGTTATAAATTAGTGAAAGAGAACGAATGCGATTGTTGCCAGCAGCTTCGTAACGTGAATTCACCGGAAATATAAATGGTTTCTCGATGTACTCTTTAGAGACGGTAATACGTTTTAAAAGTACCATATTTTAATATGGGAATGTGATGAATCGATCGGAAAACGGCATAGCCGTTGCCGTTGACAATGAGGAAAGGACAGAAGCACGATCGCAATGCCGAATAACACTAGAGAGAAGAACTAGTCGAATTTCTAGGGACGACCGGAAGTTCCAGTTTCTAGGGATAATTTCGTTGATTCTCGGTAATTTACTGGTTAAAAAAACTGGTGAAAATGTCCTGTCTAGATGTGAAACGAAAAATTCATAAATTTAAATAAATTTCTATTGAATGAATATTAAATTTAATTTAATTTAATAAATATTAATAATAAATAAACATTTATTATATATAAAAAAAAAAAAACCGGTTAAAAAATGGAGCACTTTACATGTATAGTTGTGAAACGACTGGTAAATTTTTTTTTTTTTTTTTGCTGTTAAAATTACCTTAAATTTTTTTTCGTTCATTCATCGCGTCTTGGTGAAATTTTAAATCATTATAGAATCATATGATTTTTATGACCTATTTAGTCATTTTTAAAATTGTTTTTTAATGGTTAAATTACCGCTCACATCGACAAAGACAAACGATTATTGTTGTCTCTTTCGCATGTGTCGATTGTCGCTGTCGCGCGTATGTAAATGCAGCATAATTCACTGTGTTTTTGTGAAATTTAAAATCATTATTGAACCATATGATTTTATAACCGATTTGGTAATTTTAAAAGTGTCTTTTAATGGTTAAATTACCGCTCACATCGACAAAGACAAACGATTATAGTTGTCTCTTTCACATGTGTCGCGTGTATGTGAATCCAGCATAATTCAACGTCTTTTGGTGAAATTTTAAATCATTATGGAACCATATGATTTTATAACCGATTTGGTAATTTTAAAAGTGTCTTTTAATGGTAAAATTACCGCTCACATCGACAAAGACAAACGATTATAGTTGTCTCTTTCGCATGTATCGATTAGCGCTGTCGCGTGTATGTAAATGCAGGATAATGCACCGTTTTTTGGTGAAATTTTAAATCATTATGGAACCATATGATTTTATAACCGATTTGGTAATTTCAAAAGTGTCTTTTAATGGTAAAATTACCGACCATATCGACAAAGACAAACGATTATAATTGTCTCTTTCGCATGTGTCGATTGTCGCTGTCGCGCGTTTGTAAATGCAGCATAATTCACCGTTTTTTGGTGAAATTTTGAATCATTATGAAACCATATGATTCTATAACCGATTTAGTCATTTTAAAAGTGTCTTTTAATGGTTAAATTACCGACCACATCGACAAAGACAAACGATTATAGTTGTCTCATTCGCATGTGTCGCGTGTATGTGAATCCAGCATAATTCAACGTCTTTTGGTGAAATTTTAAATCATTATGTTACCATATGATTTTATAACCGATTTGGTAATTTAAAAAGTGTCTTTTAATGGTAAAATTACCGACCATATCGACAAAGACAAACGATTATAGTTGTCTCTTTCGCATGTATCGATTAGCGCTGTCGCGTGTATGTAAATGCAGCATAATGCACCGTTTTTTGGTGAAATTTTAAATCATTATGGAACCATATGATTTTATAACCGATTTGGTAATTTAAAAGATGTCTTTTAATGGTTAAATTACCGCTCACATCGACAAAGACAAACGATTATAGTTGTCTCATTCGCATGTGTCGCGTGTATGTGAATCCAGCATAATTCAACGTCTTTTGGTGAAATTTTAAATCATTCTGGAACCATATGATTTTATAACCGATTTGATAATTTTAAAAGTGTCTTTTAATGGTAAAATTACCGATCATATCGACAAAGACAAACAATTATAGTTGTCTCTTTCGCATGTGTCGATTGTCGCTGTCGCGCGTATGTAAATGCAGCATAATTCACCGTTTTTGGTGAAATTTTAAATCATTATTGAACCATATGATTTTATAACCGATTTGGTAATTTTAAAAGTGTCTTTTAATGGTAAAATTACCGACCATATCGACAAAGACCAACGATTATAGTTGTCTCTTTCGCATGTGTCGATTGTCGCTGTCGCGCGTTTGTAAATGCAGCATAATGCACAGTTTTTTGGTGAAATTTTAAATCATTATAGAAACATGATTTTATAACCGATTTGATAATTTAAAAAGTGTCTTTTAATGATTAAATAAAAATGATTATAGTATGTGAATCCAGCATAATTTACCGTCTTTTGGTGAAATTTTAAATCGTTAATGTTATTAAAAAAATGTTTAAAAAAAATTAAATCATAAAGTGTCTTTTAATGGTAAAATTACCGCTCACATCGACAAAGACAAACGATTATAGTTGTCTCTTTCTTTCGCATGTGTCGCGCATACATGAAAATCCGGCATAAGCGGATCTTGATTTTTATCGAGATGAACTTCCGGTTAGTAATATGGTGAGACGTGAGGGGAGGGGATATCTTCCCCCCTTCTCCTTCAAGGTCTTTCGTATTTACTTTCGTGCGTTATTCGTATACAATTTTTATTGGAGTTAACATCAGAGAAATGAAAGTTTGTTTTTTTCGTGACACTGAGGATTGAAGGCAATTTTGCTTTGGGATTTAGGATGATGGGATTATTAGAACCTTGACACCACGGATCTCGACGAATGTCGGAACGAAACGAAACACCTATGGACGAGGAAACGCTGAACAGGTATTCACCAAAGAATTTTCATTTTATTTATTTTTGCATGGGAAAAAAAGTTGGATTTTCGTAAATGGTATTTTTTTTTTTTTTCAAATATTTAACTGTAATTCGTTAGAGATGTAAGGACATATATTTTCATTCAGTTTTATAATAATTATTTACCTTGTACGAGTCTTTTTTTGTAGACTTGTATTAAAAACTTTCTGTGTGAATTATTGAATTATTTTCAATAATTTAATAAATAGTAATTATTTTCAATAATTCAATAATTCAATTTTATAGAATTATTTTCAATAATACAATAAAATTTTCAATTTTATTGAATTATTTTCAATAATACAATAAAATTTTCAATTATTGAATTATTGAAAATAATTCAATAATTGAAAAAATAATTATTGAATTATTGAAAAAACAAAATTATTGAATTATTTTCAATAATTTTGTTTTTTTATTTTTTTTTTTTATTTTCAATAATTCAATAATTTTGTTTTTTCAATAATTCAATAATTATTTTTTTTCAATAATTCAATTTTTTTTTTCCAAATATTTTACTGTAGTTAGAGATGTAAGGACATATATTTTCAATCAGTTTTGTAATAATTATTTAGCTTGCAAAAGTCTTTTTTGTAGACTTGTATTAAAAACTTTGTGTGAATTTTTTAATTATTTTCAATAATTCAATAATTATTTAATTATTTGTATAGCAATATAGCAATAATTAAATTATTTTCATTAATTCAATAATTGCTTTCAATAATTTAATAATTGAATTTTTTCATTATTTATTTATAATTTGTTTTATTATATTTATTTATTAATAATAATTAAAAATTCAATTTTCAATAATTCAATAATTTTACTAATAATATCTTCGATATGTTTTTTCCAAAAAAACGATTGCCCTGTTCTTGAATAATTATTTTGTTCATACAAATACATTTTGCAGTCCAATTTAGTCAATATTTTTTCTGTGCAAGAACAATTTCTGTTTGGTAATTGGATAATCTTGATTAAAACAAAAATGTTTTGCATGTTTGGACATTTTTATTCCTGTTTTTAAATTGTTTTAATTTTCATTTTTCAATTTTTTTTAATGGAATATGAATATAATTAACTTCATTTTTAGACTTTTTTTGATGAATTTAAATTCAAACCACTGAATTTTCTTCAGATTTATAAAATTAACATATTACAGAATCAGAGTTATTTTGTAACATATTTTTTTTGTTTAAAGATTTGATTTTATTCAAATACTTAACATACAAAAAAATATATTTTTGGATGAAAATTAAAAAATTGCAAATCTACAATTTTTGTAGAATGTTGTTTTTTTTTTTTTTTTGACAAATGTTAATAATCATTTAAACAAATACTTTCCTGACAATAGAAATAAATAAGAAAAATTTCCAGACAGCCTCACATTTGTTTCTCAAATTTTTTTTTCAACAACAATTATTCAATAACTTAACATACAGAAAAATATATTTTTGGATAAAAATTAAAAAATTGCAAATCTACAATTTTTGTAGAACGTTGTAGTTTTTTTTTTTGACAAATTTTAATAATGATTTGAACAAATACTTTCCTGGTGATAAGAATAAATAAGAAAAATTTTCAGCCTCACATTCGTTTCTCGAATTTTTTTTTCAATAACAATTATTCAATAACTTAACATACAGAAAGATATCTTTTTGGATGAAAATTAATAAATTGCAAATCTACAGTTTTTATAGAACGTTGTAGTTTTTTTTAAACAAATTTTAATAATGATTTAAACAAATACTGTCCTGGCGATAGAAATAAATTTTAAAAAATTTCCAGACAGCCTCACATTTGCTTCTCCAATTTTTTTTTCAATAACAATTATTCAATAACTTAACATACAGAAAAATATCTTTTTGGATGAAAATTAAAAAATTGCAAATCTATAATTTTTGTAAAACGTAGTTTGTTTTTTTTGACAAATTTTAATAATGATTTTAAAAAATACTGTCCTGGCGATAGAAATGAATTTAAAAAAATTTCCAGACAGCCTCACATTTGTTTATCAAATTTTTTTTTCAATAACAATTATTCAATAACTTAATATACAGAAAAATATCTTTTTGAATGAAAATTAATAAATTGAAAATCAACAATTTTTATAGAACATTGTAGTTTTGTTTAAAACAAATTTTAATAATTATTTAAACAAATACTTTCCTGGTGATAGGAATAAATAAGAAAAATTTCCAGACAGCCTCACATTCGTTTCTCCAATTTTTTTTTTTCAATAACAATTATTCAATAACTTAACATACAGAAAAATATCTTTTTGGATGAAAATTAATAAATTGAAAATCTATAATTTTTGTAAAACGTAGTTTGTTTTTTTTGACAAATTTTAATAATGATTTAAAAAATACTTTCCTGGCGATAGGAATAAATTATAAAATATAGAAAAATACATTAACATACAGAAACATATCTTTTTGATGAAAATTAATAAATTGCAAATCTACAATTTTTATAGAACATTGCAGTTTTTTTTTTTTTTTTTTTTTGACAAATGTTAATAATGATTTAAACAAATACTTTCCTGGCAATAGAAATAAATAAGAAAAATTTCCAGACAGCTCACATTCGTTTCTCCAATTTTTTTTTTTTCAATAACAATTATTCAATAACTCAACATACAGAAAAATATCTTTTTGGATGAAAATTAATAAATTGAAAATCAACAATTTTTATAGAACATTGTAGTTTTTTTTTTTAACAAATTTTAATAATGATTTAAACAAATACTTTCCTGGCAATAGAAATAAATAAGAAAAATTTCCAGACCACTCACATTTGTTTCTCAAATTTTTTGTTCAATAACAATTACTCAATAACTCAACATACAGAAAAATATCTTTTTGGATGAAAATGAATAAATTGAAAATCTACAATTTTTCTAAAACGTTGTAGTTTTTTTAAAATAAATTTTAATAATGATTTAAACAAATACTTTCCTGGTGATAAGAATAATTAAGAAAAAATTTTCAGACAGCCTCACATTCGTTTCTCCAATTTGTTTGACTCTATTTTAGATTGGCAGCTGAAGCTTTGATGGAAGAAGCAAAAGTAGGAGCTCGTCGCGCGGAAATAATGGGTCCAAGTGGTTGGGTAAAGCCTCGAGAAACGATAAACAAGAGATTTCTTCATTCGACGCTTCGTAACGTAGTTCTCTCAAACAGACACAAACAGAAACGTGAAAAAGACAGTAATCATAAAAAGCTAGAAAAGGTAAAAAATTAATGATAATAATTAAGTTTCAAACGATCCAGAGATTTATATATGCTCCAAAAGATGAATTTACTATCTGTACATATTAGCTAAAGATTTATTATTTAAGTTTTGTCTTTAACGATGAAATAGATGACATATTTATTCCTACATGTGGTGCATTTCATTTTCCTTTCTACTGATAATTACAATGATTTTCGCAACAAAAAAGATTTAAAAAAACAAAAAAAAAAAAAACAAAAAAAAGTGGCAAGACTCCAAAGTCCGATTTCTTTTTTTATGCCAACGAATTTGATTTTCGTTCTTTCACCCTTAGATCTAACATGGTGGCCGCGATCAGGGAAAACCGGGAAAAGTGAGGGAAATAAAAAATTGATCAGGTAATCAGGAAAAAGTGAGGGAATATCGAAATTATTCAGGGAAAAAGTAGATTGTTGCCAAAGTTTCAATAACTGAATAAAAATCCATAAAAGAAAGACTTGGAAAAAAAACACAACCAAAAAATATTTGAAAAGAAAACAAAAAAACAAATAAAAATTGATATAAACATTACAACATAAATCTATTCGAACAAATCGAAGCACTCAACAAAAAAGTTAAAAAAGTGTTATATATTACTAAAATAAGCATTACACTTCACATCAGTATTTAATCGGATTTAAAGCATTATAATTCCAAAGAACGTTTATGTTTTGAAAGAGAAAATATATCTTCAAAAGTATTATTCGTTGTTGATCGAGAAATGAATAACTTATCAAAAACACGTGTCTGTTTCTAATACATTTTTTTTTATTCGCGTTATAAATTTTTTAGTAGATGTCCTTAAAATTTCGCACAGGGAAAATTGATAAATTAGTCAGGGAAAAATCGGGGAAAAGTCAGGGAATTTTTTCCGAAAAAAAAAAAAAAAACGGCTACCATGTCTAAGAAATATACTTACAAGTAGTATTAAACGCTACCCGATACGTTAATTGGTTTTAAAAAGCACCAATACCGCTAAAAATATATTCTCAACAAGTGATTTTTTCAAATTATTACAATATTGATAATGTGGTCAATTCCCGCGTATAAAATATTCTATAGTTATATAGTATAGTAGTATTAAGATGATGTGATACACCGATTTAGTCTTCATGCTGCGAAAAAAAAGATACGAAAGAAAAAACTTGTAACGCATCGTCTTAAAACGGATGGAAAAAAATAACCAGAATTCTAAACATCCCAATACATTCACATTTATTTAATTTCTCCATTTACGCGGTAAATAATTTGACATTCATTTGAGAATAGTATAAATTTTTGTACGAAAATTTAAATGAAATTTCTTTAGGTAAAAGAAAGATATATATTTCCAGATAGATTAGTTTTTGAAATACGATAAAATGGAAATGTAATGACTCATGATTAATGGCAACGTGATAATCCATTATTCGTTTAATTATATATTCGATTTGTTTGATTAAGATTTTTTATATGAGACATTAATATATAAAGTGGGTTCATAATTTTTTTCCAACATATTTAGAGATCGCCGAACACATACGAATTATTTCAGATTTTTTATCCACATAGTTTTTCCACAATAAAATACGCTTTTTTTATTTTTATTTTTATTTTCATTTCGCTGTGGATTTAAAACTATCTATGACACGAGAAAATTGTTCCGGGATAAAATGTAGAGTTTTACGTATACTTTTTGATAAAAATGTTTCCAAATTAATCTAGATAAATTTTCAGGCATTTTTTCGTTGCTCAAAATTTCCCAGATTTTCTGAATTTTCATTTCGCTGCGGATTTATTTAAAACTATCCATGAAACAAGAATATTGTTCAGGGATAAAATGTAGCATTTCACGTATACTTTTTGATAAAAATATCTCCGAATTAGTCTAGATGCATTTTCAATCACTTTTTGGCAATACAAAGTCATACAATTTTTTTTCGTTCGGAAGGACCATTTTGATTTTGCTTAAAATTTGACAGAATTTTCATTAATATGTCCACTAAGTACACCAAAATTTACGCGATGATCAATTCATACGTTCATAATGTGAACATGTGAATTGTGTGTGATTCAGCAAATAACCGCGCCGTAAATTGTGAAGATATCAATTTGCCATCGTGTTGATTTTTTCGTCGTTTTTGAACATTACGACGGAAATTCTGTGAAATTTTGAGTAAAATAAAAACCTTCCCTCTCAACGAAAAAAAATGATATGGCATTATTTTGCCAAAAAATGCCTGAAAATTTATCTAAGTTAATTTGGAAACATTTTTATCAAAAAATATACACGAAACTCTACATTTTATCCCGGAACAATTTTGATGTCTGATAGATAGTTTTAAATCGGCAGCGAAAGGAAAAAAAATGAAAAATAAAAAAAGCGTATTTTATTGTGGAAAAATTATGGAGATAAAAAATCTGAAATAGCTAGTAGGTGTTCGGGGAATTCTAAATACGCTGGAAAAAAATTATGAAACCACAATAAAAAATTAAGAATGCCACATATTAATTTTTATGGATTTTTTTTTTTTTTCGACTATAATTAAATATTTATGGTTCTTGAAAAAACTGCATATTATTCACGGAATTAATGAACAAAATGAGTGATTTTGAAAATAATAGGATGCTTAGAACGCTGAAAATATCACGCTTGTTAAATCAGGGCTATTTAAGAAAAATTCATTTCTACAATTTTTTGCAATACTTTTGTTTGACCTGAGAAAAAATAGCTCTGGACTCTAAAACGTTTGAATTTTCACCGACTGAGGAATATCACATCGTCTTAAATATAATTTGCATTGATAGGTTGCACACGTAGGTTTCATGGCATCACTTCGCAGTTTTATACTTATACTGAAAATGTGTCAATGATTGAGAAAAAAAAATACGCGATCTCCTGCTTGTAAAAATTGGAGGCCTAGAAATAAAAAAAAATCACCTCGTGCGAAGATACTATCCGTAATTCTTGTGTTTTCATTATTTTCGTACCTAAATTGCATACATAATGCGATTCAAAGACCTATTTATAATTCTAGCGAACAGTTTTGCTGTTCCTCTTTTTTTTTCAGCGCGTATTTACGAAAATCTACAAATCGATGGCGTAAATACAGAAGAGCTTTTAAACAACAGATACACCCTTAAAAAAATCCCAAGACTAAAGATTTATCGATGATGCCGTTCTTTTAAAAAATCTCATCAAGCACGAAAATTCTGCAATTTTGTTTACTTAAAAATAAGTTTTTTTTAACCTTATCATCCAGACCAAACTGCTGAACAGATTTTAGTGTTCGATCTCTTGTCGTATCTGTCGAAGAGTGTATTTTCATTTAGTGTATAGCGATTCAGGATTCAATGGAAATTGAATTAATTGTAACCAATTATTTATACGAGTTTTGAATAAAAATTTATTTACACATTTAATATCATAGCTTCGTCATAAAGGCCTGAAATAAAATGTCCTATACACAAAACGAAATACACTCTTTGACGAATAAAATAAGACATTAAACACTAAAATCCGTTCACCAGTTTGGTCGGAAAACTGCGACAAGTGAAAAATTTCACTTTTTACCTTAAATCATTCTGGTGCACTGTATGACTCTACAAAATTGCAGAATTATAGTGCTTGATATGTACTTTATAAGTTTTAAATGTAAAAAATGATATCATCGGTAGAATTTTTTTCTTATGGCTTTTTTTAAGCGACTGGAGCCCCTTGAGGTCGTTTAGCCATCAATGAAGTATTGACATTAGCTGTAGCGTAATACTTGACAAAATTCTCGTACGATCGTTAAAAACCGGTACGCGTCCGACTATCCTTACGACGTGCGATATCATTTCGCGATAAAATGATAAATCGCTGATAGCTAAAACCAAAAAATGCCACGAGTTTTGAGCTATCGTTTGTAAAATATGCAAGAGATTTAACGAAAGGAAACAAAATTGTTTCGACGACAAAAATATTCGTGTGACGAGCGTCGTGAACGTTGCCGCGTTAATGAGTATATTTACAATAATCTATCACGCATCCCGAAGAACGAGAACGTTTCAGCGTTATCCTTTGATTGTGCGCGGAAGAGCCGACATTTTATATTAACGCTACGTTTTTATCTTCTTTAAAACGTCTAACTTTTCTGAGAGCGGAAGAGAGTCTGGATGTCCTTAAGAGCCTCCTCTATCCGTAAAGCGAATCTTGATGCACTCTGAAACACAATTAAACAATTTTTTTTTATAAACTCACTCTCTCTAATTTGTATCGAAATTACAATGTTCGAGTTTATAGTTTTTAAACTATAAGAAAAAAAATCGTACCCACTTTTCTTCTTATAGTTTTTTAACTATAAGAAGAAAAATTTTCCCCACTTTGACTATAAGCTAGATAATTTTGTTATTGAATAAAGTATTTTTCAGAATTTTTTCAGATTTTTAAATTATGGGGTTTTATATGTCACCTTAAAAAAATATTTAAAAAAATTTGCATAGTTCGGAAAAATCTGAACAATTTCCTAAAAATCTGAAAAAATTCTATAAAATTCGTAGATTAATTATTTTTTCTATTTTTTAATAATTTTTTTAAATAAAAAAGCTTAAAAACTGTAAGAAGGAAAATCTTCCCCACTCTGACTATAAGCTAGATAATTTTGTTATTGAACAAAGTATTTTTCAGAATTTTATCAGATTTTTAAATTATGGGGTTTTCTATGTCACTTTAAAAATATATTTAAAAAAAAATTCTGCAGTTGAGGGTCCAACTAAGCCTGTAAAAAATAATGAGCGAAATCGGAGAGGTCGAGGTCAAATCCAGGTCGAAACGGTGTGGAATGCCCCATAAACAAGCCTGCAAAGTGGAACTTTGCAAATAGGTTCCTCATTTTTTTCACTTTTTACAAAGCTTCGTCTATGAGGAAGCCAAAATCGATAACATACTTTCTCATAGATGTAACTTTGTAAAAAGCGAAAAAAATGGGGAAGCAATTTGCAAAGTTCTACTTTGCAGGCTTGTTTTGCAAATATTGGAAGATAATTGACTTGCAAAATACGTTTTTTATAAAGCAAGACTTACTGTATGCGGACAGCTTCGTTTGCTAGAGATATGGAAGAAGAGAAGATCCTCTCCGGCGATAATATACGAGACTCCGTAACCGTCATCGGCAACAGGACCAAATCCGCCTCCTGCTGAGATGCAGTTCGGATATTTCTTCAAGTTCAGTCTCGAAGTCTGACCGTGGGGAGTCTGCGAAGTTGAGAGCCTCCATGGCTCGCTTAGGACCTCCTGAAGAATAAAATTACCATTTAGCCATTTACCGATAAGAAAACCGATTTCCCTATTTTCTCAATTCAATATATCAATTGTTTTCGGTGCAAGACAAACAATCAATGCGTTGGTGCAAGAGAGCGCGATAACCCGAAAATGAATGAGTCAGAGAGAGATACTTTCATGAGAGAGAGATGCATGAGACAGATATTTTCTCCGATGATATCTCAAAAATAAAGTAGGCAATCGACTTGAAATTTGGACACAAGTTGGGGAACAAAATTCTCTTCTCGACACAATTTTTTGCCTTTTTTTCATTTCATCATCTATTCTTTCCAAGCGAACGTAACCTATGGCATATACTGCATGAGCAACCTTAACATTGAATATTTCCGAAGTACGATAGGCGATCAGATTCGTTTTGCAGAAAATTTTTTAAATTATTGGCGAACATTCTATAAGAATTTCAGAACGATGGCATTTAAAGTGCATCGTCCATAGGAACACCTTAATATTTCGGAAAAAAAGCAAATTAGGGCTACGAAAGTTGACTTTTTGGCTTATTACTTTCTTAAATCAGTCTCTCATTATTTTTTAAACAATTAAAATCTAGTAATTCTTTAGTGTTTTATTTGTATAAGTTTTTTTTTAAATCAAGTTAGTCTTCGAAAATGTCTAAGTAAATTGTTTATATTTATTTTTGTTGAATAAATATCATTATATTTATTAGAATTATAAATATACCAGTAATTAATATTGTCATTGACTGAATGTCTCAACTTCACTCGGATTCTTACCCTCAAAAATGGCGAGTCTACCTCCAAATATTTTGAAACTACGTACAGACAGAAAAGATGTCTTTTCGTCATTTTTCCACTGTTTATCTATCCAAGTTTTCTTGGCTCCACTTATTACTTTCTTAAATCAGTCTCTCATTATTTTTTAAGCAATTAAAATCTAGTAATTCTTTAGTGTTTTATTTGTATAAGTTTTTTTTAAAATCAAGTTAGTCTTCGAAAATGTCTAAGTAAATTGTTTATATTTATTTTTGTTGAATAAATATCATTATATTTATTAGAATTATAAATATACCAGTAATTAATATTGTCATTGACTGAATGTCTCAACTTCACTCGGATTCTTACCCTCAAAAATGGCGAGTCTACCTCCAAGTATTTTGAAACTACGTACAGACAGAAAAGATGTCTGTCTATTCCTTTACCGCACATAGCATCTTGATAGCCTCGCTGATGCTGCTTAGCTGCAGCTCGCATCAGCTGGTGCTTTTCCTGGGGCTGCAAATAAATTTAAAAAATCAGATATTGCGGATGCGTTAAAAAGCCGAAAAATAGGAATATAAAAAAAAATTGTTGACGCTCTATATTTTGAGATAATGTTATATTTTCCATCGAATTTTGAATATGTTTTCATAAGAAGTAAGTAGTTTCTTTCGAAAAATTCTTTACAACAATAATTTAGAAAAATATCAACAAATTCGCTTTATAAGAGAAAATATATACAAAATATAAATGTTACACTAGGAGTTTGTTAATCAAATTTTCATTTGTCTAATTTAAAAAGATAAATTGTCTCTTCTACTAGTCAAAGTCAATGTTTTCTCAGCATCGTCAATTTTTCAAATATATTTTATTTTTCAAAAATGGAAACCACATATTTATATTCGACGCGCTAATTTTTTTTAACGCATGACTTTTGAAATATGAATAAAAATCAAGCTTATTAGTGTAGTTTTTATAATTAATAACTTTAAAAAAATCAAAAAATCGAAAAACCAAAGATTGTAAATTCTGCATTTCTGTTAAGCCCTGAATTTCTACAGTGTTGGGGGGGGGGGGGTTTGCTTCGGCAATGTGCGGCCTTTGATTGAAACGGCGATTTTTTAATACGTTTCGGCTCTGGTCTGAGCCCTCTTCAGTTTATTATTGATCCTATCCATATGTTATTGGACCTTATTTTTTATTTGGTTAGTGTGTTTGTGGATTTAATTATTTTAACCAGGCTCGCCGGTCATTTCGTTGTTGTGTTGAGGTTAAGGTTACTTTGTTGTTTTTCTTGTTAATTATTTCCATATTAGTTGTAACCATTTTAAAGATAAACCTCACTTTTAACAATAAAATTCCACTTTTGACCAACGGACCGGAGAGAAAACCTGAATTTCTACATTTAAAGATTCTCACTTTAATCACTGTAAATTTGCCAAATAAGAAAATAAAAGCTCTTACTGTTTTTGTTGGATCATTCATCGACTTGACCCACGCAGTAGATTCGATGGTGCAAGGTCGAACAGTTTCCGTTCTTCCTTCTCTGAAGAGTCTCGTCATTGAGGCTTCATAGGTGAGGCTAAATTTTCCAGCGTCGCGATAATAAGCGAGCTGAAGAGCCAATTGTATATACGCATCCGGAGACATAGAGCAAGATTTCATAAAGCCCTTGCCATAATGATCGTGAACGTAGATGCGTAATTCAACGTCATTCAAAAGTTGATTGGCAGCCTGGAACGAATTGTCGATAGCTTCGATGCACGGAGCGGTAAAATTCCATTGCAATCGCGCTGGTACAGGCGGATCAAATTCTGGAGTTCCTTTAGTATGTCCATCTTCCTTGTATCTAAATTACAAGCAAATCAGTATCGAAGAGCTTCGCGTTTAATCGCTAAATGCATGAGCATAAATTGCCATTAGTGAAAAAGGAAATGAGCAATAGAATAAAGAATGAATGAGCAATTAATAACTAAAAGCGAAATCATGAAATTTGAATTTATAAACAGATTGTGCGATAGATTGCGAAAGCTATTAAGAATCGCCTTCACAGCTTATCTACGATATTAAGCGAGATTAAAAAAAAAGAACGAAAAAAAGTGAGGAAAGATGTTTTATCTACATTTTACGATGTTTAATAATAAAAAAACACTTGGAAAAATTATGAGCATGAAGAATAAAATAACTAATTACGTAATTAGCTGGCGAAGAGCGACTAAAGAAGCTTATAATAATTAATGTTATTTACGAACGAATGTCACGTGAATCCAGTGGGTACTTGAACATGAGCATAAATTTATTTTCGGTTAGATGGGAGGGCGTGATAATGTTTATTGTTTTTTACACTGTAAAAAAATTCACTTGTTATTTAATGTCCTAATATTGAAAGCTTTTGTGCTTAAACTGGTACAATACACGTAAATAAAGCCATAGGATAAAAAAATTCTGTAAATTATACCCTTGTTTTAAAAAATGTTGAATTTAAACCTCATTAAGTAAATAACAAGCATTATGATTCTGCAATTTTGAAAGTGTGAGGTAAAAAGTAAAATTTTTCACTTCTCGTAGCTTTCAGACCAAATCGGTGAACCAATTTTAGTGTTCAATGTTTTATTTATCTTAGTTATCGTTATAAATAAATTAGCGTTATAAATAAATGTTTCATCTGTCGAAGGGTGCATTCTGGATTGAATATAGCGATTCTGGATGTAGTGATAATTAAATTCACGGTAATCAATTATTTAGTGAGTTTTTAATGGAGAACAATTTATTTACATATTTAAAATCGCAGCTTTGTCATAAAGACCTGAGATAAAAATTCCTATATTCACTTCAGATTTCACTCTTTGACAGATAAAATGAGACATCAAACACTAAAATTTGTTCACCGGTTTGGTCTGAAAACTACAACACGTGAAAAATTTTACTTTTTACCTCACACCGTTTTGTTGCACTGTATGTCTTTACAAAATTGCAGAATTTTAATGCTCGTTTTGTAGAATAGAATAGAATTTATTTCTACCGTACGGCAATTACGCCTTTTACAAGTCCATCCTTCCACACTAAAGGAACATTTGTTACAATTAGCATCACAGAGCTTTTCATGTTTTATACAATAACATTTCTTCCAACGACTCTTAATATTCATGCTATGCCGCACATCCACTAACACGCCTCGTGACATATTACTAGGACCGTGCAGTTCGCGACGATTCCGCACGGCAAGGTCGTAAGCCGCTCGGACAACTCGACGCGATTCAATTGTTTTCTGGACTTAGAATATTTTCGCTGATTTACAAAAAAATTGCATCTGTGTTTCTCCGACTAAATTTCGCTATGCGGGACATAGAAAAAAATCGTATTCGCTGCACAATTATCGTTCTTCCTTCAGATTTAGAAATGGCTTCAAGAATAGCTCCTTGTCGTCGAAAGTTTTCTCGATTTACAAAGCCATGCTGCGGGACAATCGACGAAGCTTTAAATATGAGAACGTACGATAATTTTTCGTTGTCCACTGCTACCACGCGAAGGGAGACCGAAGCAATTAATTATGTCAATACACTAATTGAAGCTTTTTAAAAGTTTCATCACTTTATATCGTTTTGAAGTATAGTTAAGTCTTTGTGTCACTAAAAAATCGTATAGGAAATCACATTTTTCTAAATCTGAAGGAAGGACAATAATCGTGCAACGAATACGATTTTTTTCTATGTCCCGCATAGCGAAATTTAGTCAGAGACACACAGATGCGATTTTTCCTTTAAAATCTTTTAATTTTTAATAATTTTTAATAAAAAATTTCTTAAATACAGAATTTCTAATCTTTGGTTTTTCAATTTTTTAATTTTTTTATTATTAATTAGTCATTTTTCAGACATAAGGGAAGAAAGTCCTGAAAACAATTGAATCGCGTCGAGTTTTCCGAGCGGCTTACGGCCTTGCCATGGGGAATCGTCGCGAACTGCACGGCCCTACTTATTATAGTCAGTACCGACCCGTAAGTTTTCGCGCTTAGCACAAAGTGTTGAGTTTCTTCCCGATCTTTTCGCCAACTTAGTCCTCTAACCCCTCCCCCCCCCCCTTCTTGATTAGGTGTTTTGTGTTTCCAAGACTGTATTCCCGTCCTCTTCCATTCTTCACCTGACCATTCTCGCGAAGGACTTGACGTACTCGCATATTACCGGAATTAAGTTACCTTTCAGAGTTTCTTCGGTTAGCCGACGCAGATCGTCCCCTACTTTCCCATCTCTCCAGCCATCAACTCCATTTACCCATTTGTTTTATTTATTTTCCCTCTGGCTGTCTCGCATTGCCAAATGTGCTCTAGACTCTCCTCCTCCAGGTCACACACCCCGCATTTCCAGCTTCGGAAACCTTTTTTTCCCCACTTTCCCAATGTTTCCACATCTCAATCTTGCCCATTGCTCCTTCAAGTCTCCCCTAATATCCCTTTCCTTCCAATATGATTTCCAGCTTCGGAAACCTTTTTTTCCCCACTTTCCCAATGTTTCCACATCTCAATCTTGCCCATTGCTCCTTCACGTCCCCCCTAATATCCCTTTCCTTCCAATATGATTTCCAGCTTCGGAAACCTTTTTTTTCCCACTTTCCCAATGTTTCCACATCTCAATCTTGCCCATTGCTCCTTCAATCTCCCCTAACATCCCTTTCCTTCCAATATGATTTCCAGCTTCGGAAACCTTTTTTTTCCCACTTTCCCAATGTTTCCACATCTCAATCTTGCCCATTGCTCCATCACGTCCCCCCTAATATCCCTTTCCTTCCAATATGATTTCCAGCTTCGGAAACCTTTTTTTCCCCACTTTCCCAATGTTTCCACATCTCAATCTTGCCCATTGCTCCTTCAAGTCTCCCCTAATATCCCTTTCCTTCCAATATGATTTCCAGCTTCGGAAACCTTTTTTCCCCCACTTTCACAATGTTTCCACATCTCAATCTTGCCCATTGCTCCTTCACGTCCCCCCTAATATCCCTTTCCTTCCAATATGATTTCCAGCTTCGGAAACCTTTTTTTTCCCACTTTCACAATGTTTCCACATCTCAATCTTGTCCATTGCTCCTTCACGTCCCCCCTAATATCCCTTTCCTTCCAATATGATTTCCAGCTTCGGAAACCTTTTTTTCCCCACTTTCCCAATGTTTCCACATCTCAATCTTGCCCATTACTCCTTCAAGTCCCCCCTAACATCCCTTTCCTTCCAATATGATTTCCAGCTTCGGAAACCTTTTTTTCCCCACTTTCCCAATGTTTCCACATCTCAATCTTGCCCATTGCTCCTTCACGTTCCCCCTAATATCCCTTTCCTTCCAATATGATTTCCAGCTTCGGAAACCTTTTTTTCCCCACTTTCCCAATGTTTCCACATCTCAATCTTGCCCATTGCTCCTTCATGCCCCCCCTAATATTCCTTTCCTCCCAATATGATTCTGCTTCTACCTCTATTTTTATTCCTTTATACAGTGTAATGCTCGTTATGTATTAAATGAGGTTTTAATGTAATATTTTTTTTTAAAAAGTGTATCATTTACACAATTTTTTTTCGTATCACTTTTTTTTAGGTGACTTTGTACCCTTAATATTCAAATGACATGTATAATTAATGTATGTTGTGGTAAAAACAATAAGTACTTTAATTTTTATGGCTTACTTTAATTTTTCTGTTAAAGCCATTCAATTTTTAGATATTTTTTTTACAGTGTATTCTTTTTTTTTTTTTTTTTTTTTTTTTTGGTTGTTAGAACACAGCAAGAGAGGCATTACCCAGTCTCCACATCAGTACCGATAGCGTATTCCCACATGGCGCCCATCACGGGTGCATCCGCCCTGATAATGCAAAGACAAAGAGTAAAGTTGAGAAAATAAACATTGACAATGTAGGGAATCCGTTGAAAATTCGTCGCTGGAATGAGCGACGTTTTGTACACGGCGAAGCTGTCAGGCAACCTGCACCTAAACTCGATCTAAAAGATAAACCGGTTTGCATATTTGTCACCGACGAGAAACGAGAACTTCGAGTATCGTATGTCAACTCGATGTTCAAGCTTCGTGACAGGGCTGGACATTTATTCAATGAAAATATATTAATATACTTCGATGTCTGAATTATTCTACATTGTTACGTTTAATAAATATTAAAAGTCATTATAAATGTATAATTCATGTAAATTTTTCCTAACTTGTATAAATCTTGAAATATTCATATTTATTGCATAAATGTACAAATTTTAAGTTCTGCATAATAATTAATCATAATTATTTGTTTTTAAGATCTTTTTTGTATACATTTTTATTGAATAAATATTCGGAACAGAATTTAATCAATGAGTATGTATTTAAAATAATTTCATGTCTGAATTATTGTCCATTATTACGATTATTTAATATCAATAGTTATTGTAAATGTATAATTCATTTAAATTTGTCCTAACTTGCATAAATCTTGAAATTTTGAATAAATATTCGTGACAGAATTGAGAATTTAATCAATGAGTACGTATTTAAAATACTTTCGTGTCTGAATTATTGTAGATTATTACGATTATTAAATATTAATAGTCATTGTAAATGTATAATTCATCCAAATTATTAATAATTATTGCATAAATATGAACATTTCTAGATGTGCATAATAATTAATCGCAGATATTTGTTCAATGAAGGATTTTGAATAGATTTTCATTGAATGAATGATCATCCCTGTTTCGTGGCAGAAAAGATTTTTAGGTAAAGCTCTCGTTCTCAAAGCGTCAAAAGTAGAAGGATTTTTTTGTTTTTTTGTTTTTACAACATTAGGCGTAAAGTTTACAACAGAAAGAAACAGATATTAAGTAGAGCGTGTCAACAGAGACGTCGATTTTGCGACGACAATTTTCTTACTCAGTAAACATGGCCTCTTCGGATATAAGATATTCCCACAAGTGTGACATCACTGCAGCATCTGCCCTGCTCAGTTAGTTATCGCTTCGATTGAGAATTTTAAAGAAATAAAAATATTATGATCCTAGCCGTCCAGTGGAGATTTCCAATCTGTCTACGATTTCTCACGTTTAACAACACAAATTATCGACATTATATTCTTCTCGCTTATATATTAGAAAAATCGATCGAGAGGAATTCCCCGCTGGAATAACCGACGGCTAGTTGACAAAAAAAAAATCAATTTTTTGTATCGAATTCGAGATTAAGGAATTATTTACGATGTAATTACTCACCACGAATGTTCAGCATTGAAGCCAATCTGTAAAAAAAAAGAAAAATAATTATATAAAGCTGAAGATAATATACAAGAGAATAACGATTTCGTATCAGTAATTGATAAATAATAATTAAAATTATTCGGTAATAGATATTATAAATAATAATAATAATAATATTAATAATTATAAATAAAAATAATAATAAAGATAAATAACAATTCAAAAATTCGTTGAAAATAACGAATTTTTTGCTTGTATAATGATGAAAAATGTGATTTAAAAATACTAATGTAATTGATTGATAAAAAATAGAAATCTATTTCGAGGTAACGAACTTTTAGTTTCGAATTCGAAGGATAAGATGAATTGCTTAGGTTTTCTTACCCGGCCATTAGATCCAATACACAGAGTGAAAGATTTATCGAACCATCTATCATATCCTTTTCCATGAAGTAAAAGTCGTCCGTATTGGTCCAATTTTTCAGGATGTTCCTGGTCGTACTCGTAAGGCACATCGTCAAGTGCGACAACGAATGCCGATTTTTCTATGAGATCCAGCGAATTTTTGTTGATCCCTTTGCCAAAATATTCGGTTCTAGCGCGAGCCCAGGTTGTTCTGTCAGTCGCAGTCAAAGCAGCGAGTTTCTCTTCTCCAGGTGATGGCGTCGCCACGTCTTTCAGAATATGCTGCATCTGCACCTCGATTTCGCACGGCTGAAGAATCCTATTCTTGTGGTATATAAGAACTTTGTAATATCTGCCCTTGTGATAAACAACGATATGTTTAGCATCGTTAAAATGTACAATTTTGTCGACATCGACTCCCGGAATTCTCGTTGTGTTGAAGAGCCTCTCGTATTGCCACGAACACAGCGGCACCAGATTTTGAAGTAGAATCTGTCGTTTCAAAAAACAGAACAAAAAAAAATATATATGAGAAATTATGTTCATCGTTTTTGGCTTAGTCAGAGAGGAAATTTTGTTAAAAGATCAAAATAATGAGGAAACAATATGCAAATTTCTAATTTGCATCCTTGTTTTAAATAAATTTTAGACGTCGAGAAATATTAACAAAAAATTCAAATTCCTATATAATCCTAATTCTTTTACCGATCTTCACTAAATTTTGGAGCTAGTGTCATTGAATATTATTACGTTTATGTACAAAATTTGGATTTGCTAGTTCATGTTTTGCAAAAGTTAACGCAACAACGTAATTTTGTCGATAATTTCTAAACTCCATAAGAGCCGAAAACAAAATTTTTTAGCCTAGTGCGAAAATGGGGGGCAGCTTAGAATAGTAGCAAAAAAATAAAATAAAATAATAAAAATAATAAACTTTTTTGAATATTATTTGGTAATTAAATTACAGGAATTTCGCCCCCCTTTTTTGTTCTAGTATTAAAAATTTTGTTTTGGGACCCAGAATTTACTGCAAAAAATTCAAATACATAGTCGACGTAGTTTTTGAGAAATTCAAATTTTTAGTGATTATACTAATTTAAAAATTTTATTCACGGGAGAATTTTATTTTTAATTGCTATTCTAGACAGCCCCCCATTTTCGTTCTAGTCTCAAAAATTTCGTTTTTGGACACAGAATTTACGGTAAAAAAAGAAAAAAAATCGTCGGTGTACTTTTATAGAAATGCAAGTTTGCGGTATTATTTTACATTTTTTCTTAAATTTTGTTTTATTTTTAGCTGCTAATCTAGGCCTCGCACCACTCTGGGCCAAGGCTAAAAAATTTTGTTTTTGTACACAGAATTTACTGTAAAAAAAGAAAAAAAAATCATCGGCATACTTTCAAAGCAATGCAAGTTTGCGGTATTATTTTTATTTTTTTCTTAAATTTTGTTCTATTTTCAGCTGCTAATCTAGGCCTCGCCCTACTCTGGGCCTAGGCTCAAAAATGTTGTTTTTGGTCACAGAATTGACTGTAAAAAAAGGAAAAAAATCGTCGGCGTACTTTCAGAGAAATGCAAGTTTGCCGTATTATTTTACATTTTTTCTTATATTTTGTTTCATTTTTCGTTGCTAATCTAGGCCTCGCCCCACTCTGAGCCAGGGCTCAAAAATTTTGTTTTTGGACACAGAATTTACTGTAAAAAAAGAAAAAAAATCGTCGGCGTACTTTCAGAGAAATGCAAATTTGCGGTATTATTTTATATTTTTTCTTAAATTTTGTTTTATTTTTAGTTGCTAATCTAGGCCTCGCCCCACTCTGGGCCAAGGCTCAAAAATTTTGTTTTCGGTCACAGAATTTACCGTAAAAAAATTTTAAAAATCGTCGGCATACTTTTAGAGAAATGCAAGTTTGCGGCATTATTTTACATTTTTTCTTAAATTTTGTTTTATTTTTAGCTGCTAATCTAGACCTCGCTCCACTCTGAGCCTAGGCTCTAAAATTTTGTTTTTGGACACAGAATTTACTGTAAAAAAAGAAAAAAAATCGTCGGCGTACTTTCAGAGAAATGCAAGTTTGCGGTATTATTTTACATTTTTTCTTAAACTTTGTTTTATTTTTAGTTGCTAATCTAAGCCTCGCCCCACTCTGGGCCAAGGCACAAAAATTTTGTTTCCGGTCATAGAATTTACCGTAAAAAAAGAAAAAAAATCGTCGGCGTACTTTTAGAGAAATGCAAGTTTGCGGTATTATTTTACATTTTTTCTTAAATTTTGTTTTATTATTAGCTGCTAATCTAGGCCTCGTCCCACTCTGGGCCTAGGCTCAAAAATTTTGTTTTTGGTCACAGAATTTACTGTAAAAAAAGAAAAAAAATCGTCGGCGTACTTTTTAAGAAAATGAAATTTAAGCTAATTAAAATTTTTTTTTAAATTTAGAAAAAATACTAAAATTTATATTTATATTGCTCTACATCTCAAGAGAGAAAAAAATTGAGTCGATGACCAGTGGAATGCCCCGTATATATTTTCATGAAAACATAGTTTTCTCTAGGAGGAAGTGAAATAGATGTGAAAAGGATTATTGATGAGTCTCGTGGTTGAATATTTATGAAAGAGGAGAAAAAGATGGAGAGCAACTTGCTGAACTCTACAGTTTACTGACCGGTTCCAGTTCTTGTCGCTCGATGAGACGCCTGTACTGCAGACACGAGTGAATTACGCTCGCAGCACGAGCGGACTGAATCTTCGTTGGATACATGAGAATCGCATCGATTCCATAGAAATTCGAGTTCACCATTATCGGAGATCGGCCACGAAGATAAACGTATTCCTCCCACCAATCCGATACATAGTTGCTCGACCACCACGATTTAAGGATTAGATATCGCTGGAGTTTCGAGCCGATTCCTGTCTGGAATTCGTTCGCGAGCTTCTCCATTCGCACGTAATTCTCGTCATCGAGAAGCGGTCGAACACTCCGGAGATACTGGAATTCAAAAATGTACATATTACTGCAAAAAACTAAATTAAAAAGAAAGAAGAATTTATGGTATTACAATGAAGTTAATTTTTTCGTATTTACTAATAAACTGCAAAACTTGTCAAAATATAATAAATTCAAGGGAAATTTATTTCCGAAAAATATCCGGTAAATTGAAAAATGAATATTAGGTAATGAGAAAAGTAATTGCCAATTATTTTCTGGATTATATATTTTTTGCGTGGTTCCTATGCACTTGTAATTGAATTTTTATGGATAATTTGATATTGTTTTAAATTAAATTTTTATAGATTGTTGTACGAATTTAAGGTAAGAAATGCTAGAAAAAAAATTCGATTTTGTATTACTAATTTATAAAAATTGACTCATTTTGCAATATCATCAATAGACTCCGGAGATACTGGAATTCAAAAATGTACATATTATTGCAACTAAAAAGTAAGAAGAATTTATGGTACAATGAAATTCATTTTTTCGTATTTACTAATAAACTGCAGAACTTATCAAAATATGTTTAAACTTTATGAATTAATTCTGGGGAAATTTATATTCGAAAAATACCTGATAAATTGAAAAATGGATATTAGGTAATGAGAAAAGTAATTGCCCATTATTTTCTGGATTATATTTTTTTCGTGGTTCCTATGTACTTGTAATTTATTTTTTTATGGACAAATTATTTGATATTGTTTTTAATTAAATTTTTATAGACTGTTGTACGAATTTGAGGTAAGAAATTCTAGAAAAAATTTCGATTTTTTATT